>JAYXIM010026235.1:0-375195 GCA_037575425.1 Anastrepha fraterculus
CGCAGGCTTTAATGAATTATTTTTCATTCGCATTCCCTCACATCGCAGCAGAACGGAATAAGTAGTGATGTACATACGAATATGTCTACAAGGTGACGTCCAAAATAAACAAGACTGAGCTAAAATAAAAACTACGGCTTTGCTCTGATAACTTCGGGTTTATTTATTCAAAATAGTCCCCTCTGGCCTCGATAAACTGTTTTGCGCGATCTAAAAGCTTTTCGAAAGAGTGTTTCAGGTCATTGACCGGAATGGCCTTCAGGATGTCGGTACATCTTTTGGATGGCCTCTTCGCAAGCAAAACGTTTTCCTTACATGGCCAAATGCAATTTTTCGAATACGTAAAGTCACAGGGAACCATATCAGGCGAATACGGTGAGTGATTCATGGTTAAAATGTGATTTCTAGTCAAAAAATCAGTTAAAATCATGCAATAACGCGAATTCGTTGCAACAAACGCTTGAAAACGCCAAGATAGAAATATGCATTGACGGTTTGGCCCATTGGCATGAAGTCCTTGTGGACAATTCACTTGGAATCGTAAAAACAAATGAGCATCGACTTGATTTTCGACTTTTCCAAACGACTTTTCTTGGGAGGTGGTTCGTCTGGGGCCTTCCATTCGGCACTTTGAAGCTTATGTTCAGGTTCATGTTGGAAACACCACATTTCATTACCAGTTACAATACGTGCATAGACCTTTCGTAAGCCCAAATGATCAGTTAGGAGGCATTCAATTCCGTCAACGATGATTTCGGTTCATTTTTGATAAATTTGCGAACAATTTCGATGGAGTTTTCGGTGATTTCTGATTTTGGGCGGCACGTATGTTCATTGTCATTTATGTCCTCACAACCATCTCTGAAACGTGTGAACCACTCATGAACTCTGGCACGAGATAGACAATCATCGCCATAAACTTTTTTCATCAATTCAAATATCTTGGTAAAAGTTTTACCGGTTTTAAAACAAAATTTAATATTAGCTCTTTGTTCGAAACTCATTTTTGTACCGATGACACAAACATACTGACACTTTAGACGTAATAACTTCGATTCCACTGAACGGAATGTCACCAAGCTTTCACTGAAAGTCAGCTAGGGATGTAACTTCCAACACACTAACTCAATAAAAAGTTGGCGCCAATAAGAACATTTTTATAACGCTAGTCTTGTTCATTTTGGACTTCACCTTGTACATATACTCGTATCAAAAAAGCGCACATTCTTATGAACGCAATCAAATTTATGAACTCTTTTGTAGCTGATGTTTTGCGCTGCAAGTAATTGCTGCAAGCGCCATGAAATGTTTTTAAAGTGAATTAAAGTGAAAAATTACATTAGGCCCCTTCGATTCGCCACTGCTTTGCTCGCTATGGCTGGGCTTTGCTCACTTCACGAAAAATTTGTAAATGGAAACAACAAAGTAATTGAGCAAGACTCGCCGCTAGCGAGTATGGTTGTACCTGCTGAACCATTTTCAATTCTGGCAACTCTCTTTCCGAAGTTCCCCTCACAAGTTCTTTTTCACCATAGTTAAAAAGCAAACCCTGTAAATCTATCATCCTTGCCGCGTTCATACACTGAGACTTTCAAGTTTCAAGTGACTACAGAACTCCATTGACTTTTAAAACATTTTTTTCGCAGAGGTGTTACTACTTCTCTTCCATTCAAAGTAGAGGACCGATTTCTTTTTAGTGAAACTTCTTAGATGTCGATTGACGAGCGAGAATAGAGAATAAAATTTTAAGGTCATGCAACGTTTTGGGCACTTTCATTCCGCGAGGGAGAAAAAAGATGTAACGTAGAGGAACAGGAGAGAGAACTATACTGTACTATATATCTTAGATACACTTAAGGCTATTTTTCTTGAATTTTTCCTTGTGGTTGCTAATTTCTAGTGAGAAATAACACTGCATACTTTTTGGCGTTTGTTTGTTGGTGCAAACTTGTAGGAAATATATTTTTGTGCCTACTTATTGGCGCTATATTTCCTTGGTGGCCAATTTTTTTTGGCGTTTTTCTTTTGGTACCTCCCCTTTGGCGCTTATTTCCGTTTTCTGGCTAGTGATTGTGCGTACTATAAAGTGCTATCCATTCCGGCGTCGGATTTATTGGTATTGCCTTGCGGTAATTTGTACTGTTGCTGCGGTCCTGGAATCGCTGCGTTTGTGCGGATGATAAACGCTCGGAGTAGTGCCCGTTGTTACCACGGTTTGTGTCCGGCGTTTACCTACACCGGTCGACCCTTCTCCGTTTTTTGTAAATTTTGTCTATTTGTATTCTCTGCAAATGTTGTGAATTTATTTAGATATATTTTCTTCCGCTCTCCCTCTTTCTTTGTCTGCCTTGAAAGTTTCACTTCTGTTTATGTGTACTACGCTACACGCGCTTTTTTTAAGAGTTATTAATGGTTGGAGCAAGTATTTCATTTTCAGAAGAACATTTTTTATATCCATATAACTTTGCCAACTTATATTCGTCCGCTACATCCTGGCGCTTACTATTCCATCTATTAGGATTGATTTAAAATATATTCTTACCAATTTGCTAATTCTTATTTACAAATATTTTCTGAGGAATTTTTTTTTTCAAATCCAAAAACTCTTTATTAAAATACAAATGAATTTACTTTTCGTTTCACATATTAAGTTAAATATAATATTAATTTATGAAGCACAGAATATATATTTTTTTGTGCATTTTCAGCAAACTTGATCAAGGAACGAGATAACTAGTGAAATAATTTAGAACAAGGCTTACGAAAATTGGTATAAAACCGGCAACAATTGATACAACTGGATTCTGAAATGTGAAAATGATGCGAAATAATTTTGTGCTTATAATTTTGTTTCAAACCAAAATGTGTTGGAAAATTTCTTAATTTTAATTTTTTTTTTTGTTTTTAATTTTCAACCACAATACTTTTTTTTTTGCACGCAATTGTATTATTGAGCCGTTACAAACAAGTGCATGATGGTGGGTGCTATTGATATGCGAACGTGTGTATATGTGTGCTTATGTATTTGTGTGCGTGTTGATGTTTTAAAAATTGTTTAATGAAGTTTTCTTTGTTTGTTATATAGAGATGGTAGGCACCCTGTTTTATTAGAACTGATGATGCGAATCTTGCGCTCCACACACTCGCTTGCGCAGGCAGCAAAGCTCTGCAACTACTAGCTTAGAGGCTTTGGCTTTAGTGGCTGATCATCATGGACTTCTTTACCTTTTTCTCGGTCTTCTCATGGGTGACGGTGACTTCCTCTGTTGAAAAAGTAAATATGGAATTACAAACAAATTTTTGGCATTTTTTTTGTTGGGCTCACCTTCGAATTTCTTGGGCAACTGCTTCACAGTCTCAATGGTGCGTACATTCTTCTCGCCTGGCTCGATAATCTCTTCCTCGTACTCTTCCACAATCTCCTCCTCGCTCTCGTCCCCACCTTGGCTGCTCACTGGATCGTAAACGGTCTTAACGGCCTTCTTGACAATACCTTCAGCGGTGACAGTGGTGTAATGATATTCGGTGCCACCTTCGATCTTAATGGTCTCAACGGTGGTCACTTCGCCGGGATTCTCGGATGGTACAACCTTCTTTGTGCCTGATTCAGATCTAAGCTTCTTTGATGTGGTAACATTCTTGTGCTTCTCAGCATCTTTCAAAGTTTTCTTGTAAGCGAGAATCTCTTCTTCAGTCAGTTCTGACTCTTCTTCCTCGTATACGGTCTTGGAAGTGGTGATAGTTTTGCCCGATTCCAATTTAGTAGAATATGTATATTCCACGCCATGTGGTACGCGTTTCGAAGCCACCGTAGTGGTATCGTTCTGAATGAAGTCGGCTGGTGGTGGTGGGATGTTTGACTTAGTCTTCTTCTTCTTCTTATCCTTTGCATCAGCACCACCGCTGGATGTGGTAACCTGTTTAAGGTTTTGCTCTTGTACCGAATTTTTACGCACAGTGCGATTATTCTCCGTAATCTCAGAACTCTGCGTCACACGACGCGACTCCTCCACAGTAGTATGTTGCTTAAAGTTGCTCTGCTGTTGGTCGGTGCGTTGCACAACGCGACGTGATTCTGTGGAATCCGTGGAGTCCACCGACGATTTTTTTACCAACGTCTTTTTCTTGTTCTTATCGGCCGCAGGAGGATTGTAGTTGTCAGGTACTTCAGCTGGCACCGAATCGAAGAAAGTCTTGGTGCGCGTGCTGCGTGTACCATCGTCATTGATGGTGGTGTACACCTCCTCGTAGCCACCTTCGATCTCACGCGTTAACATTGTTGTTTTTGTATCAATGCGGATCTCCTTGCCGAAACGCTTGCGGATTTCCAATTTATTTTGAGCTTCACGTTTCATATCCTCCTCGCTGACGGGCTTGGGATCCCAGAAAGTGCGTACAGAGGTCTTCAAAGTGCCATTAGGCTGAGGAGTGGTGGTGCGTACCTCATAGCCGCCATCGATAACTTTGTATTCGGTGCGAGCTTTGGTGACGGGGTCAACTTCGACCTTACCGTCCTCAATATCAGCGGAAGTCAATAGTTCTGTAGAGTGGATTGTGATTGATGTTGTTTGGATGTGTCGAACAATTTGTTGTTGTGTGTTTTATTTATCGTGTGGAAAGAAAGTGTGTGTGTGAGTAAAAATATTCGGTGGATATTTTATTTGTGTGTTAGTTCTCTTTTGGTTTTATTTTTTAGTTTTTAGTTATTTTTTTTTTTTTTAGTTTAGTGTTAAGCGTCTTATTTAGCTAATTGGTGTTGTAAACAACTTTAGACTTCGAAGCCTGAGTTTCGTTCAGTAAAGCACTTTACAGCAACGCCTAAGCGTAGCTCCCTTCCCCTTTGCGAGTATCCACTCTAAGTATCATAGATTAATATGTTTTTTGTATGTTTGTTAGCGAGTTAGTTATTGTAAAAATTCGTTACGTCTTTAAATAGATAAACATGTATGTATATATCTACAATGTCTTTTGTTTTGGGGAGAAAAAATTATAACTACAGCTATATTATGAATTCGGGAGTTCAACTAAATTCTTTTGTACTCATAAATGTACCGGGTTTGGTAGTCGTGCGCCCGCGAGCTCCTCAAGGATGCACACGGGCAGCAGACAACCATAGCATGTCACCAATTTTAGTAATTGTTATTTGTTTTTACGATTGGATTTGCTAAGGATCTGCTTGGCGGCTGCCGATTGAGCTTGCGACTGTTGTGAAGTTTGTGCTTGTTGTTGTTGTAGTTGGGACTGGCGCAATGGCCGTTGTGGTTGTTGTGTGGTCGGTTGCTGTTGTGTTGCGTTGTGTCTACGTGGTGGCGGTTGTACAGTTTGTTGTTGTTGCTGTTGTGGCGGTCGTGTTTGCAACGTTGGTTGTTGCTGTATGGGTGTCTGTGGCGACTGTTGCATTATTTTGGCACTTTGCTGTATGGCTTGTGCCACTTGCTTTTGTACTGATTCCTGTTGCTGCGGCAATTGTCTCTGTAATGTCTGTTGTTGTTGCTGAGGCAACTGTTGTGTCAGTATTTGTTTTTGTAGCGGCTTTGGTGAGGCCGTTCTTTTGAGGTTCTTTTGCACATTTTGTCCTTGTGTGTTAGTATTGTTATTGCTATTAGTGTTATTATTTGCCGGCGATCTGCTACGTGGCGAAGCGGTGGTGTTAGTAGGCGCCGGCGACAGCAGTGGTCGTGGCTGTAGTTTTTCCGCTTTCTGCTCTTCCAATGCGGCAGCGCTTGCTTGCAACATGCGATTAATGCGTTCCAAGCGTTCCGATTCAGGTTCCACTGGTTCAATGCCAACTACGTGTAAAGGGATAAAGTTGTTAGGAGGAGGAGGCATTGGATTTTCATAGTGAAATATGGCTGAAAATAAAAAAGTACGACCTTGGCTATTATAACAGTTCTGTGCCGTTTTTTGTTTGCATAACTCCTCAGCTAAAAAATTATTTTTATCGACGTGATGATTTTTCGATTGATGTCTGGATGATTGATGAGCGAGTGATCGAATGACGATAACAAAATCATCGATGTTGAACCAGAATTAAGTTGATTATGTAATAAAAAATGAGTTTAGAGGAGAGACTAGAGCTTAATGAGGGGTTTCCTTAAACAAATTTGTGCAATTCGAAAAATATAAGGGAGTTACAACAGAAAAGTACAATTACATTTTACATACTCCGATAAAAATCACACCACAGACTAATATTAATAACAATAAGAAAACTAATTCCGCCAACAGTAAATTTCATAAATTTTAATAATGAATTTAAAAAAGAGGCGCTCTCTTCTTGTTTAAATTTCAGAGTAAAAAATATTTCATATGGGGAGGAAACTCGCAATAACAAGAGACTTCAGAATATTTGCCTATTATAGTACGTATATACGCAATTAGATTAAATATGAATTCACTCAATAAATCAAATTGACTGTCAAACATAAAAAAGGTGAATAGGACGAATAATTAGCAAACAGAATTGTACGGGCGTTATGTCGCATTCGATAGAGCGATTTCGTCGAAAAACTTGATATTTGCTGAGAAAAACTCTTATGTTTTACACTACGAGAGTACTTTGGGTGTGTTCGAGCTGTAATAATTGTGCAGTTTTACTCTTTACGTGATAGCATCACGGTGTCACGTACCCTTTTGATCAGCAAGTTCCCGGAAACGCCGCAGGTGACGCTCGTTTTTTTGTTTTTTTTTTTTGTTAGGGGCCTTCTTTGTTCTTTGATATAGCCAAAGACATGATTTTTAAGACTGAATCCGACCCAAGATACAACAAATACATTATTGCGGGAGGCGCGACGTGGTGTTATGAGTACAATACCACAATCCCGAGATCAGGCGAGCCAGTGGAGAGCTCCGGATACCCCAAGATCAAAAAACCACCACAAAGCGATATTCGGATAACAACAGAATTGTACACGTACACCACAAATTTTTGCCAAAAGGTCAGACAGTTAATAAGGAATATTATTTGGGTGATATGAGACGATTACATGAAGCAATTCGCCAAAAAAGAAAGGATTTGTGGGATAACAACTCGTGGATTTTGCACCATAATAACGCACCGTCACACAGTGCCATCATTATCCGTGAATTTTCGATCAAGAACGAAACGAATGCCATCCAACAGCCATCAAATTTACCTGATATGACTCTCTGCGATTTTTTTTTTTTTTTTAAACACTATTGGGAACGCGTTTTAACAGCCGAAAGGAAGTAGTGGAAAAATAGAAGACGGCTCTTGTGGTTATACCGAAAATAGAGTTCCAGAAATGTTTCGAGTGCTGGATCAAACGCTGGCATTAGTGCCATTGCAGTTTATAGAGAGTACTTTGAAAGCGATTAATATCACTACTGAGGAATAAAGTTGAATTTTCAACAAGCAAAAACTAAGCTATGCTATCGGTTACAAGCACAAGAAAATCATTAAGAATATTCACTTGCACTTGATTTTTTTACAATTTTACATTTTTATGCTATTATTAGTCAATATTGAGTTAAAAAATACGCCGGATGTTTAACAGATATTTTTCGATTGTAAATTATAGTAAAATTAAAAAAAAAAATTAGTAATTTTCTTGAAAATTGTCCACTATTAGCAACGTAAAGAGATCACAATTTGGACATTTAGAAGTCAGAAACAAAAATCAATCGGCATTGATAAATTATTTCAAAAAGAGCTTACTTTGAAGCCGCTCAAATAAATTTAAGTGAAAAAACCTATTTTATATTTCATTGACTTTTGGGACAGAATACGCACTTTATAAAACTCAGAAGGTTCCGGTTTCATTGTAATTCGAAGTGACGCGCTTGGCCTAATGGAAACTTATAAATAACCCTGATTTAGTTTCCTCAAACAGAGTGCTAATAAAGCAAGTCAGGAAGGCTGAAATTGGTACGATCTGAACTTTATATACAGCGCACATTTTAGTAAAAATTTATTTTGGGCTCGCCATTAATTTTTAGTTTAAAATCAACCCACAGACAATGAGAGTTAGATATATAAAGGGCGTACGCGCCAATCAAAAAAAAAAATGTTTACTATATATATAATTGGCGCGTACACCCTTTTTGGGTGTTTGGCCGAGCTCCTCCTGCTATTTGTGGCATGCGTCTTGATGTTGTTCCACAAATGGAGGGACCTACAGTTTCGAGCCGACTCCGAACGGCAAATATTTTTTTATGAGGAGATTTTTCATGGCAGAAATACACTCGGAGGTTTGCCATTGCCTGCCGATCGGCAACCGCTATTAGAAAAATGTTTTTCTTAATTTTGATGTTTCACCGAGATTCGAACCTACGTTCTCTCTGTGAATTCCGAATTATTTAGATAAGATCTGCACCATCTGGCAACAAAGTAATCTGATTTTTTTTTTTCCACAATTAGTACACCACTTAGGAAGAATATGAGGTATAAAACTAATGAAAACGATATCAGTAGGAATTATGAAGATTTTTTTTTTATCAAGCACCAGTTGCAATCCAGTGTTGAAGCGTTCCCACGACAATCGATTTGACGATACCGGAACGATCTGGAATTGAAATCGGCCAAGCGCTGTCACTCCCCACAAATTTAGGGGAAATGTTCTCTGCTGTTACAATAACAACATTAAAAACCCTCAGAAATTTATGGGAAAGGGTTTATGCTGTTTCAACAACAACATCAATAACCCATTGTTGAAGCGCAATGGACTAGTTCCGGATTTCTGACTTTAAAATTCACCAGTAATTTCAATGAAAAAGTGTTGATACTAAAAAAATGGCTGTGGGGGTTTCCTGCATGAACACTGACAGGGTTACATTTATGAATACACAGCAGATGCAAATTAAATGTAAAAAATAAGTTGCTCTACACAGGTGAACCACAAAGTACACGAACAATAAGTAAATTGTGCTGCAAATAAAGAGATAAAAATTAATACAAAAGTTTTAAACAAATTTATATAAACAGACAATGTATAAAAAATACACTAAAACATTTAATGAAATAAAAATACAAATACGTTTGATAATTTAGTTTATTCTGTAGTACAAATAAGTTTTGCTCGAAAAATTTAACAATTTAGTCAACGAACTTTTTTTGCATTTTTGTTTTTCATGGTATTCATATGTCAAAGTATTTTCGTGAATAGTGAAAAATTGTCTTGTTTGCTTTTTTCTTTTTTTTTTTTTTGTTGCAAAAGAATTTCAAAAATGTCCTTTCTCAAAATACGTACCAAGTATGTACATGAGATGAAGATATGTGAGCATTTATTAATAGTTAAATATTTGGAGAATAATATATAAAATATACGCCAAAAACACACACACAACTCCATAGAATTCGAAACAATCATTTGAACGAAATTTGAAAAATTTATTAGAAATACAAAAAAGGGCTTACAAAATAGTCAGTGTTTTTTTTTTTGTTTTGTAATTAAATTATGATTTTTGAGAGCAACAATACACAATTAATAAAACATGTTTGAAGTAAATGTAACAAATATTCAACTGATGCACTCGATAGAGAATTTTTATAACAAAAAAAATTTATGAATAGTAATAAAAAATTAATAAATTGTGTAAATATTTAACAATTGCAATGTTGATGGTGTAATGAATGTGGCAAATATGAGTATTTTTTCAGCTTAAGTGTTACAAATATTTAAAATAAATTTTGGCACTAGTGTTTAGTAAAAAATTTGCTTAAACGTTGTAAAAATTATCAAAACCTTTTTTTCATAGTTAACAATTGGGCTGATTTCACTCCAAATAAATATTTGTTTTTTGTAAGCAACTTTTTTGTAAGCTGCTTTAAAAAAATAAATATTTTTGTTTGTATGTGCCTTTTCTTATTTAGGTGTGTGCATGCGTTTGCATTGGTGTGAGTAGTAGATGCAAACAGTTTGTTCGTTGTGCCTTGTTTTATTAGCAAAAATCTTTGCTTCATTGTAAATGTAAGATGATTGCAGTGTGTTTTGTGCATTTTTGCAAATTTTATTTATTTATTTTTTGTTTTTTATATTTATATGTATGTATATCAGTGGAGGACGTCTGTTTGATTTCAAGTGCTTGAAAATGTTTCTCGTTTTTTAAAGATGTTTTTATTTTTTTGTTTCTTTTTTTTCTAATTAAAATTTTTATGAAGTACCAGACTTATCCTCCTCCTGTGGCAACGATGCGCTGGGCTTCGATTCCAATGTTTTAGTTATTTTCTTCCAAATATTATCGAAAGAGTCTTGGCCCGCATAATCGACTTGTCCTGCCTCCCAGCATTGGCGGCGCATCAGCTGTTCGTAGGCCTCCTGTTCGGGAGTACGTTGCTCGCCGAGACGCAGCTGTGACAAAGCGCCAGCCAAACCAGCCTAGAAAGCGACGGAGGAGAAAGAAAGTAAGTGTTAATGTTATGCATTTTTATTATTCTGTATGTTTTCTTGGTAATGTGAATAGTACCCAGATAAAAGTTACGTGAAGTTTATGAGTCTATATTTTTATAAACTTTTGCATTGGTCAATAAATATTTGCCGATTATTAGTCAGTATGAAAAGAATTAATATGATATAAATGATTTATAAGAACACAATAAGTGCTTTTGCTCTTCGCACATCTCTTCTTTGCAGCCAGTTAGTGTTGGGCTGCATGAATATTGCAAGTCGCAAAGAATTTCCAAAGAGAATAATGAAACCAAATTTTTGTTTCTAGTATCGATTCAAAGTACTCAACATTAAGTTCCGCATAAATACTTGTGCTCAATGTGGGCTTCTTACCGGTGCCCAATTAGTTAAAATTTTTAGTTGCTCTCTTAGGATCGTTGGCGAAATGTTTTTAGATTTGTTTTATGGGTAGCTTCCAAATTCAAAGTTTGTAAAAAAATTAAGTGCTATAAGATTGCAGAAGATTAAAATGCTGGCTATATTTACAATTCTCATTTTTTCGCAGCCAATAATTCGAAAAGAACGAAATTTTTTCCAAAACAATATTTATTTATTTTGCCAAAACAATATTTGTTTGCTCAAAATAATATTTTTTTGACAACATTTTTTTGTTATTTTTACTTTTAATCATATCCAGTTTGCTTTAAAGTACCCGATAGTTACCATATTCTTGATAATTTTTCGAAACCAGTATTTTTTTTTCAAAAACAATATTTTTTTTTTTTTCAAAAACAATATTTTTTTCAGAAAAAATTTTTTTTTTCCAAAGGCCACATTTTTTTTCAGAAACTTTTTTTTGTCAAAAACAATATTTTTTCAGACACAACTTTTTTAACAATTTTTTCCCGCAAACAATATTTTGTTCTTCAAAAACCATATTTTTTTGGCAAAACAGTATTTTTTTTTATTTTGAAAAACAACATATTTTTTTAAATAATTAGTTGATACTTTTAAAAATACCAAATTTCCGGTAAAGTACTCTATATTTCCCATATTCTCGATATATTTTCGAAAGCCATATTTTTTTTTGTTTCAAAGCAATATTAAAAAAAAAAAATTTTTTTTCCGTACCCAATTTTCTCTTTAAGTACTCAATATTTCCCATCACTATCAGGATATAGTATAGTATATGTATATATATAATATACACATTTACACATATTTGTCTATGTATTTACACTACACTAATATCGGCAATTATTTTTTGACAAAACCCAAGTAAGTGTATGTACATATAATATTTCAGTGTTTAACATAAAAAGCCATAAGCTGGGTTAGTATCTAAAACACAGAACATTGAATTTTAAACGCAAACTTGCTGGGTAAACATATATGCTTTTTGTTGTTGTAAATTTTATGAGTTATTATTTATTATTAGCATTTATCATCCTATGAAGACACCAAAGAATTCCGTCATTCAACTTGTGAAAGATTACTATGGTTAGCGGTGATTTCAATCATTTGCAGAAAATGTATGCTTTGTGCGAAATTCAATACGATTAAGTGCATCTTAGACTTCAAAAGAAATATTGCTTTAAAAATAGATATATGATTTTTTTTCAAAAGCACAGAAATGAAAACGAAATAATGTGTGATTCGTATATGCATACATAATTCTTCAGTCAGATGATTCGATTTCCACAAATGATTTCATGGAAGTGAATAGAACGAACGTATATGAAGTATGATACTTGGTGATACTTGTGCGTCAAAACTTGTATATGATATATTAAATTAAATGAGATGATTCGAGTTTTTAAAATAATTTAATTAATGTGAGTCAAAAGTCTTGATGCCTAGAGGCTGTTCCATCATGGAACACTAAGTACGACAAGGAAACGTAAGTTTTTCTTAGGTAAGCTATTCAAAAAGTCATAACTAACGTTGAGAACACGCTTCGCTAGTCACCTAGTAGTCCAGAGTCCAGAGAAAAAGCACCTGAAGTAAAAGAGCTCAAATTTCAAGGAAGATCCTGACAAAGTCTATCAATGCTTTTATATTATAAGAATTGATCTCGTGGAAAAATAAGAAAAGTGGGGATGAAAAAAGTCAGTGAGCTAAAAATCTCGGCATAGCATAAAACGTTGAGGCCTAGCTTCACATATTGTTTGCTAAAGGAAGCTCTTGGTAAATTGATATAAAAAGATAAAATGAATTGAGTAAAAACATAAAATTAAAAACAGTTAAAATTTGGCAATTCAATACTATTTTAAAACCCGAGCCCGAGAACGTTCACGGTTAACCTGCGTTGACCAAGCCATAGCCTACCTGAAAAAGCTACGAGTTAGGAGCTGGAGATCTGTTGCTATGAACCGTGCAGATTGGAAGAGGATTGTGGATGAAGCTAAAGCTCACCCTGAGCTCTAATCGCTACCTTATTATGATGATGATGATGACTACTATTTTGAAAACTCGTGTATTACTATCTGTTTCAAAAAATCGCCATTATAAAATTTATTATATTGTAAGACTCTGGCCAATATATTTCGGGCTCATACTAAATTAGTTTTTAAAAATATTTTTCCAAAATATCACCCCAAGTGATAGAAGTGTTTAAGCTTAAAAAACTGGTTGCATAAAAATGCTTGCATATTTTAACAGCAAAATCTAAATAGTGATATTTTGCGAAAGAAAATTGAGGCGTGAATATTTTAATTTTCTAAGCAATGAGAAAAGAATAAGAAAATACATATTCCAATGATACCGTAAAAGCCGAAGCTGGTCCAGTTTTGGCGAGTTTCAAGTTTTCTTAAACTTATCTTCTAAAAAACTCAAAAATTCCATTACTAAACTCACTGATATCTGCAGATTCTATACAATAAAGAACGCAACTTATATGCACTTGAGAAATGATCTGCGCTAATGAACAAAGGCAAAATAGACTTAGGCAATCATCGAATAATTTGAATAATGACGGCCGTACAAATCCCAGTGAGAGTTCACACTAAAATTTCTCTCGATAGCTGGATTGAAAGTAACTTTTAAAAAAAATTTGAAATGGGCCACAATAAATCTTAAGGTTGGAGTATTCTAAGATCAACACATAAGTACATACCTATGTCCTTGGTCAGGCAGAAATAGGGAAACTAACCAATATAACCTGCAATTGTAGGTTTAAACAAATTCTACTGTTAAAACAACAACAACACTTGTAGGTTTGCCGATGTGCAACTTCTATTAAAAAAAACTTCCTATCATTTGATGTTTAATGCCCACTGAGAAATTTCAATCGGGTTTCGGTGGTTATACTTGTGGTGGTCACCAATGGGGTAGTTCAGGCCGTTTGAAAATAGATTTATTAAAAAACTGCAGACATACTCCTTATACCGTGAATACATATTCTTCTTCTGTGAATTCTGCTATCAATAGTGTATGCAATTGAAATCATATTATCTCTCACCACAAGCTTGACAATTTATAGTCTAAAGAAATGGTTCGACTGAGTTCGTTTTGACCTAAGAAATGCTCATTACCAGTACAATATTCTATAGCTATGCTGAGCGAGTTTTATTTGCTTTACCAAAGATGTCTTTGCTCTATAAAAATGAAACTAAATAATGGACGTTCGGAGTACCTCGAGATGCACGGCCACGAGGTGCTTATAAAAACCTGAAAACTACTTAAATTCCAAAAAGTTATCATAGACTAGCAAGTTTATGGTGAGCTGCTCTAGAAGTACCCATAGTATTGAGTCGAAGGGGTAGAGATTGAAAATGTTACCAAATTGTCCTTGATATGTATAAGTTTACTTTCTGGATTTTGAGTTGGAAAGGATAAGACGCTGAGACTACTTAACAATTTTACTTGTTTCTTTTTATTATTTTGAGTTTTTTTAATGTAAAAAAGGTGAATGAATGGTATTAGAAAACATAAACAAATGAAATAAAATGACGAGCACACGTATGAGCTGAAAAGTGTGACAACAAAACAATATAAACTTTAATGCGAAATGAACTGTAAGACGACATTTGACTTTACAGAGTTTGGAGCGATCATTTTACTTTTTGATGCAACATTTAACATCACTAATAATATGACAGTGACATGACAAGCTTCTTGACAATGACATGAATAATGACATGACTAATGACATAATCTGACAGAATGTGAAGTATGAATTTAAGCAAATAAAATGGAAAAATTTACTGATATATTTACATTTGAAAACAATTTGAAATGGCATGACATGACTTTTGACATGACGTGGTATCTACGAAAATTATTCATACAAGATGAGCAACTACTAACAAATATTTAATGAACGATGATATCAACGTTTTTTTTTTTTTTTTTGTAAAAAGCCATTTAATGATAAAACTTCAGAGCGCCGCCTTTGTACTAGCTAGAAAACGTTCTACAGTATCCAAAGATAGCCCGCCTATGCCAAAGCTTATGACATGCTATTATTATGATTACATTTTATTTTACTTTTTTTCAATATAACTACACATGATACACTTTTGGACGATTGGAACAGCTTCCAGATATTTACAAACAATTGCATCACCATCTAAGCATTACTAACTACTACACACCCATGTACTGTATACTACTCAATACTTCAGTAGTAAATATTGTACTTTGTCATATGCTCGTGGGACGTCACTTTACCTCATTGTTATTATTTTTGTTTTCTTTTTCATTCACTTCTTCACTACGGAATGCTTGCTTATCTGTACTACACCTAGCGCTAATGGTATTTGTCGTTGTATCATCTGTATGCATTGGTTGCGTTACAGGCGAAAAGTCTTGTTGTTTTGGGGCAGTGTTTTCGTTATGAATATCAGCTTCATAAATTATAGTTTGATTCTTAGGAGTTGCTGTTGCTTCAGCATTCTCATTGGCATTGAGATAGCTGGTTGAAAGATTTGTACTTTGCTCTTGACTTTCTTCATGGTGTTTATGGGATTCATGAGAACCATAGTCATGGTATTGTTCTTTCGGCTGTTCTTGTTCTTCATAATGGTAATCTTGTTGTTCTTGCCAAGTTTGTTCTCGGTTATTATTAGCCTCATTTTGTTCTTGCGACCATTCACGCGATCGCACTTCACTACTCGACTGTTCTACTTCTCCTCCATGCCATTCCGGCGCCGGCGCCGGCGCTGACTCCGGCTCTGATTCTGCATGCTGCTGCCACTCTTGCTGTTGCTGTTGTTCATTATTTTTGATGCTATTACTTCGCTCTCTGGCTAAATTTTCATAGTAATCTTCCCAAGGATCACGAAACTTTTTGACTTCACCGAATTCATAAAAATGCGTAGTTGGTGAGGGCGAATGCTCATGGTGTTGATGATCGTGCTGATGCTGTTCATGTTCGTAGTGATGAAGGTAGTGGTCATGTTGTTGTTGCTGTGCTTGTTGTGGTTGATAATGATAATAATAATGAGCGATTGCGCCACACTGCGCGTGCAGCATTCGATTTTCGTTCGTTTCAGTTTTTATTTTTTATTTAGTTATTTATTAATTTTTTTTTTTTTGCGATTTTGTCGGTGAAATTTTATTTGATTTTTGTTGTTAACAGCAAAGCAGGCCAATATTTTTCGGTTTTTTGTTATTGTATCGTATTGTATTAGCGTTTTCACATGAGTGAGTCAAATCATAAATGCGTTCCAAGCAAAATTTTCGGATTATTTTTATTGTCATTTTATTTTTAATTAAATTTAATTTTGATTAATGGGGTTTTGGCATGTTAAATATGCGAAAAATATAAAAACAGTTTTTAGCAGTTGTTAGTAACAAATCAAGAAAAGTAAAATAAATTATATAGTAAATAGAAAGTTATAACTAAGCTAGTAGCATGCATAAATGCTTCAAACGCTTATTTAAATACATTCTTTTTAATTTTCTATAAATTGTTATAATCCCTCATAAACTAGAAATGAAATATTTTAAGTAGAATTGGCGATAAGGCCGAACATGATGCGAAAATTAGAAGCTGTACTAAATTGCAAACTAGCCTTTAAATAACTTCTAAGACCTGTAAATTCTAAAGTTTCAGTGACTAACTTCATTGTAGGCTGATATTTATAATTCACACAATAAACTCCATATTGTTTATTAATAATTATAGCAGGCGATTACAAATTTCTATGCAATAGATCTGCTCGTAAATGCATGCTTTCAAATTTCTTATAATTCTAGTAATATTTTGTTTAAAATAAAAAATCAAAAGTGAATTGAATTTTAGCCCTATTCTTATGCCGCTAGCGAAATACCAATTCAAGCATAACCTCAACGTAAAATTTGGAGAAAAAAAATTTGAATGTATGTATATTCATAATTTCTTCCATATCTTTGTACGTTTTGTGTTTGTGGGAAGGTTTTTTGTTAATAAAAATTTCAAATTTCTTAGGCTACATAGTCCTCCGATTTTTGATTATTTTTTTTTTATTTTCTATTGCCAAATTTTTGTTTTTTTATTGATGCTAAAATTTGTTATATGACCACAAAAATAGTACGCCTCTTCTATTTTGTTATTTAACATTTACTCTAGCGGCTAAAACGCTTTGCAAATTACCATTGAATTTCTATGTGAAAAATGCACTTTTCCGTAAATTTGGTTTCAATTTTACCTTATCGCATCTTTTAATTCCTTTCATAAATGTTATAAAAATTATATACTATGATTCAAAGAAGAAGACAAAATTTAAACTAAATTCTTTTCTATAACTGTTTTTAATGTTTAACATTATTTTAAACTTTGGGACCTTTCCATGGTTCAGAGCAATTTATAGTAATAAAGAACATCAATAATTTTTTTATTTTTGAACCATCGTTTCAAACCAATTCGCCTTGTATCAAAATCAAAAGTCGAGAGAACAAAGTGACTGTTCGAAGCAAGAGAGACGCTTATTTGTGTGAACTTGGAGAAGTTTTAGTCAGCAAAAATGGTTCATATTGAATACATAGGGTATTGTTAGCTGTATGAGAACTATCGATATCCACAACTATTGTTTGACAGCTGAGATGGGCTAAATGTGTTGACATTTCTGTTCAGTAAGGTTGGCAAGTCATCATGAATCGTTTAACTCCAGATGAATGCTCACAAATTGTGGTAATTTACTTTGAAAAAAAAAAAATCTGTCCGAGTGTTTCCTAGAGTGAAGTGGTTAAGAAGACGCCGAAATGTCTATTCCGTCGTCTTTTTCAACTTGTTGGACTTTATCATTCAACTACGTGGAAAATTTTACGAAAGTATCTTGGCTTACAAGCCTAAAAAGTACAGCTCATGCCAAAGGACCATTGCTTGCATAGCATTTTTGCTGATTGTATTCATTTATTATTGTTATTTTTTTTCTTCACTTTAGGAGAAAATATTCGCTTGTGATCTTGATTTGAATTGTTAGCTGTGTTAATAAACACAACTACGCACACTTAATCACCCAAAATTAAACATCATAATAAAAAAAAACTCAATTATCAGGTTTTGGAGGTCATGTATCCTTGCAAAATAGGAGAGATTGAGAGGGCAAAATGGCATTTCATTTTGAAGGGCAGTTAACTGGATACATTTTTACTTGCAAGAATTTGCAGGCGAGAAAAACTGATCGCAAAGTAAAAATAAACTAGAATTAAAATTTGCGAATTGAGTCAAAGTTCCAAATTTAAATAAAAATAGTGATTAAAATGGAAAATGTAGGTAAATGTTTTATATTTTAGACAAAATTTATAAGCTTTATTTGAAGTCATATAAAAGTATGTACTACTGAACCACAGCCTCCAGTCACCATTGCTGCAATTTCCGAAATGCAAATTGAAAGCAATCAAGGTATATTTTGTGTTTTATGCTTGTACTTTTTGGTTATTAACTAATTTCGGAACTAACTTGTTTATTAACTGATAACGAAATGTTCCCAATTCGTTTCAGTTCTTTTCAAAGGTTATAGTACTTGAAAAGCTTTCGTTATATAATGAGTCCTTCTTTTATTAAAAAATTAATGAACATTAAACAAATGAAAGGAAAATAGTTAACACCGATCAAATAATGAGGTTCTTTTATTTTCACAAGTATTTGTAAAACCGATGGAGGTGCTTAAAAAAATTTGACACACATATTGTAAAATGTCTAACTTCCTTAGCAAACTCTACATATCCCAGCTTCACTCATTTTGAGCGAAATATTATTATAAAGTGTTTTTCCATAAATAGTTTTGTTTTTTTTTGGTCCAAAATCACTCTTTTTAGCATTCAAAAGTGTACGAAAATTATAAAATTTACCAAAATAGGTCGGGTAACACTCGCTCACTATTAAAGCAGCATTTTTAGCAAGAAAATTTTTGTTAAATGGCAAGAACAAAATTTAAAAAGTTTTACAAAACATATGCTGATATGCTCTAATTACTAAATATTAATTTTATTTCCTTTCTTAAAAAAAAAAACTCGTCCCTCCCTACAATATTGTTATTGGCAGGAAAATTAGCAAAGTTAACCAAGAATTTTAATCTGTTTTTATTTAACACAGAAAAAATAATCTTCTACATCTGCGGCCATTCAAGTTGTTTCTTCTTTGTCCATATAATGTTATACCTACATACATATGTTTGTACAATCTCAATTTCCATATACTATACAATACATCCTCAACCTATTTTGCTGGCATTGTATAAATAAACTATATATTTTTTTATTTACTTCACAACCTGGCTAAATGCCAATTTTGCGCTCAAGCAATATTCGCTCACATACAGCAGAAAATATGGATGAGAGTGAAAAAATTCAAAATCAAAATACGATTTTGAAATAAATCTGCGGTGGTGACTGCGCCAATTATGCGTGGAAATTGTTTTGGGTGCGGCGGCTATGATTTGATTTGAGGCGGTTGGCAACGAAAAATCAAACGAACGACACTCATACATTCACACAAATCCGTGAGCATAAATGTACCCACTATACATACATACACGTACATATATGGATATGAAAAGCTTTGAAAAAATGCGTTTATCATTTTTAAAATGATGCCGTTCTGAAACAGGCACACATTCTTCATAAATATTTTTCGCACAGTGCGAGTTGTTGTTGTAGTTGCAAAAGTGTTCGTGCACTATTTCTGATTATTTGCTTGTTTAAGTGATGCGCTCATTGAGTTTAGGCAAATATTTAAATTTCGAAATTAAATATTTACCCAAATCATATTGTCTGAAAAAAAGTTGAAATTTTTTTTTTGTCAAGCAGCGGTAACTGGCCGAAGGCAAAAATTGTCAAAAATAGTTGAGCAAATAAATATAAAATAAATATAAACAAGAATAAGATCAAATTTTGTAATTAGTGGCATCTCCACATACTACTATTGGCGCAATATTGGCAATGCATTAAGTAGTCCAAACAAAAACTAAGAAAAAAAGTAAATAAAAACATTAGTTTGAACCGAAGAGAAGCGACCAGCTTTTGACCTCATCGGGCGAATAAATATATTTTTAGAACGACACGCTTACAGAGATAACACAAATATTTAGCTTTGTGTCTTTGTGTGTGTGAGCAATGGTGCTAGCAACAAAAAATCAAATGATGCGCGAAGTGTTGAAAACTATTTACATTAAAAATACATTTAGAGAGTCTTTAGTGATCTTTTGATATTTGCTATGGTGATCTGACAAAACAAAAATTGTGAACCTTTATTGTTTTTTTTTATAATCCTGCTGCTTTGACTCGAAATAAGTGCTGACGCACAAGATTTAGGGTTCGTGTTGTTGCATAAATTTTTTTGTTTGGTTTTAATCAACTACAACCAACCACTTAAACCAACAGAGCTTCTGTCACTTAATTTTTGCCTATTTTCAAATGTTTCCATTTACTGCTGGCACCAGTACACTAACAAAACACCAAAAAACACAAACATTTAACAAACCAACTTATTGTAGCGACCTATTTTATTATTGTCACCTACCATCCACTTGTGCGGGAATTGACTAATTGCACTATTGCAGTTGAGAATCAATGAGGGCAATGCAGTGAATTAATACCGTGAATCGATAAATACAGTGCGTTTGAAAATTATACCACCATTACTTACTGGCAAATTTTGACAATTTATTTGCTTCTCAATTAATTTAAATAATTTTTTTAAGAAAACGTGATTTATTCTTCTAAAAATCTAAAAACTACGACAATTTTACTCTTTATTAATAAATACTGTTTTTCGTTTCAGACCCTCCAACCTATTAAAGTTTAGAGCTTTGTGCAAATTACTAAAAAAAAAGTCTACATGTTTCCACAAAAATTTCGAACTTTTTAATGGGAAGTAATTAAAGAATAATGAGAAATTTTGGTAGATATAATAAAGTGGAAATTTGGTATTCTTATACATTTTATTATTATAACGAATATTTGATCAAAAAAAATTTCAAACTCAACGAAATTTTTGCACCTCCTCAAACTTGAACTTTAATACCGAAATTCAATGAGTCGCTTCGATCGTTTCTAAGTAAGAAATACAATTACAGTCGGTCGCGAGGCTATGCACTGCGTAACACAGGCGCACAATAACAATATCTCTTAACAAAGTCCAAAAAGATTTTATACCCTGTTGATGTGACTTTTTTATAAGTATTGTTTTTCCCCCTTTTTTTATAAGTATTATGAAAAACCATAAACAAAAAATTGTTGACCTCGATCACACAAATAGTGGCATCATTTGCGAGAAGAATTCCAAAAAACACAAATTATTTGTTAAAATTTTACTACATTTTTTCGGTGTGCAGGATATTTTAAAAATCACCAACTTTAATTATGTATAGGAAAAACTAGATCTATAGGCTAAAGTTCTTTTCGTCGTTCATTCTGAGAGGCGTAAACTACCATTAACTTTGGTTTCACCAAATACGTAGAATCTTGTTGCACTGTGTAATCGGTAATGGTACATACGCCTTCACCATTTGCTTCAGCACTTGCTAAGAGCAGCACTACTCTCATTCCCAAGGCAGCCCGTTCTACGTAACCAAACGGACCAGAATTTATAGCGGGCCAAGGATTGTCACTACAGCAGTTTTCCCCGTACATGTATACTGATACAACAACAATAACAAGTGACACTACTCGAACAAAGGCGTATGCCTTTAAAAACTTAAAATATAAAGTAACTGAGCTGTTAAAATTAAAATTGGCTTAAGGAATGTATCAAAGAACATTTTTTTCTACGATTGGAAATATAGGATCGCTCCTCGTACACCACTTCCTACTAATCTATGCTATGTTTGTACATGCTAAAATGTGTTCATAATATTTTTATCAAAAGTAATTTTTTGCATGTCTATTATTAGGTAGTATTGTGTGGGCAATTGTTTTCATGTGTATTAAGAAAAAAAATTTTAAAATCAATTATTTACAACGAAAAATGCATACCAGCTACCTTTGATTTTATACTAATTGCGTGTATATGCTTGTATGTGTGTATACATATTTAATTGTGTGAATATATGTATGTATTGTATATGCTGTACAACATTTAGTTATATGGCAATCTCATGGATTGCACTTTTTGCTATATTTCTATCTATGTACAAGTACATACAAATGTACTTAGAATTGTTTAAAGAAAGCGCATCGACTTACATATCGTACCACCTCAGCTTCACATTCACTACTAAATCCTTGCGCCGACTTGTAACGGAATTACGAAAATGCATTTTTAAAGGATTATTTTAGGCTCAGGTATTAAATTCGAACACAAAAATTAAATAAATTAATAAAATAACATAATTAGTTTGATAAAAAGACGATAACTAGCAAATGAAAACAGCTGATTGTTAAATATTAAAAATACTTAAAAATATGCGTTAAACGCAAGGCATATATAAATTTAACAATAAAAATAATAATTAGTTCTAGAATGAATAACTTAAATTCTTATACTTTTAGTATGTAGTTAAATCATCATCGCACTCACCATATTGCCAGACAAATTCTGATGAACATTATCACAGAAGATATTCCACCAGAGCTGTATTAAGTCAGTGGCATGCGCATATTCTGAAGGCGTAAGCGCTGTGCGGTTCTCGGAATTGAATTGTATGAGCCATGGCTTCAATTTGCCCGCAAAATGCAAAATCTTAATTTTATCTCTGAACCTATTCGGTGGTGAAAGAAATAAATTGAAAAAAGTTTAGCATTTTTTTCTAAGCTTAAACAAAAGAAAAAACACGCCGCCTACTGTTTGAATGCGGGCAAGTAGCAATAGGAAGCAAATGCGGCCACATTATAGATGAATGGCAAATGCTTCTTAATGTCGCTGGTCGCCCAATCGGCAAAGTACAAATTCAACAAGCCCTGATCGCCACCATCGAAACTGCCATTTTGTACAGCGAATTCTGTGATTTTGTTGAATGTCTCCACACTGGGACGATACACGAACACACCGGAATTGAAGCAATCAGGCCAGCTAACATCAGGTGCGGCAGATAGTTCCTCGCGTTCGAAGAGCTCATCGCAGTTTTGCAGCACCTGTCACAGTCAATGAATGGAGAGCGTAAGTTTTATATTTCAAATTTTGCAAATTTACTTTCAGTGCATAATCAATCAATTATTCAATCACTCTCATACGCACCAGTGTATCGGCATCAAGGAAGACACACTTCTCAAATTGTATCAAGCGCCAGCAGTGCAATTTTGTGAATGTGACACCCAATTCGGGGCGTGCGAGCAGTGCCAAATTGGCGGCATCCTGTGAGTCCAAAACATTCACCTCCTGCACCACATTGTAGACATCTTTAAGGCGTTGGCGCATAGCCTCCGACACGGCAGGCGTCACCAAGACGGCCAACTGATGGGCGGTACCGGTGCGGCGCAGTGAATGTGCCAACACCAAAGCGCCCAGCGAGTACGTGTCATTCGTTGTCAGCGTCACCCACGCAAATTCTAAAAACAACGGAACACAAGAGTAATAATAAGTTATGATGAAATATATGATTTAAGAAAAAAAAAAAATAGCAGAAATAAAAAATCAAAAAAAAAAGGAAAAATTTATTCGTATTCAAGCTTCAGTGAAATTAGATTTTTAGTTGTTCTATTTGCTTATAAGAAAAATATGTGAATACTTTGTTGCATACTACATACGTGAATATGTACAAATGCTTTTTTTTTACGGCGCTTCATAATCGTTGGCAAGTGGGCGGCGGAAATAGGTATGTATGTATATATGTACAGGTGCATATGTGTCTCGTAGCAGCAGCCGGCGCAATTTTGAAAGCAACAGCAGCAGCGGTAGCAGGACTAGCGACAACAGCTGAACTATTCAAAAGCAACGGATTTATTTTTTTTTTTGTAATTTTATTAGTATTGCCTTTCGCACAAAACAGTGCTTCAGAGTTTTTGGCTAGTGGGCGTAATACCATTAACATTCCAAATGAGTATCTTGGCTTTAGATGCACTTTCAATGTAGAAAATTTGTGCGAAGAACTAAATGCTTTGGTTTGTTTATTTCTAATTATATATGCGTACATGTGTCTACAACTTAGGGTCGTCTACAGAAGCTGTAATATTGAATCTTTATTCCTTTTTTTAGTTTTATTTCATTTTCAATTAGTGTAATTAAGTAAAGGCTAAAATTTCATAGGTTGATCAATTTTGATAATTTGACTTGAAAAAATATTTTTTACCGATTTCATATCAAGTTTTCAAAACAAAAAATTACCTTAAAATAAAAGAAACTTCATCGTTTTTGCAGCTTCATTAAATCAACTGTTTTCATTAAAAAATATAGATACACGACTTTTAATTTTGGCGATCACCCTAATACACTGTAAATGCATATACAATAATTTTATTACAGCCACCCTAAATATTTAGCCTAATAAATTGTATTGCGTGGAATTTTCAACAGTGAAGAAAAGTAAAAAAGAAGAAGAAGAAGAAAAGTAATGCGTGCTATTAAAATAATAACGGTATTCACGATATTCAATTCTTAAGCAGCCGAATTGTTTACGAGAATGCTAAAAAAGGCAAAAGTCCATAATAAGGTAATCGCTCCAGAAATTTTAAAATATTCCTCGAAACTACTTCTTTCAAGCCCAACGGACTCAAATTTCGCAGAAATCTTGGCCGATTAACTTTAATGAAATCTAACCACGCTTGCATATTCTCTATTATATGTACTCTGCACTGAAGTATGGATGGATTTTGTGATGCATCAAATATATTTTTTTATAAAAAAAAAGTTGGCGCAGTTCTGTTTAGAAAATTTTGATTTTTTTTTTGCAAAAATCGGTACAGCAAAAACTTCTCTTGTACTTCTATAGATATCCCCATACTTAATTCACATCGTAAATTAATAATTTAAGGTGGAACGCCCTAAACTGGCTTTGTCAGCCGCCATTTTCGTTCATATTACTTTGAAAACAAAAATTCTAATTTTTATAAAATAGTGCATGTAAAATAAATGATTTTTTCGGAATTTCGATTTATTCCTCTGTTCCATTACAAAAATTCCAAAAATATTCTACCCCAACAATGGCCTAATCTTTTGATAACTCTGTGAGCAGCCAGTGTGGCGGATTTAAATTGCCACTTCTCGTGTAAAGCAACGAAAATTACTTGTAAAAAATATATGAAAACATTAAAAGTCTTGGCTAAAATATTTTTATCAATATTGCATTAAAAGTATTTATGTAATAATTACAAAAAAGCTTAGGTTCTCCATTGCTCGTGAATTATTTAAAGAGTTTACCTTCATAACGATAAATATTACTCGTTCTGAACTTTTTTTCGGATACTGTAAAAACGATGATATAATATATCTATCGAATTGCAAACGGTAACTGCTTTTCTTTTTTTTTTGGATTTTAGTTCACTAATTTGAGTAGACTTTTGGAGCACAGCTCGAAAACCTAAGCAAAACGATTTGATGGTACAAAGCCCCCTAAAGCATTCAAGTAAGGTAAAATTGTTGAAAAATATTTGTAACAAAAACTTTCATGCTTTTAGTAGTAAAGGTTTTATTTAACGACGAATATCGCCCGTGATCGAAGTCTCATATTAAATACTGAGGAGGATAAGGGAACAATTCATCACTATTTGTGTTTTCCCAACAATTTCTGTGATAATTTCAAGCTATGTTTTCGGTGAATTTCGCTGTACTGAACGTTAATCACCTAATTGAGTTACATTTGAAGGTGCTGCTGCGGCCTGGAAACATGGCAAACTTAAGCCCGATTCCGTTCGGTGCACCTGATCTAATTGATACAAAGCCGATTTTTCCTACCGCAATGTTGGATTAATTCCTAAGCTTTCTTTGGCATTTTTTGAACATATCTAAAATTGAATTGGTTTATAAAAATAATATATTTTTTTAAATATCATAGTACCAATTTGTTTAGTTTCTTTTTTTGGACTTTCAACCATAACTTTTACGTTAATTTATACCAACTCCCCTATTCTTGTTGGAAAAGACATTTCGCTTGACACAAGGTGAGAAAGAAGGTGTATGAAGAAAAAAAAGGGAAATAATGGGAAAACAATTTAGAAAGAAAATATTAAGGATGCATGGAAAACAACGTCAGATTGGGGAAATTGATATAAAATACGTGCATACTAGTACGCAAAAAAGATTAAACGCTATGTTGAATACTGAAGGAGGAGGGGTGACTAAATATTACTTTTTATTACTATTACTATTTAATTTTTCTAACTTATTTCATCTCATACGCACATTCATTTTCATCTCTAGTCAAAGCTGACGAGTTTGTAATATTTTACTTTCGTTCATATTTTTTTGCGCAGATGCTGTACTTTATCAATACACTAACAAGACAAGAAAATTTGAAAAATATGTTTCACTTTACGTCCATTATTTTCTAGAATTTTCCTTTTTAATTTTTATTCTATTTCTTCTTATTTTATATTCAAATGCTGGCGCGTTTTCTAATTAGCAAGGCTGTTGAAGGCAGAATAGCAAAGCATATCTTCAGCGAAATAATTAGCGTTGTTAATTCGTAGGTGGCATTTGGCCCATATTTCTTGTGCGCTTTTTATATTTGCATAGTATATGATGTACTATATATCTACAGCATACAAATAGCAATACAATGGCAAATATTATGAATAGTTCACAGAAGCAAATATTGCGCTATAGTTTTAATAAAGAAAAACCGAAACAAACAAAAAAAATTTCCGCACATACTTGAGTGCTTAGGTGCACATATGTACATACATGTGTATGTATAGAAATTACTTTTATTCCAAAATGTATTTGGTTTAATCAAAATAAATGAACCTAGTAAACATTTTAGTCTCAATCATATAATAAAAATGGGAATCACGAATAGCGCAATTGCAGCCTTTCAGACCTTGGATTTACTTATGGATGTACAAATTAGCTTATATTAAGAAATATAAGATCATGCACATATATATATATATATATGATATACACCTGTCTTCAAAATAGTAGGAGCGCGGCGAATTAATAAGTTTAAACTTCTGTTCGGAAATTTTTATTATGGAAGAAAATTCTCAACGCCTCAGCGAAAAAAAAAGAAATTGTCAAAAATGAATGCAATTTTTGGGTCTCCTCAAACTTACATTTTATTGTACTAAAATTGAATGAGCTTTAAAAGTTTTCTGAAAATTCTATTGAAAAGTTAAAAACTTGTATGACAATTTGATTTTTTTTTTTTAATTTTATACAAAGTTAGGAGTTTTGAATTATATGGATTTTGGTGTAGAGCTTTAAAACTGCTTGCCTTAATTTTTTTTTTTTTTTAATTTTATACAAAGTTAGGAGTTTTGAATTATATGGCTTTTGGTGTAGAATGCACTAAGCTTTTGTAAAAAAAATATTTAAAATTATATAAAAAAATAGTCACAACTTGGTCATTCGTCACATTCCTATTATTTTGAACACAGGTACATATACATATATAATATTATATGCGCATAAAAAACAGTTTAAAGCCTACAGCTCAAATTCAAAGGCTCAAACCATAAAAACAATCTATTTAAAATTCGATTTCTGCGCTTCAAACTATTCAATAAGACTAAATATCCGCAAAATTTTGAAATTGTGAAAGCTATGAGTTTAGATCTCCTACAGTTCCGCAATATCTCCCAGTTAAGACTAGGCGAACGGCTCAGCCAGTATCTGATGGTGTTTTTGATGAGAAGTGCGGTAGTAGTGTAACGATTCCAATGTTAGTTGTACATATATTTATATACAAGGTGGCGCAAAATTAATCACCCTATGGGAAGATTTACAAATTTAGGACAAAAGATCAAACTAAAGATCTTCATCATTCAAAATTATTTCTGTTATTTGGTAAAAAAAATATTCAAAAACAAAATTGGACGATTAATTTAGCGCCACCTTGTATATAAATATGTGTACAACTAACATGGAATATATGTACAACTTATATTGGAATCGTTGTATGGAGTTAGAGATATACTATTGCTAGCTGGAGTTCACCCTGGAAAAATTATCAAATGTCAGATATATTTTCAAACAAGTTTTACATATATGAACTAGTTTAGTGGGTCGATCTGTGACCCCAGAGTAGCTTTGCTAACATTACAGTCATTTAAATTCGTGTGTTTAAAATAATCTATGATCTTAATAATTCCGGATATCCGAGTTTTAAGCCACGAAGAAAAAATTACAGTTTATCCAAAATTACTTTTGCCCTAACTAAAAGTTAGCTTTGAAAAATTAAACAAAAATTCTTAATTTCGATTTCACTCTTATTTCCCAACGGCTTGAAAAAGCTAAATTTGCTAGTTCTGAAACTAAGAGATTATCTATTTTCTGAACGATTCCATTGCAATGGTAAGCTAAGGCCTTTATGCACTGCGGCCAGATTGATCTATTGGGCGCCCCTCCTAATTACTTAATTTTAATTATTTAGTATAGCGCGGAATCCAAGCAACTCCTTGGGAGGGAGCAATTGTAGGTCTTCCTTCTCTGGTAGGTACGAGTCCAGGATTCTGTGTCTCCTGTGGCCTAATGCCTCATAGTTGGTGATTAAGTGTTTCATAGACTCCTCTTCATCACAACAGAACCTGCAGTGATTCGATGCCAAGCGATTCAAGTATTTTGGGTATTTTTGTATTTGGGTCGTACATTTTTTTGAAAATTTCTTTATTTGTCCACTTGAGTAGAAATAAATTGAAATAATTTGGAAAAAAATTTAAAAATTTTTAGATATATTGCTGAAAATTTTGGTAAAAAGTTTTGTAGGGTGAATATCTTCAATTTTTCTCCATCGTTATATATATTTTGTTTTAACTATTTAAGTTAAAATGTGCTTACAAACATTTTTTTTTTCTAAAAACTTTTATTTTTTGGTTCAAAATTGGTTTGTAATTTAAAAAAATTTAATTTTTTATTTTTTTTAATTAATAGCTGAGGCTACCATATGCGCTGTAATGCCTGAAAGTTGTATAGTCGGATTCCCACAACTTTTTGAGTGTCACTGAAAAATACCGTATATTTTTTTTTAAATGTACGTAGCGACACTTGAACGTTGGGCGGAATATAGGGGTACATGCACGTATGTCAGCTCTTCGATTAAGCAGTATTATGCTTCCTGGTAGTGTTATGTATTGCTTTTGCATCGCATTGTAGTTTATGGGAATCATTTTTTAGCATGGAGGTGACAATAAAGCCGATAATAATATGAATATTATATGTAAAGGGGTCAATTTGTGAATCATATATAGCAGTCGTCTCAAAAGTAGAAGGTCTTTTTAGGGCTTACCACACTCTGTGGATGAGAAATCGTTGTTACCAAGCCTTCTTGGGACACAGAAACGCACTCAGTATGTATTGCCTGCTTAACTTCTATATCTATAATTTTTTTTTACCTATTTACCTACTCGATATTGGTGGGCAACATTTTAAGTTTGGGTAAGGGGTTTGGGGGTTTAAGTATAGTACGTATTTTGATCTGAGTGTAAATCTCTTTTGGTTAGCAGTTAATTGCAATAAAGTTATAACCAATGTCACATAAATAAAAAAAAGTATTATCTTTTCTTTCTAAAATCATATTTAGCATAATTAAAACAAACGTTTATTAGGTGATGATTAATAATGTGTGCAAATTTATTCAATTTCAATTTTGGTATATATGTACATTATAATAGAATTAAAAATCGCAATTTTCAGCAACATCAATGCATACGCACATACATATATAGATGAGCTGTGATTAGTGACTAAATGGAAGAATATTAAGTTTCACAAACAATTACAGTTAAGTGAGAAAAAATATTAAAGTTAGCGTTACATACGAGGCAAACACTAAATTGTTATTATTTTGTATTAAAGAATCAAATATACAAAACAAAATTAAAATAAAAAACAGAAAAAAATGAAAAAATTATTTCATTAAAAAATCAAAAATATATAAAAAGGACATCGATCTACCTTTGTATGTTTACAAAACGCATTCAACGCGTGTATTTGCTGCTACTACATGTACATGTATAGAGATGTGTATATGTGTTTGTGCAACCATTAACAACCAACCAACGTTGCAATGAATCAATCAAATAGTTTTGCTTTGCTTGCGCTTGCTAATATATGGGTGCGTTGATGTCTTTGTGTGGTGCGAAGGAGGTTCATAGCTACAGCAACAGTAATAATTCCAAGCACAGTGAAAATCAGAATCACAGCGCCTAAAACTGTGCTCAAATAGAAGTACTGTATGAAGCTCTGTTTGAGAAGTTTGCTGCAGTTGAGTATGTCGCAATACTCGAGCTCTTTTTCATTTTTCTGCATATGCATAGGTATGTACATATGTGTGTTTGTATTTGTGTGGGTATGTTTGTTAGTTTTTAGATGTGGAATTTTTCAATTTCGTTTTCAATTTGTTTGTGGGTAAATATGTGTGCTTATTCTTTGTGTGTGCATGTGTACATGGGTGTGTTCGTGATTTATGTGTCTGGTTTGTGAGTTCGCGCGAATCATTATCGCACAGCCTAGAATAAAAATTAGATAATTTACTTTTCGTTGCTTAAAAAAAAAAGACTTCAAAACTTACCGTGCTCATTTTCTTTGGTTTTAAACAACGTTTCACTTACATTTAAATAGAACTTGAAAATTTAAAAAAATATAGCCAATCAACCGTCTGGATGAACGAATTAAGTATTTAACGGATAGTGATTTTTGTTGATATTTTAGTTAAAATATGACAACTTCCATTTAAAAGCGTAACAACGTAACAATTAGACAGGTTTCGTATAAGTAAAAAAAGGTCAGAAGTGAATTTTCCGAGATCAAATTTATAAAATAACTGTTCGTTGACATTTCAATACAAATACAATACATAAATATTTATGGAACCGAATTTCGGCAAGACTCCAGATAGATGAATGTATATGAATATCCACGAATGCTCACCTATCGGGTGATTCAAGGATGATGTAGATCTTTAGATGATGAAGCTAAACTGAGTTAAATAACACGTAAAACGGATCCATACAACGAATAATTATTATTAGGCTACTGCACACAGCGACCAAAAGAAATCTCATTCCCATGGCAGCCGCTTCTACGCTACCGGAATCGTTCCCACGACAGTCGGTTCTACGTTACCAGAACGACCCGGATTTATATCAGGCCAAGGACTGTCACTTCAGCAGCATTCCCCATATACATATGTATGTATGGGGAATTTTTATGCTGATACAACAACAACAACAACGTTACCGGATTGACGCGGTTTTTTCCCAACCAAGGGCTGCCGCCCCAGTAAACTAGCCCTAGTGTACCGTACCTCACTGAACGAAATCTATTGTGCAAGGCCTGCTGATGACGAATGAATGAAGATGCGCAACACCTGTGCGAAAAAAATTATAAAAAATCAAAGCGAATTTTTAGCCAATTTTAACTTGCATAATATAATACGAAAATTGGATAGGCAAATGACTTTAAAAAATCTGACTAAAAAATGTGTATCTTTCATGATACTTTGCCTTTTTTTAAATTTCATATGTTGCGATTTGACGTCATTGTGCTAAAATCTTCTACACGCTTCGTACGTGCGTAACATAGCCTCTAGTGAAATTTTCGTGTTCCCACGACTGAAGTTCGTGTTTCGCGGTAAGCGCGGTCGGCGCGGTCGGCGCCGATCAAGCAGAATCCCTAGATGAATCTGTCGGCTATTACATAATAGTAAACTTCTTTAAAATACATATCATAGCTGTGGGAAAAAATAGGAATTGAGAAATTTTATATTTACCGATTCCGATATTTACCGATTACGCAATTCCCTAAACTAACTTCACTTTACTTTTATTTTCAGGTAAATATCTTGAACAAAGGCGATATTTGGGATATTTTTGAAATTAAAAATCTTAAACCTTTGAAATTTATATAGGTATTTAAAAATTGTAATACTTAAATATACTTGCAGTCGAAACCACCACCCTAATTGAAGTTGTTTACCTAAAAACCCTATCAACTGAAATGGCAGTAAAGTAGGGTTAGGTATATTTTTAAACTTCAAAATATCATCAAAAACAAAAAAAAATTTAAAACTAAAAAATTAGCCACCTCCCACATAATGCTTATTTATAATATAATATTTGTTGTAATAATTTACAAAACAAAGAAACAAAACAAGAGCTGCGTATTTTTAAGTACTAAATTACCACCCCTACATTCTGTCATTTTAATGCTTAGTACTTAACTCATCTTCTTCTTCTCCATCTTCTTCTTCTTTAACTCATACATACGCATAATATACATAAAAATAAATAGTCTAGTATGTCACAATCTAAAATAAACCTATAAAATAAGTTAACATTTTGTAGGCAGCTGCTTATTGAGCTTCCAAATATTCGCTTGCACAGGCCAATTGTCCATAAAATTTTACAAGTATTTTCTTTTTTTATTATAAACAAATTAAAAATTCTTTTTCCCTCCCAGGCACCTGGTGGGCGAAGTGTCTAATGCGTCTTTGGCTGAGAAGGTCCGATGACGAATTTGTTTACGAAATTTTTTGTTGTTTAGTGAACGCAGATTATTGTTATGTATTGCTTTTACAAAGGAAAATGTTTTTAGAATAAAATCCCACGGGATTTGTATTGCATGTGTGTACGTAAATCAAATAAAATTAAAGCTCACCAGGGGGTTAAAGCAGAAGAAAAACAAAGCTGATATTTTTGAATTTGTGAATTTTTGGCCAATAAGTAAAATGATGAAAATGAGTAGTACTTGCATTTGTATAATGCAAAGTTGAATATTTATTTGTATGTAAAGTTTTTTATTTCGATTATTCAGTCCATATTTTCAGTATATCTTTTTTTTAAACATGAAATTAAAATATGGCGCAAAACCATAATATTTACACTCGCAAAATATTCGCTGTGCATATCTGCACTCTCAAATTACATAAAATTGCCGCCTTTGACATTTAATCTCACCAAAAATGCTTCTTCTCACTCTACCTTCGCAGCTGCTCTTAAGTTACTACACACGTATTGTGACGTACCGGTACGTGTTATATGTATTGTTTATTCACAATCAGATGCCAAGTTGATAAGCTGAGACAACTTGGTAGCGTTGGTATATTACTCGCTAAAATGTTAATTGCAATAAGTCTCTCTTTTCAATCGGCTTCTAGGCCTCTCCGTTTTACCTACCCATATTAGCGTCTAATCAATCTGTACCGCCGAATTACATATACGCATACATATACATGGAAGAGAATGCACAATTTTTAATTTTCGAACATACAAATGGAGGGGTACGTGAAATTCCATTAAGACACCAAAGAAATTTAGTTTATTAACAACTTAAATGAAACAGTAAACAATAAACAGTACCTTTCTCGCGCATATCAAGAGAGCGAGTACATGATAAGAGTATATGAAGCAGAATAAGAGTGAACAATTTCATAGCTGAGCAGAGTATTTATGACAAACACTATGCAATATGAACATACATATATGTACGCATATATCTATAGATAAGCATACTATTTAGTTGCACGGTCGCTTTTGTAATACGAACAAGTCTTTCAAGTTCAATGTAAACCACAGTAGGTACTTGTGTTTAAGGAACAGTTCAAGTGTGAAAAACGTGATTCCACATGCACTAGCGAACATGCACCGCAAATATGTATGTATGTATGTATAAATGTTTACATTACGTTTGTAAATTTTCGGAATTTTGCACATCCATGGACTCCAAGATCCCGGGACTGTATCGAAATTGAAAGATTTTTGATTTCTTAAGGCAATAATTAATATTTTTCGTAAACAAAAAAAAAACGCACAAACATCTACACACTGTAGCCTTCGATATCGATATTTCATAATACAGTTTTTGTACCACAAGTGCAAATATATTTGGTAAAACAGCTATTTAAAGCGAAAGTACTTGCATACAATTTCTAATGAAAAAAGTTAATGCATTTATGTAAACACAAAAATTGCAACCGAATCATTTAAATAGTCCCTAAATTAACATTGTCGTTAATGTCGTTGTCCGAAATTAAACGAAAAATAGAATTTTTTGCTGTATACAAATTATATTAGCGCATTGATCTTTGATACTAAATTACTATTTGTTTTGCTTAAAGTGCAATCTTAAAAATAGTCCCAGTATTATCGGAATTAAAAAAAGGCCGTCATCCCGGAATTCCAATATATTCTTTGGCAGGAAGCCGGGATTCCGGGATTGAAGTCCCTAGAGGTGTCTATAATGATATTTATGTATGTATGTATTTCTTGTGAAATGTTGGCCAAAGTTGACCTACTGTGGTGCATAGCTTTGAGTGCGAAAAGCAAAGCGGAGTGCAATAGTATTCACACTTAGCCACTTATTAAAACGGTTGGAAGCGAAGACAAAGAAATTATGCATCGAATGAAGGAGTACTTAGGGTGAAGCATACCATAGCCATGATTTTTTGTGTACTTGCTGTTCATATTTAAACAATAAAGTATTCGAAGTGTGACTAAGAAATTATAAGAGTCGATCCTACCGTTTTGGAGAGAAATTTTGTCATACGTCAAGTACTTCGATTGTTTAATTGCTTTGGATAACTTATTGCCGGTGATGTTTTTTAATTTCTGTACTAAAATAATCAAGTTGAGTGCATTCAAGCCGGTCTGTATAATTTTCGAAGTTATTAGACAATCATAAGATGGTCTATGATTGAACAAAATGCTAATACGTTCAAATATCCACATTCCATAATTTAAAAGCAAAAAAAATTTAATTTACCATATTTATTCGAACCATCAAGAAGTCGCAATCGGCAACAGAGTGAAAGAAAATACATATGTACATAAATTCCATGTCATTCGTTGCTGTTGTTGTAACAGTTTAAACGTATTTTTAGGTGCAGGAAAAGCACCGTTCGTCATTATCAATCTCATGAGGAAATATACTGTTTCCGCGAGGTAGGCCCGCAAGAAGAGGGGTATTAGATGAGCCGTCTTAAGGGGGTATATGAATCACCTGAATGTAGTCATATCTAGGCACTCCTGCTGCAAGGCGTAGTATGAAATACTGTTGTTTCTGTTCAACCTGTTTCTAATAATGCTCAACTCTGGGGCAATATAATTCTTAAAGTTAAAGTTGAAAGATTTATTTCATGTCCCACATTACGTCCTACACATGTGGAATAAAGAGCGGCCACTGTTACCCAATTTAACAGTGGATCACAAATTGGCAGAATTGTAAAATTCGGGTGTGAAATTTTTGAAATTGCAAATATCATAAAATGTCTTATCTGTTGGCAAGAAAATGCAGGCAAGTCTAGAAAAATATAGCAAAAGATTCGGAAATTCAATTTGTCGCGCACCTTGAGCACCAGCTTTGGCTTGCGAGGTAACTCATTTATCAACAATCTTTTGTTTTCTCACTTTAGCTAGCTTCTCTTCCTACACTAATCGTAAATTTCTTTTATTATACATTCTGTTAATTAAACTTATATATTATTATTACTGTTAGTTTAAATTTCAATTTTGAAACGCACATTATTTTTATTCACACATATATTTACATCTATGTACTAACTAATTAATTAAAAAAAATAGCTTTAAATGGATTTCTATAAAATTTTAATTCTTTCATTTTGCTTCACTATTTTGGTGGAGTCTAATAAAGTAGTCTGTCGACCAAATTTCATATTTTCCAAAGTAATGGTCACTTAAATTTGTCTACTGCGCAAAAATGCAAAATTAAAATTTTTATATTGTCTTCGAAGGTGAGTATTTCAAAAACAAATGTATTTGTCCTTGAGTTTTATAATTTTGCGACACATGAACATGTTGACGCGCTAGCAACAAAACTGCGTAATGAAAAATTTGTATTTATTTGTAAAATTCGTAAGAGAACTCACACATTGCAACTGCACTTTGATTTAAATGCTTCTACGAAATTTTGGTTTTGCCTTTTTCGCAAAGGAAAATAAATAGAAATTTATGTTTTTACGCAAAAAAAAAGGAATACAAAATTGGAATGAACCTTTTGTACATTACTTTTCCAAAAGTGGAAAAAAGCATAACATTTTTATATATAATATTTATTAAAAATATACAATATGGCATCTATGTACACCCATATGTATGCATTTATTATGCGCCCTCATGCTAGCGCGTACAATGATCCATGACCAAAGAATAGAAATGTAAAAAAAAAAGTTTGTTTTTTATTTAAAAATAAACGTATTACAGAAATGGCAATCGCTAATTGAGGCGAGTGTATGTGCCCGAACGATTAATGAAGTGCATGTGCACAAATCTACAAAGCTTATATCCCTAAGTATGTTTGAGTAGGTATGGAAATAAATTTAGCAACCGAAGCAAACGCAAAAACTTCAATGAATTACAGCGCGGACAGGCAGTAGAACTGTGCGTCATTGCTGACAACGGAAACCGGCATTGCTGGTACTGCAGCAAATGTTGCAGAGTTTTCGAAAACGACTGTCACTGCTGTTGATGTGAATGTTGCCGTTGCGCTATTGCTCCTACTTGTTTGTGCGGGCAATTTCGCCGGCAGCACACATAATTACATACATACATATGTACATATGTAATATACATACATGAGCACATGTGAGCATATAAAAAGGCAAGGGACCAAACGGGTTCTCATTGACTGCATGTGGTGGAATGCCGTCGCATCTTCGTTTTTTGTTTTTTTTTCTTTCTTTCTTTTTTTGTTTTGTCATTTGATTGCCTGCTATCTTCCCTGCTTCACTAACTCGCTACGGTTGCATAGTTGCTCGACTCCGATTGTTGTTCGTCGTTCGCTGATGTCGAGGATGTGGGGGTGAGGGTGAAGGCCCATTGCTAAAAATACCCAGAAACAATATTTTCTGTACTGCGTTGTAGGCACTTTGGCACTGACTGCCACGTTTCATCGGTTCGAGTGCATTCGGTGCGCGGCTGTCCATGTGGTGGCGGCAACTACATTGTGGCATACAGCAACATTCGGATATATACATATGTACATGTGTGCACATGTAAGTGTTTATGAGTGCAACGAATCTGTGTGAATACACACGCGCTTTAACGACAGCAACTCTTCTCCGAATTTGTGGCCATTCCAGTTGCAAGTACTAGTTAGTTATGGGTATGGGTGTGTGTGTGTGGGCAAAGAGGCCTTTATGTACAGTAAAACTAACTAAAGTGCATCAAAGCGAAATTGCAGCAGTTAAAGGTGCATAAACACTTTGCATACCCTGTTGTTGTTTTGGCTAAAGCACTAAATATTTGCGATATTGGTGTTTTTAAGGTAATATTGCAGCAGCGCAATTCCTTCGGTGGATAAAATTGCTAGTAGTTCCTTTAAAGCAATCCGACTGTCCCATGAATGGGTCCGCTTAAGTGCCTCGAAGTACCCAAGATATGATTGGATATCGTTCTACACCTTGGATATAAGTATGTTTGTATGTGCATTTGTTGGTGAGCGCATCCAAACTTGGCTATTTTTAAGTAACAATTTAAAAAAATCTTGTCAAAAATATGTCATGGAACAGTTTCAGGCTCGATATTAAATTTCGAAACATGTAAATTGTATTTACTTTTTAATAAATGTACTTAAGCGAACAATTTTACATTAATTTATAATTAAAGTAAAAAAAAAAATTGTATGTTAACTGAGTAAGGCACTTATTCGAGTAAAGCACTTAAGCGCATAAGACACTCACATATAAACAAGTAAGGTAATTTAAAAAGGTAACGCACTTGACATAGTAAATCTCTTAAGCGAGTAAATCCCTTAAGCCAGTGAGGCACTTAAGCGGGTAGGGCACTTAGCGAGCAGCAAACCTTAAAAGTCGAATTTTATTCAATACTTAATGCAGGAGATGTAAATTATGAAAACTGTACATTGCAATAGGATGCGCACTTAAGCGGAGAGGTGCTTAAATGGGTTATACTGTGCTGAGAGCAGCTGTTGAAGCGCAATTTGAACCAAATAATTCGCTTTTTTGTAATTTTTAATTTTTATTTTTTTAATTATTTTTTATTTGGGCCAACCTCTCCATATGTATACATATGCATCCACGAAATAGTATTTGTAGCCATATTTTTCCATGTGTGCACTAACCCCTATAAGCCACCGAATTCCAAGGAAAAACGTCAAAACCTTAGCCAACGTCTGTGCCAATGTGCCGGCATTTCTTGCGTGGAAATTTGCTATAAAATGCATATATATATGTATGTATCTCTTCTACCCAGCCGTTCTTATATACTTATATATGTATGACTGTATGTGTGTATATATATACATATGCATAATGCGCTGCGATATTAAACTTTGACAGTGGGCGTATTTCAAACAAATTCAAAAAGTAAAAATAGACCAGTAGACAGTTTAGCCAAGAGAAACATTGCAGCTAATCAATTAACAAGCGCAATTTGTATTGAGGCAAAAGAGATTTATATAAATTGTTTTAACACGAAACTTTTCGTCCATAGCTGTTGTTTTTTTTCGTTTTTTTTTTTTTTTTGTTTTCAAATTAATTGAGTAACCAGCTGAAAATATAAAATGTTCATATGCGCATCTTTCAAGTCATATATTTATATACCTATGATTTTTTATATATGAAAATATGGCAATATAGAAAACAGCTGAATAAGCACACACGATACATATTTCTCCCAGCTAAATATAGTTACGAATAAAACAAAAAGGCTTCTTAACGCCACAGTTTTCGAGGGTAGCGAAACCAGCAAAGATTTTTCAAATTGTGAAATTAAAATTTTCCAAATTGTGGACACCAGGTATTTTTTCTGTGTGTCAAGGAAAATATTTTTTTATGACTTACGTTTTATTTTTAACGTATGAAATAATTTTTGCAATATAAAAGTCGCTGACAAAATTTTAGATGCAAATTTTGGGAAAAAGAAGAAATATACGAGTAGTGCATGGGAAAAATTTTGCTTCGAAGTTAAATAAATTATTCAAATCGCAGGAGCTTGATTGGCTTACAAAATAAATTGATTAAATTTACTCAGAATGCTTTGGAAAATACTTGAGTATTTTTCGGTATACCTACTTCGACAAAACTTTCACACCTATACAGCTGGAGGTTTTCTAAAATTGTGGAAAAATGCTAAAACTTTTAATATGTAGAGCTAAGTGATAAATTGAATCTGACGTATACTTCCTCTGTTAGGTATTTAATTTTAACCAAGCTACTACTTTTAAGTTGCGATATTTTATGTCGGTCTCATTATGTTGGGCTACATTTTGAGTGTGTTCCACTAAACTATTCTTGGAATAATACTAATATAGCTTTTTGGATAACTAAAAAAACACGCTAGTTTTTAAAACAATTTTCATATTAATGTTTTTTTGTTTAATGATTTGAGTTAGGAAACAATTAGTAAAAATTGTAAAGTTGAAACTTTATCAATCCGCAATTTTTGACTGTCAGGGCGTGATTGAAATTTTATTGATAATTTGTATTAGTTGACTGTAATGGCTTGATTGAAATTTTATTGATTATTTTTATTAATTGACATACCCGTTAACTAAAATACAAAAAGAAAAATTTAACCCTTCAAAGGGCGGACGTTCCGCAAAAAATTACATTTTTTTTAAATAATCTTTAAAATCGAAGATCTCCACCACGGAGACACCATGTAAAATAATCAAACTAATCACTAATTATCTAAATAATAGTGTTCTTACGTGTCTGGGACGATTTTCGCGGTAACCCTGTATAATCTATTTAGCGCATCACGATGGCAGCTCGAATTCGTGGAGGAGCTCAAATGTAGCATTTGAGTTTTGTCGAAAACCTACTGTCACCTACCTCGATTTACTTATTTAGTAAAACTACTTCGAATTCTGTCTTAATGAGTTTTAAGCCGTACAAAAGGTGGGTGGGATACGGTACACTAGACAGGGCTAGCTCTTGGTCCATGGCAATGTCGTACAAAAGGTCTAAAAGTTGCGTTCCACACAAGTCGATCTTCCCTAGGCGTTCGCAATGTATGTTTTTCAAAAGTGTAATCATTAGCTTAAACGAAGCTTTTTATGCACTTATCTTAAAAGTTTTCTATCTTCGGCGATTCACCGCAAAATTGTCTGTCAAGTTTTCTTGGCACATTTTAACGCTCTAATTGCCTTTCTCTTCATGATAGCTGTTTTAAGAACGGCTAGTTACAGCATTAAAATACACCACAAAAAATGTATCGCGAAAATTCTACTCTAAAAGTCTGAGGACAGACATTTTATTCAAAGTCATATATAAAATGTTTAATAAACAACTTGCCCTTTCGGCCAAAATGTAAAAAAAAACCCCACCCTCTGAACTAGAACCATCTTCGGTGAAGTTTGGTCTGCGAGACATCTTCTTTCATAATTATTAGCGTTTGTTCATATAGAGAAGCCAATTTTGGACAGTGTAATTTATAGGGTCCTGTGTTCCAAGCGATTGAAGTTATTTAGCAAATTTTGTATTGCTAATAAAATACTAAAATTGCCAACTCACTACAATCGAGCTCTCGTAAAACCACAACAGTTGATCCCTGTGCATGTATGGGGAATGTGTATACTGGTGCAACAACAACATAGCACACGTTTCAATTTTCACAGAGGCGCAAAAAAAACTTTAATTTTATTGAATAATATGCACATACCACTTCTCGGTAAAGTCTTAAAAAAAACCAAGAAATGAAGTCTAGAATTTATCGTATTAACAGTTAAAGAAAATTCATCGATCTCTTAGGATGTTGTAAGAGATTATCACTTGAGGTTTGAATGCGAAATTTGTTTCTGAAATGAGCAAAATCTGTGCAAAAAATGTCCACATTTTTTACATCAAATCCTTAGTTTCGAACCAATAGAGCTTCAAATACTTATTATTAGAAGCTTGCGAATTCAAATGCAAATCCTCTAGCAAAGCACAGGTAGGAAAAACTAAATCAGAACTAATTGTAATAAATTTAGAATCAATTAGTTTTTGTGTGGTAACTATTTCTAGCCGAGGTGGTGCCAATTGAGGTGCTGGTTTAACTGCGGTTAATTTTCAAACTAGGTTTTAGCATGCCATTTTTAGCATTTCCACTTTGTTTAAATAAAAAACATACCTGAACTAGCAATAACAAACTGTCCCTAATACTTTTTTTGGGTATAATCTGCCCCTGCATGGATATGTTTTCGAAACCAACTTTTTTTGCGTTGCTGGCAGCGTATTGCTACAACAACTACAACCGGTAGCAGTACACAGTAATAAAATTTTACTGCATTATAAAAATGGAATGTAGGGAAAGTGAAATTAAAAAACCAACAGCAAGAATTTTTAAATTGATTTCTGCCATAAATATAGCAACCTACCGTGTGTATGGCAAAAAAAATAAGTAAAGTTAGGTACAGTGCACACTGTGAAGATACATTTGTTACAGCAGTCTATCGAATTTCGAGCTAAGGAATCCATATGAAACTTTAAGTTATAAAGCATTGAAAAGTATAGAGAAAATAATGCTACCTTCTGAAATAAGCACATGTGAACAATACTTAAAGCCGACTTTCGAACTATACGGTTCACTAGACGGGGCTAGTTTACTGGGGCGCAGCCCTTGGTTGGGAAAACCCCCGAGTCATTCCGGTAACGTATAACCGGCTACCCTGGAAATGCCGACTTTCGAACTACATTTGCTATTGCCATAATTAACCATTTCTATGATAAAATTTGTCCGCTTCTGCACTTTCGAAATTAATTGAAAACGATCAAAAATGCCCACCCAAATATAGTAGCGCCCCAATGCGTAGCGACTTATCAGCAAAGAAATTTGAAAAACCTTCACATTTATACCGATTTGCCGGCATTTGATTACAAACACAGATATTTCACTGCCGGAATGCTTATTTAATGCACATAAAATCCAGCAAATTAAGCAAAGTCTCACATACATACACATATATGGAATATGTATGGGAGCAAAAGCATGAATAAAAATATATGAAACGTGATATGCCAACGCATGGAGGCGCCGCATGGCAAAGAGCGAATGCATGAATTGCAGATTAACAGCGGGAGAACAAAAGCGGAAGAGAGTTTTAAAAACGTGTTAAATATCACATTTGACATTTGACCCCACCGACGGGCACATGGATGCCTTAAGCGAACATTGACGGGAGACAGAAAGAAAAATCTTGAAAACTTTAATGTAGAAAATTTGTTCATAACAACTAAATCACTTTTTTTATACAATATTATAAATAGTTTTGCGACAGATTTGCGCACGCATTTGTTTTTCTATGCAGGCATGTATATTTGTGTGTATAGAGGGAAATGTGCAAAAACATAAATATAAATCATGTCAATGACGTCTAAATGTACAAGTTTTGCAAAAATAAAAACGCTCGAGTGCACAAAAGAATAGAATGAATTTAGAAAAATATAAAATTAGAAAAGCAATAACACATAGTAAATAGTGCTAGAGTGTAGTAGCCTAAAAGAGCGAGCGCAACCGCGGCCTAACATAAGAGAGAAGAAGAGACAGGAAATTGTATTTTGCACTGCGCCATGCAGGCGGCAAAACGCTGAAGGTCACTTAAGGTCGCGCGCTGCTACTAAATACTAACAGCCGCAACAAATATGCGTTGCGTGTTTGGTCAGCAAGTTATTGCAGGCGGCCTAATATGAACAACAGCTTTAAGTTGACAATTAATTTGAAGTTGAAAAAAAAAAACGTATATATCTTAGACCGGAGTTGATAAATCAATAATATTATGGCTTGGCGGTTTTAATGCTTAATCGTCAAGCAAATACCTCAGCATAAAGCAGCGCCGGCAGGCTACACATAGCGGTAGGAACACCAGGATGTTTGTGGATTGGCGGTGGATAAATAAAAGTGCACGCTTTCACACTTCGCAAGTGTGATGCGGTAGGAAGATTTTGGATTAAATGATATTTTTTTCACGCTGCCTGCGGGCATACAAAAAATAAACGAGGATACGTAGGTAATTGAAGGTGATGAAGGGTAGAAACAAGAAATGCATGGTGATATAATTAAAACTAAAAATGCCGAGTCTGCGAGTACACAGAACTATGAATGGCTGATAAGGTAGACTTCAGCGCTTGTTGGGACGGACTGCAGCTGCAATTCGGAACATGTTAGGCAAGCAACTGAACACGCGTTTGTGCCAAAAAAAAGCCAATGCAGTCAGCTACTACACAGCTGCATCTTATAATTAAAAAAATATTATTTTAACTCATATTTCATTACAGCGAGCTACAGTTTTTCTACTCAGCATATTTATTTATTTTACTGTTAATCACAGTATGCATTGCATTTGTTTCGTATCAGTTTAGCGAATTATCGCTGTTTATAACATTTTTCATTTTCATTTTTAATTTCTCTCGCTTTTTTCCTTGCTTGTTCTTGTAGTTTCTGTAATGCAGTGGTAAATTTATAATTTGAAGCTTGAAACGTGCGGGCGTTAATCATTTTCCTAACATTTTTTTTTTCGTTTGCTAAGCGCTCGAACTTACTGCTCATTTTGTTTTAACTGCAGTTGTTGTTTTTAAATGTAATAATAAAAAATTAATTTTATTTATTTTACGAAATGAACAAAATTTTTCACTTGAATTCAGCACTTTTTTCTTTTAATAATTCACTGTGCTTTGGGGTGGGTTGCGTTTGCACAACTGACTGACTGACTGATCTGTCTGCCTGTCTTTATGACCCGTTCTACTCAGTCTCTTTTCAGAGTTTTAATTATGGCGCTTTTCCTTTTTGAGAAACGTTGTTGTTCCGTACACGGGCGGCGAGAAACTGATTCCGTTGTGTGCCGCTCGACTACAGCAAAGCGCGCATAGCCAGCCAACAATCGTCAGCCGCCAGTCAATCGACCTCCCCTTTAGAGCAAATGTTTGCTTATTTTTTGTTTCCTTTTCTTTTACTTACTATAATTGTATAAGTGTTAGTGTGTTGCTTACTGTTCCACGCAAATTGTGTTGTTGTTGCTGAATTGAATGTACTCGCACGAATTTGTTGATTTTGACTTTGCCATTCTGCTGCTTCTGCTACTCTTATTCGACCTAAAATTGTTGCTGTGATTGCTGTGGGGGGTTATTTTGTATTTTGTACTATTCACTCCCTGTTTGCGCCCACATACGATGCATCGATGCCGCTAGTAGTAGAGGTGTATCGGTGTTGCGGAGAGCCTTTCACTAGTCAATATGAGTGTGAGAAGAGTTTTGTGAGTAAAATTAGCGGATGATGTTGACTACAATGATGATGACGTTCAAGTGGTCGGTGAGCATTCACTTTTGCACTCAACTAAATAAATAATTAATGTTTGATGAGCAAAGTTGAGAAAGTAAAGAGTATTTCGCTTTATGAGTAGTTGGGCATATAAGGCAGTACTACTTGAAGAGAAAGCGCAAATTGAAAAAGAGAACACCGAGAGCTGAGGAAATTTGGAGAAGCTAGTGTCAGAATTCAGATAATAATCTCTAATCATACTTAATGACCACTAGTCACTAAAGTAACTGTTGACTGCTATTTGAATCTCGGAATAAATATCTTTAAGCCATCAATATATATTCATAAAAACATCCTCGTTTTTTCATAACAATTACGGTTTTTCGTATTTTGTTTTAATTACAACTGTCACACTCACTTCATAATCACTTCATGCACATATAAAGCAAACTCGATTCACAAAATAGATGTTGCGTTCAAAATTGTTGCACGATATGTTTATGGGCCTAAAAGATATGACCACTAAACTAATATTCTTGGCTGCAGCATTACTGATTCTCTTGCGGCGAGAAATTGTATATAAATAAGGGTAACTACAAAATAGGTAATGAACTATGGATTTGATTGCAATTTAACTGTTTTCTTTTCTCAATTTCTCTTTCTTTTCCTTTCTATGTATCTTCTCTTCTTTGTGGTCTTTGTTTGTTTTTGTACTAAATCAAATTGAATGACTGTTATTTACTACGTAATTTAATGTTTTAATTTTAAAACTAACTATTAACTATATGCAGACTATCCAGCTGATGTTTTTACACCTCATGAAGCAAAATGCGAAATCCTGTCTACATTCGTGCTCCAGAAGTTTGAAGAATTTCCACCAGCTACGAGCACCGAACTAAAAGCAGCTTCCACCTAAAGGCATCCAAAGTCTCACTAACATAAGATGGTGCTTAATCAAGTCTTCGACAAATAAAGGCAGGAGTATCTCAAAGCAGTATTCTTGGGCCTCTGTTGTAGCTTATCTTCACACCTGGTCTACCGGCTGATCCTAATTATTACGTCACAGCGACGTTTGCAGGTGACACCGCGCTGATTGCAGTTGGCGAATCTGAGAGCGAATTGACAGTGTACTAAAAAATGAAAATTAAAAAAAAGAGCGAAAAATTGGGCATCGAACTCAAAAACATACAATATTTCAAGGGTAGTAGATCAGCCCTAACTATAGAAAACAAACTATTAATCTACAAGCAAATACTAAGACCAGTATAGACTAGTATTAGACTGTTCACTAGACAGGGCTAGTTTACTGGGGCGGCAGCCCTTGGTCGGGAAAAACCCGAGTTATTCCGGTAACGTAGAACCGGCTGCCATGGGAATGAATGGATTTCTCCGAAGTGAACAACTACCTCACGGACCTTTCTCGGACAAAGGAGGTGAAGCTGCCCCTGAAGGTAAAAATCAATGACACACTAATTCCGACTGGAAACAAACCCAAAATTTGGGGCGTAACCTTGGACAGTTTACTCTCCTTCTCTGCGCACACAACCGCAATTGCCACTAAAGTCAAAAATCGCAACAAGGTCCTCGAATCGCTTGCCGGCAGCACTTGGCGCAAAGACAAAGAATTGTTTCTATCGACATTTAAGGCAATTGGTCGGCCGGCTCTAAACTATGCTGCGCCTGTCTGGTCGCCTGGAGCCAGTGGCACGCAGTGGATAAAGCTCCAGGCATGCCAAAACACTGCAATTCGGACGGCGGCATTCGGTTGCCTCCTGATGTCCCCAATGCTACCTGCTACGGAGCATAACAAACTGCTCAGCATGCAGTTCCTGTTAGGGTGCTACCGTAGGTTTCACCCTTTCAGACACCTGCTTGAGCCAGAGCCGCCTCCAGAGATCCAGAGCAAAACAAACAGATATCTACTGGACCAGACAGTGTTTAGACAGACATTCAGCGGGAGACTGTTACCACCTTCATAACTTCCCGTCCAGAGAATGCGGTAATCGGAGTCCAACCACCACCCATCGCAGATGAAGACCTCCAGCTTCCCCGTGAGGCCCGCATAATACTGGCACAGTTACGTTCTGGATATTGTAGCAGGTTAAACTCCTACTTATTCAGAATTGACCCCGACATACGAAACATATGTCCGACATGTGAAGGCGCCCCACACGACACTAACCACCTTTTCACATGCCCTTTAAAAACCATTCATCTAGCACCTCTCCTTCTCGGCCCAACCTGTCGAAACAGAATGTTTCCTGGGGCTACCTTTAGAGGAGCCAGACGAAGATGACTGGTGATTTACACTATACTAACAGCGAAAAGTTACTGGTAAAACTACAACAACAACCATGTATTTGGTTGGATGGCGGATATTCTTAGAGCCATTTTTCAAGTGTAATTTCTGCTTTTATTCGGTCAAATTCTTACAGGATGTACATATAACGGCGATGATGCAACACTAGAACGAAAAAAATATGGCTCGATTGGCATTCTCATGAAAAAAGTGGGTGTTGTTTTATAACAGGCGGTTCTACGTTGCCGTTTTCCCACTGCGTTGGGTGTTGGTCGAACTCCGATGACGGCATTCGGGAGACGGGGGTTTAATAACATGGTAAGAGACTCCAGACGAATGCCTTTTAATGCCTATCTATATCCTGCAGGTGTGTTTGGTTGTGGATATTGTCAGAGATGCCTCCTGACGTGCCAGATAAGCGGAGACATCTCTGTAACTCCTGACGTGCCAGCAGGAATTGCTTGTGGAGCATCTAACTATGCTCCGTAACTGGGAGTATAGTAGCTGTGGATATGTATCATAGTAAGGGAAACATTAGGAGGCATCCGGTGGCTGTCCTGATTTGGTATGTTTACAGCTTCTTCTACAGTGACCAAATGGGCACTGCTTTAAATATCGCTAACACCATTTTGTTTTTTTTTTTACCCCAAGTACTACCGGCTAGCGATTTGAGCAACTTGTTGCGATTTTGGACCTTAGGGGCAATTCCTGTTGTATGCGCCGAGAAAGAGATCAAACTATCGAAGGTGGCAGCCAATAGTTTGAGGTTGTTTACAATCGGAATTGGTGTGTCGTTTACTGTAACCTTCAGTTTTAGTTTGACCTCCTTCACCCGGTTGGAGAACAGATTCGCCGTGGATTTAGTGTGGGAAGGTTACACATTTCTAGCAGTGAAAAAGATGAGAAAGACTGGTATGATAATCGTTCATAAACTATCAATGACGTCATCCGATGCCATTACCGACCAATACTTACCCTATCGCATCAGTGAAACTCCCTCTTGTGGTTTAGGAAGCTTTGAAATGTATACGTTGATTGATTGAGTTTTGATTTCGAAATATTACTAACTAGTGTTGACCACACCGACAGCTAGCGGCCACCCCGTGAGAGGGTCGACTGTTGAATATCGTCAAGTAGTGGGGAATAGCTAACTGTGTCGATAAGTCCAACGCCTCCAAGATAGCCCTCATTGTGGGAGCGCCTTTGGTTAAGCCCTCGATTTATCTGAGTATTTATGGCGTTAAATACTATGGTAGTACTGGCACCTTCCGGGAACCATGTTGACGTGTAGCTGGGTAAGTTATCGAGCAATTAGACAACCCTTGGCTCCCCAGGTATCAAGAGTGGGACCACTCTTCCTGTTTTCCTCTTATAAAGAATGATGAGAGTCGCCATGGACAGGTTGACTACCGCGTGATAAAGGCTACTTCTGCTCGATCCAAATGTTTCAACATTAGGCCGCGATCGGCTTGGCTTCTGTGGTCAGGCTTGTTTGCCAAAACGGCTGTTTCTGCTGAGAAATTAGGACGAATGTTTTTGAGCCATACAGCGGGTATGAAGGGAGCCGCAGCAGGCAATGATAGGCGGGATTGGCAAGAGCCGCAAATGTGTCAACGGCTAATTTTAAAGTTATTTATTAAAGTGAATATAAGAACCGTTATTTGCGTAAATAAAATCGGTAAGTTTTTCGAACGAAACAATAATGAGAAAATGGTCTGATTATGTTATTAAGGTGAGCTCCTAGCAACCATACAGGTTTATATTGTGGCAGCTAATGGAGACACCGGCGCATTATGTCAATAAGAAACCATGGAGGCTTCAGGCTTTTAAAGGCGAAAACAACATGTAGGCACCAACTGGGTGGTCCACTCGCTCTTAGCCTTAAGGCCTGAGAAGGTGTTCAGATGGCACAGTGATTACATCTAACTGCAATTGATTGCGGGGGCAGCCGACAAAGGCAGAAAGCAAAAATAAAATTCGTGTACAGGGTTAGGCTTAATTCCACCCTGAAAAAGAAGTGTCAGAAGTAGCCTTGCTGAATGGAGCTTCTCCGTCTACTATTGATTTGCGCAAAGTAGGCCGGCCTACAGAGGCCTTCAGAGACAAATATTTGGCTCCTCATGCCAGACCCGATCCAGAGATTGGACAGAATTGGATGATTTAGGATCAGTTCCCCTCCAAGCCAGCTCATTCGCGATGCAACTCAGACAACTTTCATGGTGCACCACTTAGCCAGCTTATTACGAATTACTCTAGATAAAAAGTTTACTTTGGAAAAGATATTATTACGCTGTAGAGATTTTATTGCAGCTTGACTGCCAGATAGTTAGCTAGGGAGTAGACAGTGATCGATTGTGTTACAACGAATGAATCCCTCACCCATAATGTAGCCTCGTTTATGGTTATTAACTCAGCTTGAAAGACACAAAAGTAGTCAGGTAACCGCAAGTTTAGGTTCAAAAGCAATACTTCTAGTATTGAGCCATCAGTGAAGATAGTCACTGACCCTAGGTCAAGGTTCTAACCCACACGGTTATCCCATTCACATCTTTCTTGCATTCGTGTGGAAAAAATATTTTCAAAACAAAGTTGTGAACCAGTGTAGCTTGCTATGTGTCGCCGGAGGGGTTCCGTGAATTTTCTATTACTCAAATCTGAAATACGTTCAGCTGGGCTATTGAAGCCTTCTTTAGGATCATTAAAGAAGCAAAACTAGTAACGTGCCCCAAATATTGGGACCTCCTAAAAATTAAAATGTTAAATATTTTATAATGGCTACAAATTACGGTAATTCCAAACTAGCGATATTGGGCATTTTTGGAATTCTTTGAACTTAAAAATCTATTACAATTTTAAATTAAAATCGCCGCACAGCTGATAATTTTCGCTTGACAATAACTAGCAATGCGCATGACCACATTTCATCCACCCACATCATCAATGGCACCAACAACAATAACATGCACAACACATCTTGAGAAAAATATGAAATATAAGAAAACTGAAGAAAAGCAAATAGCAAAACGCAAACCGCAAATCAACGAAGAAATGCGATTCGCTCGGCTCGCCATCGTCCGTTTTAGCTTCATTAAGCGTCGCCGTCTCCATCTCCGTCGACGTCGTGAGCGGCGGCACAGTCACGTGTAGCTTTGGCTTTGGCTGTGGTCGCCGGTTCCGCATATGACCAGCAACACAGTAGAGCGCGGCATAATTTTCCAGCACAGCAATAAAAGACATGTAGAAAGAAAAATAGGAAAAAAGGGGCGGCAGTGGCGGTGGGTGTCATAATGCGTGTGCAGCGCGCCGTTGCATGCTACGTCGCCACTCAATGTTACATTTCGCCGCTCAGAGACTTCAGTTCGTCGTTAGCTTTCCTCATAAACGGTTGGGCCTTGAGAAATTAGAAAATCGAAATGAAAATTTGCGCAGTGAAAATATTGAAACGAGTGCTCGCGCCTAAAAGTGGCTAAAGGATACACTACAAGGCCTAAGCTATATACAAGTGGTTGTGTGAGTAAGTGCGTTATTATGCGAAGGTGTGTGCGTGTATGTGTGTAAACGAGGGTTAAGTTCACACGTATAAACGGGGCGCAATTAAAAAATCTGTACAAAAATGCACGAAAAATGTTGAAAGAAGTGATTTAAATGAAATATGGAAAAGTGTAAAGCTTAAATAATTAATTCCGAATGTGTATTACGAGCGTGCAAATATGTGAGTGAAATTTATTGAACATCAATTATCTAAAGTGTGGGTGAAGTGAAGAGAAGCAAAGTAAAAATTGTTACACATACATAAGTGAAAATCAGATAGAGCAATTTAACGATATAGGAATCATTTAAATTGTGAGTTATCTACATATAATTAAAAAGAAATATACAATAATATCCCTTCAGTGCTAATACTCACCTCAAGGTCTAGACGAAAGTGGCCAAGTTGCAAGTACATCAACAACACCGCGCTACTTCTACGAGTGCAGACAAAACCAAATCTGACCGCCCTGCCGCCCCTTTACGGCAGCAAGCTCACGCCAACAAGGCGTCCATTATGCGTCGTTCGCATACGAAAAGTTCACGCAGTGGAAGTTAATTGACCTTCAACTGAGGAAGAAGCAGCATTAGTGACATAGTTACACCACGTAAAGCTCTATTTGTATTTCTAAAATTCTAAAAAAAGGAGAAAAAGAAAAGAAACAAAGGAAAGAAATAAAAGCAAATAAAGGCAATTTCCACAAGCCAAGTTTTAATTCTCTATTCCGATTATGTACAACTGCAGCAATTATGGAAAACTCACCATCGAACTCAATTGAAAAGCAAATTGATAATTTCCTGGAACATTTCAAGCGCAGCGCCTCTAAGGCCATGGAGGCCGACTGGTGTGGCAGTGGCTCGGCTTCTGCGGGCAGCGTTGGCAGTAATACGTCCAGCGGTCTGACCGCTGGCCTGGGTTTGAGTGCTGGCGGTGATAATCTATGCAGTGGCATTTTTAGTGGTAGCACTGCAAATGGCAGTGCTGTCAATCAATCGCCGATGCATCAACCACAACAGCAACAACCATTACAGCATCCACTCTTGCAACGCACAAAGAGTCGTTCCAGTTGCTTGGATATTTCCGATTTATCAGGTTAGTTTGTATGTAAGGATTTATAATGGCGAGTTTGTTGTGGAATTGGCAGTGGAGGTCGACGTACATTTGGTAGACGCAAAAATGTTGTGCCTTAGGCCTTAAACAGTCTTCCAATGTATATACATTTGTAAATAAGCGTTCATTAATTTGGTATAAGCTATATGAAACACATCTACAGAAATAGCTTCAGGGGTATAAATTTACAAGTACAGGGTGGGCCAAATAAGACCTACTAATGTTATTTTTTGACATATTTATTTTTCTCTTTTTGTAGGTCATAATTGAATTGTAGGAAATTTATTATGGAACCCTACAGTACAACACAACGAGTTAAAATTATCGAGTTTTTCCATTCTTACACAATTTGCCACACAAATTGATTTTTTAAATAATGTTTTGATGTCGGATGAAGCGCATTTCCATTTAAATGGTTAGGTCAACAAACAAAACTGTAGATTATGGGGCTCTGAAAATCCAAGGGCAACATACCAACATCATTAGCACCCATCTAAATGTAATGTTTGGTGCGGTGTTATGGCCACTAGATTTATCGATCCATATTTCTTCGCAAATGAGGATGAAACGCCGGAATCGATTTCAGAAGCTTCTTACAGAACACTGATTGAAAACTTTTTGCGGCCAATGGCGGAGCAGTATTCTAATTTGTGGCTTCAACAAGATGGAGCAACTGCGCATACTGCTAGTTAAACTATGGACCTGCAGCGTGAAATTTTTGGCGAACGTCTGATTTCCAAAAATTCAGATTTCCTTTGGCCACCTCGTTTGCCAGATTTGACTGCGCTCGACTTCTTTTGATGGGGATATTTAAAAGACAAAGTGTATCTTAATAAACCAGAGACTATTAGACAGCTGAAGCGAAATATTCGAGACGAAATACTGAGCCTTCATCCAGAAATATTATGTGGTGTAATGGGAAACGCCAATCTTTGTATCGAGAAAAATGGTGGACATTTGTCTGATGTAATATTTCATACATAATTTCCATAAAACATATTCAATGTATAAAAACAATTAACCAAAATAAATAATTATTGCAAAAGTTATTTGTGTTTAACATTAGTAGGTCTTACTTGGCCCACCCTGTACATTGCGTTTAATAATAATTCACAATTTTTTTGTTTCTTTTTTAATTTTAATAATTTCTTATGAAAATATGGTTCATTCTCCTACAAACACCCTAATCAATTTAAGATCTCAACTTCGTGTAAGTTTAAAGCAAATTCAAAAAATAGTCGTGAAAGCTTTTACAGTTTTTTTAACTTGTTGGGTGGTTTAACAAGTTTAAAAAAACTGTAAAAAATCAACGCTATTTTTGAGCCACGTAATAAAGGGGTTTTCAATAAGGGCGGGTATGCATGCAGAATGTCAATGGTGGCGTTTGCTGTGTGGCACGTAGCGCCGTCCTGATGGAACCACATGTCGTTTAGGTCCATATGGTTCAATATGGGCCATAAGAAATTGGAAGGGCCACCACGTCTACCGAAAAATGGGCGCAATGCGCGCAACGTTTGCGTTAATGAACACTCATTTTGATAATAAAGTTTTATCATTTGAACGTGCTGTTACGACAACAGCAACAACAACAACAACAACTAGCCATTAGGTACGAATGATGAAATATTTACAAGATTTGGCCAATAACTATGGCGGAAAAGAAAATTGTGAGAGGAAATTCGGCTGCCACGTCACGGGGGAATCAGCAGCCGAATTCTGCACGTTAATTTAACATGCACTCACACAGTCGGCCCTGTCGTCGCCGTATTGCAGCTCTCTTCTGGTGAACTCTTGTAAGGAGAAACTCAAACGTCTTGAACGTGCAGGAAACATTTCCCGATGAGCTTGCCTGGAAAGAGTCGACAGAACCGTTTTGAACTGTCCCCTTCTCAGATATCGGTGTCCCCTTGACCGTTGTTACAGGGAAACTACACAATTTCTTTCTAAAAAAGCGCAAGACAGATGGAGGTCTGTCTCATCGTGTACTATTTCGAAAACACTATGGCCTCAATACGATAGAAAGAGAACTCTTAAGGTGATGGGAATCCCCCGCCATTCAATATCCAAACTCATTGCGGCGTTCACTGGTCACTGGGTGATCGGTACTCATGCGGAGAAGCTTGGAAGTACGTACAACCCCTATTGCAGAAGCTGTGGGGATCCTGCAGAGAAAGAGAGTGTGGAGCACTTTTTCTGCAAATGTCCGGCTCTGGCGGCTAGGCGCTTGAGATTCCTTAGCGTGACCTTTGAGGATGACTTGAAGAAATTATCCAGCCTAAATCCCGCCGTAGCCGAATGGGCTGGTGCGTGACTACCATTCGCAATTCACAGAGAGAAACACCAAAATTAAGAAAAAACATTTTTCTAATAGCGGTCGCCCCTCGGCAGGCAATGGCAAACCTCCTGTATTTCTGCCATGAAAAAGCTCCTCATAAAAATATCTGCTGTTCGGAGTCGGCTTAAAACTGTAGGTCCCTTCATTTGGGGAACGACATCAAAAAACGCTAGTAACAAATAGGATGAGAAGCTCAGCCAAACCCCCAAAACGGGTGTTCGCGCCACTTATTTATTTTTAATTTTGAATTCTTCCCGCATATCGTAGCTTGAAGGCACAAAACTCTAGCACAGTAAAGAAATTGCATTGTAATCGGGAATTTGCGTGTTATTCACAAAGGTCAAAATTACAAAACCTCGCGGTCAATACAGTACAGATACAAGGTGGCGCGAAATTAAATATCAAATTTAGTTTTTGAATAACTTTTTTACTTTACTTTTGACCTTTACGCGCTCCCCTCCTTGTATGTTTGCATACTGCAGCTGCCAATGTTTCCATGGTATGATTAACGTACGACGGCACTTGCAAAAATTGTAAATCTTCCGATAGGGTGATTAGTTTTGCGCCACATTGTAGCTGGCCATCTATGTGGGAAATCTGGTTTTATGGGTATACATATGGTAATTATTTTGAAGGTTGGATTTTATTCTTTTTTATTCAAAGGAACTTTTCTTTTCTTCACACGTTAAGCGGTCTGAAAGTACAAATTCTAGAGCTATACTGCATGCGCTGTTGGAGAGGACAAGATTCTAAGACATATCTTTATCACTCGTGTTGTCGGTGTCATACACGCTGCATTTCGATAGCTCTAAATAGATCTAAACAGCTCGTTTAATTAATATATAGTTTGAAATCACACTTTCAAAAAATTTCCTTCAATAAAACTAGCTGTGCATTGAACGCTTTAAGACTAGTTACACCGTAACACCATCAGCGTTCAATTCCTGCCGCAATTCGCAAATTTTCCGCTATTTAGTTGAACAATTAACTCTTAACCATTTGAATTCCCTACAGGGCCTGTGCACAACCACAGCTGAGGGCGCAAAATAAGCTCAAAGGATACCGGAAACAGCTTGAAGACAATTGTCTTCGTTAAGCGCTTAAGCCACACTGTCAGCAAATATGCTGATACATACTTTTTCCGTTGCTTTCTTTGCATTTTTCACATTTATAACTTTTTGTATGCCATACGAGACCACCAACATGACGCCAACGCGTACCGATTGACAACCAAACGTCTTAAATGACTGCTGATGGGAGGGCCGTACATTCTGCCACTACAAACTGTGGGTGGCTGTAGGTATTGATTTTTTGTTGTTAGTTCTTTAAGAAAAGTTGTCAAGGGCTGTGGCAAACTTGAAGTTATGCAAACGAAGAACTTTCTGCAGCGTTAAAGGGTAACGAATAAACTTCCCGAAGGAGTGCCATTCAGGCATGCAGTGGCATTAAAGCAGATTATTGTGGGTGTAGAAGAGAGTAGCAGCGACGAGCCATTTACTGCGAGTTATTGGCCTTTAGTGACTATAATTAAGTACATTTAGCAGTGGTTTGCTTTCAAGAAAAGAACCAAGGAAAGGTGTTTGACTTTTGCTAAGGGCGAAATCTTTTTCAATATATATAAATATATATAAATAGTGCCCATGTGTCTGTTATATTGCCATATACAACTACGAGTATATGAAAACTTTTTTAAGCTAATATCAAGAAGAGAAGAAAATGCCATAAAATACGTTGGACCACTTTTTCTGTTTTATTGGTTGACATGGTTTATGTGCTTGATGTGCATGTGCATGAACTTACATATGAATGTATGTAGATGGATGGTGGTGATGTCGTTTGGGCCGACAGGGCGTATGAGTGCGTATGCTTGCTGGAAATGCAATTAAAAAATCAGACTTCGCTTTCGCGCTTCACTTGCTCATTCATTGTACGCTTTAGTGCTTTTGCTACCTGCGTATACACGTTACGGCCTCTATTCCAGTTTCATTTTTCTGTTTTCTTTGCTTGCGTGAACATTTCGGTACTAAATGCAAATCTTCTAACAAACATGCAACAACAAACATAGGTACACTTGTGATTATATAATTAAGTCACTTTATGTTTTTACGATATTTGTAATATTTTTCATGCTACACTTTTTGCGTAATTTTTTTTTTAAATAATAGTTCATTTTATAACAGTAATCTTACAAAGCAAAGTTCCAAACATCGTACAAAAAATTAACAAATTTGAGAAAAAATGTATGGGTATATAGTTTTATAGTCCATTAAATTTTAGTATAAAGTGTAAGTTTGAAGTCCCTCAAAAATCGAGTGGAGGTTTGACCATTTTTTTGGTACGACGTGAAACATTTTTTGGCATGTTCGAAAGTCTTTGGATGGTATGGAAAAAAACTCTGCGGTTTTTGTTATGGAACGAAATATATATATTTTTTTTTAATTTTGCGAAAAAATTTGTCATGAATACTAAAAATTGTAAAAAGATAAATAGAATTAATTATGTAAGCACAAACGTAGAGAGAGAGGGACAAGCCCAGCGAACGAATTTGTAGCCACTTTTTGAGTAGACAGCAAAATGAATTTCTTGTGAAAGAAAATGTAAAAGACTGATTGCAGAAAAAAAAATGTTTTTAATAAACGCCAGTTACTTTACTTTTGATATATGAAAAACACGATAGAGCCATCAGCAAAAATAAATTAATAAAAATCAAAGTGAATTTTAAGCTGCTTAAAACTTGCATTTGTTTTACTAAAATTAAATGAACTTACAAACTGAGAAATTTTCTGAAAATTCAGTTTCTAAAATCCAAAATTTACATAGAGGAAAATTCGAAGAATTTTTCTAAATTTTGTCAAAAGCTTAAGGTTTGATTTATATGGCTTTAGTTATAGCATGAAATACATATATACATTTTTTTTTAATAACAAGAAACTTTAACTCGAAAAACATTAAAAATAAAATCGTCACACATTCAATTATACTCGCCAGTGTATTCGCGTATTTTCTAGGGAGCTACGTTTTTCCGTTTATCTAATTGTGTGTACGTGTGTGTATAGCAAAGCACATATTTTGTTGTTTCATAAATCGTCTCATATACTTGAGTGTATGTTTGTTTGTATGTATGTGTGTGTACTTATGTTGACAGCGTCGCAGTTGCACTTCAATGGGCGCTCTTGCTGGGCAGCTACGTCTGTTTATATGTATGTAGTTATGTACCCACGAATGCACTCGTTTTAGTACATTGTATTTGTTTTGCCTTTCACGTGCAATTTTCATCACTTGTTCTCTCTTCTTTCACTACCTCCTGTTGTGCTTCATTTGCCGTCTTAGCCTTTCTCTCGCCCGCTCAACCCCCGTCTGCGTTAGCATTTTACTATAGCTTTCCAAATGTTTCCGTTTCGGTTTGTTGCCTGCCAGGCTTTTTCGCCACATACATTCATACCTACATACTTTGTAATAATTTCTGTATTTTTCTCTTTATAATTTTTCTATCTACTTCTTTCATCTCTTCGGCTGCCTTTGAAGTGTATTGCTTTCAAAGCATTTGTGTCTGCAATAATCAACTAAACGACCTTGAGCTATCTCAGCAACTGTGCTGAAAAAGCAAAGCTACAGCTGGGTGACATGTTTACAAACGAGTAGAGATATGGAGATTTATGAATTTGTTTTTGTAAGTCACATTCAAGCACAGAATAAATATGAAATTGCCTACTTAAAATGATTAAAATAGCAATTTAGTAATAGTTGTTAGGCCGAATGGTGTGCTTCTTACCATTATTCGCCAAATGTATTACCCCATGGCTTTATCGCCCCTCAAAAAGGTGGTTATGCGATAATTTTGTTGGCGCGCATACGGAAATTGGGCAGTAATGAGCTATCTCTGCAAACAAAAATCTGTTTTTATCAGCCTCTCATCAAACCTGCCCATTCTAAGGCGCAACAGTTTGAATAATAAAAATATTCGATATAGTCGCAATTGGAGTGTTCAAGAGAAGGATTCGGCGGAGGATTTGTGTGTCTTTGCAACACGACGACTTCGACAGCACTAGTTTATCAAAGATAAAGGTATACAAAATTCTCTTTTTTTTGGTATGGGTCCGATATGAAAAAAATGTGTAGATCTCTGTAACACAGGGTTGCAAAACCAAACAAAAATTTCAGTAATCTCGTAGAGGTCGTTGATCTGGTCGAGTTTTGTTTTTCTTGTTCACTCCACTCGGGAGGATAGGATCTCGACAAGACTCAGTCGGGTGTTGGTTTCGTTAATCTTTTTTACTTTCTGGCAGGGTAGGTGATTAGCCTGCCACTACCCTGGTCGAGTAATGCACGAAAATATCTTCGAAAATTTTCCAACACCCTCAAATCCTCAACGTACTCATGTAAAACCAAGTTGGTATGATCTCATCCACAAAACCAGCTTTAGCTCCTTTAATTTTTTAGCAACCTTAAGTTTTAATAGTTATATCCTTGGAAAGAAAATTGTTCACCCTGTTTAAGTTCATAATAACTTTTGCAAAAATTGTTTGAATAATTGGGACAAATACAAATAAATATAAGTATATAAATTTATCTAAATAAATATATTTATATGTAAATAATATATAGAAAAATATATATTCTATATAGAAACAGCAAAAATGTAAGATATGTATAAATGAAAAAAAATCTGAAAGTAAATATCAAAGTTCTTCGCATTATTCGCCACTTGTTTGGTCAATGTCAGGTATCAAAAGCGAAAGGTGAACTAATAACACATCTGAAAATTCCAGGAAGAGTAATGAAAATGCATGCATATGTAGATGTATGCACGTATGTAGACGGAGGCAAATAATATCCAAATTCACTCAGAGCTCTTAAACGATGCGTCAACTTGCGTGCCTCAATTATTTAATTGAGCTTAGGAAGCCATAAAGACTCGTTCAAAATCAGATGTGTGCGATAGTTACCTGAAAAATCCGCAATTCCAATTCAATGAATCTCACAGATAATTTATTATTAGGTTGTTTAATGAAATCACGCATTTTTTTCGAGATAACCCATTCTATGGGCAAACTGGTCGGCCATTTAATGCTACTAAGTCTTCATTTGCCCTATTCGCCTAAATCAATAAACAATCATCGCCGCAAGTAGTTTTAAGAATTTGGTGCGTTTTGGTAAAGTATTTGATAAGTCTAACAAATTGCTGCTTTTTGTTCGAAATTAATTTTTCGACTATAGTACAAAACAAACTAGCAAAGTTGACGCAATAACTTAAGTTATTCACATCCAAATGTGCAAAGTATTGCAACGCTGGACTGTAAATCGAATTAAAAAATTTTCAAAAGATTTTTTAATGCGGTTTATATTTTGTATGGAGGATGTAGAAAGCCAAGAACATTAAACGAAGCAAAACAAATAGACAAACAAAATGTTAAATAAATAAATTTGTTCTTTAAAAAGCACTCAAACAAGACGATCGCATATTTGCCCTCTCTACTATTAAATCGTACTCCTACGATTACTTCTCATATACATCCTTTTACAAAATCATAAACATCCAACTACTGTTTTTTCTAACAAATATAGTTCACATTACAACAAAAACCATATATCGCAAATTACAAACTTTGTGCAAATATTTTCGAATTTTATTCAAAATTTCTTCAAAACATCCAACTTTTAAACCAGAATTTGTAGAATTTTTCTGGTTATGCAATCATACAGCCCAAGGAATTTTAGTATAACAAGCTTTTCAAGCTTTCAAAATTCAGCACAGAAATAGTCAGCTGGTTTTGGTATTCACACCACCAGATAGCAAAAACAAAATACACGTAAAATTTGTTTGTACTATTGCCATCTCGGTGGTCGCTATCCTTAACACCTCTCGGCTTAGCTACCCACTGCGTCTTTCCCTTAAATATGAACAACATTAAAAAAATTTAATTGAATGCAAAAATTAACAAAAATTCATAAATCAAAAAATTTAAAATTCTTGAAATTCTTTTTGAAAATTTAGCTTTCTACCAATCTTAGACTTAACAACTATACTGACACTATTTTCAAATTCTAGAAACATTTTCTTGCTCATCTCCAAGCTAAAAATGTTGAATACTTTGTTTACCCGGAACTCTTTCTTAACGATTTTATTTGTTTGGCTACAGAGCATAAAGAAAATCTTGCGCTACAGCTTTCTTAAGTCACTTCCATGTAAGCTTTTACTTTATTTCCATTGCAGCTCAAAATGCAATCTGGTTAAAGGAGCTTTACTTCTGGAGGCGATCTCTCAAGGGAGATGGTAGCATTTTCGGGCAGTTAACACCATATTTCTCCGAACTTCAAACAGATCTCTCTATCCACAAATAGGCAAGATTGGATCGAGGGGAAATCTACACTGAAGCTTGCCCCTCTGTCTTCACTGACGATTCCAAGATGAAACGGGAGTCGGAGCAGGGGTTTTCTCTAAATCAGCCAATTTATCTATCTCCCTTAAACTGCCGAATACTGCTAGTGTTTTTCAAGCAGAAGTCTTTGCGAACCTGCAGCATGCTTAGTGAACACGGGAGAGAAGAAGATATTAACATTTTCTCCGATATCCAAGCCGCGATCAACGCCATGGTACAGATCGAAACTAGTAAGCACCTGTAAGGAGGAGATCAAATCTCTTCAGTTTGCGGGTAACATTTCTCTAATCTGGGATCCTGGACATAGGAACATGGAGGGAAATGAAATTGCTGATGAGCTTGCCAGGAAGGGGACTGAATTGGCCTCAGAGACCTCCTACCGGCTATCGGCATCCCGCTGACAGTTGTTAAAAGCGAATTGCAAAAATTATTTCTCAGGAAAGCGCAGAAAAGATGGAGCTCCATTTTTTCATGTGTTATTTCGAAAACCCAATTTATAGAGGACTCTCAAAGTCCTTTGAACTCCTCGCCTTTCAATTTCCAAACTTGTAGCTGTGTCTACCGGTCACTGAACGATCAGCACTCCCGCGGAAATGCTAAGGTTACCATTTAACCTCCATTGCAGAAGCTGTGCAGACCTTTCAGAGAAGGAGACTGTTGAGCACTTTCTCTGTAAATGTTCGGGTTTGGCAGCTAGACGATTAAGATCACTGGGTGCTCCTTTCTTCGACAACCTAAGGCAGTGAGCCAACCTAAATCTCATCAGTCTTCTCCATTACATCAACAACTCTGGCTGGTTATAGTTATTTGCCTGTTAGAGGTCTCATAATAGTATCAAAACGGCGCTTTAGTGCTGCTTGAGGAGTGCTAGACTGGCACTTCAAACATTTCACCTACATACCTACATATAAGCTCGTGAGAAAAATTGGCGTAAACTTATGGAATCTACAATTGTTAGTATTGGTAGTGCTTTAGAGTTCTAAAAGTTGATCGCAATTTATTTCCCAATATCTCAATGTTATCTGCAGTCATTTATTAAACGTGAAGAAAAAACTGAAATAGAAAAAATCCATCAGAAGAGCATTCTGGTTAAATAGCATAGAAAGATGCTCAACAAGCAATTCCTGCTTGGTTTCTACCACAGGAACACCCCCTGCAGGCACTTGTTGGAGGCTGAGTCACCTCTAAGAAGAGTCAGGAAAAATCTCTTCAAATGTCCAGGATCAAACACAACTACAATTACTAGACCAGACTGTTAACAGATAGGCATTTAACGATATTCAACGGCAGTCGCTTAACACCTTTCTAATCTTCTGACCTCCGATTGCCGTCATCGGAGTTCAACCACCACCAATTGCAGACGAACAGTTTCAGCTACTTCGTGAGACGCACGTCATTTTGACCTAATAACGTTCAAGATATTATAGCAGAATAAACTCCTATCTATCCAGAATCGGCCTCACCGTACTCAACACAGTGCTGACACCTGAAGATACCACGCACGATACTAACAACCTATTCACATGCCCTCTTAAGTCCACTCACCCAACACCCTTTTCCCCTTGGACTCAACCTGTCGAAACATGTTTCCTGAGCCTACCGTTAAAGGAAATATGAAGATGATGGTGGTCGCTGGTACAACAACAACAACATAGCCTCAGTTATTTCAGCCTTTACCATATCAATCAACAAGTTATGAATTTTCTGGCACCTGCAAATCCGCAAAATACGTATGCGCATATATTATTTGCACTGCCTTCCTACAAAAACGAAATTCGGGTACAAATATTTGAAGCAATAAATACAAATGTACACTCATACATGGATTATTCCAATTGTAGGCCAAATGCACTTTACGAGTCTTTATATTTATGTAGTTTCGTGCAATGCTGAAATTTAATTTTAATGAAATCTAAGTACACGCAATTTGCCAAGTACTACTTTGATTTTGGCTTCACTTTCCAGAATACTTCTCCACATCCAAACGAAAACATTGCAATAATTGTGTAGATTTCGCATCTTATTTAGTACCACAACTACACTCATACATGCGAGATACTTCTACACCTGCCGGCGAACAACCAAAGAAAAGAAAAAAATCAAGTCAGGGCATCGAACAGCGAGGAAAAGCAAAAACATGCAATTGCTGCTGCTGCTGCTGCTGCTAAAAATATGCTTGCCAATGTTGTAAGTTGCTCAGTTGTTTTGCAGATACTCCACCTCATGCTGAGATACTTAAGCACTATTGCGGAAATGCACATCGAACACGCAATCTTTGGGTAAACAAAGCCAACTGAGACGCCAAAAATACTGGCAGGCGGAAAATTTTGGCAGCTAATGCCTACTTTACGAGCTAAATGTGATGAAAAATGGCTGTTCTGCAAGTGGAAAGCGAAAAAGATGGGAAAATTACAAATATACTTTTACAGCAGCAACGCAACAATGAAAGGATGGGAAGAAATGCAGCAAATTTATGCTCACTTCATTTCGTAAATGTTTTTTGGCCTATAAATGTCAGACGAAATGAACTGGTTTGTGATGCTACATTATTTTGATTATAACTTTTGATGCTGGAATTAGTTTAAGAAGTGAAAAAAAATGTATTTTAATTACATAACTAGAGCATGAAATAAATGCTAAGAGGGAACAATACAAATATGAAAAGGAGGAAAATATGCAATGACATTTTGAAGTAATTATGCTAAGTAGAAAATAGCCACAAAAAACGGAAAGCTAGAGTTTTTAATAATGCAAGATAAAATGTATGAATGGTGCACTGAATGGAATATTTTTTTGGTTTCCTGGAATATCAATGAGGAAATCGATATCTGTGTCTTCTTCAAGCAATTTGGAACTACAAGAGTTAGGAATTCATCATCATCATTGTTAGCAAAACCACCCGCTCCGGGTCCTGGATTGCTGTAACATTTGTCTCCAGTTCGATTTATTCCTCGCTTGAGTTCTTCAACAACGTATGCCATATCTAGTTTGTTTATGAGAGACATAAATAAGACAGGTGTTTTGTGTGTTCGGCGATTTTCTGTTATCGAAAAAAATGAATCGAAGAAGTTGCATCAAATTTAGTGTATAAAATGGAATCAAGTGCTCAAAAACACTTGAAATGTTGACAGTGGCATACGGTGAGTGCACTCTGAGTCAAAAAAATGTTCACAAGTGGTACCAGCTTTTCACAGAAGATCGATATGATGCGAATGACGACCCGCGCTCTGGACGTCCCAGCACATCAACAACCGATGAAAATGTTGAGAAAGTGAAGAAAATTGTTATGGAGAATCATTGGATCACAATTAGGGAAGTTGTTGAGGATATATCGGCATATCGGTTGTCTCATGCCATGCAATCTTTTCGGAAATTTTGGGCATGAAGCGTGTGGCAGCAAAGTTCGTTCTAAAGTTGCTAAATTTAAACAACGTCGCATGAGCATCGCTCAGGAATTGTCAACGATGATCCAGATTTGCTTAAAAGGGCCATGACTGGTGACGAATCATGGGTATATGGCTATGACATCGAAACCAAAGCCCAATCGTCCCAATGGAAGAGTCCAGGAGAGCCAAGAGTCGATAACAGAAAGTCGCCGAACACGCAAAACACTTGCCTTAGTTATGCCTCTCACAAAAAAACTATTTATTTGTATTTATTTATTTATTTATTAGAAATATAATTATATATAACTATATTACATTACGAAAGGCACTAGTAGCTAGGACTATCGGCCTGAAATAATACTAATAGATTTTTTACTTATTTATAAAAAAAAAAAAAACAAAAAAAAAAAAAAACTAAGCATGCTATATTGCTAAAACCATGAACATATCGTCGAAACGAGTTTACCAACATAAAGAAACTAATAATTGAATATCGAATGTACATAGTCCGCGAAATTTGAAAATTCATTTTATTTTTTGAACAAACCTCGTATGTAGCTTTTACAGTATCGGCACCATACTCGTAAACCGCATTCATAATTTCAGCGGTCTGGCTTGCATTTTCGCCTTTATCAAAGAAAAACTGTAAAATGTAACGAATTTTCTCTTTGTTGACTTCCATTGCTAACACCCTGTAACTCACAACTGAATGGAGCAAACAAAAAACAGCTAACGAATTTTTTTTTATGTGAAAGGTCACCATGACAGCGACCTTGTTTGATTAATACTTTACAAGATACAGCCATTAACCGAGAAAATAATGGATTTCTTTTTCGCCAAACTAATTTAATTTTCAATTTTCAGTATTCGATGCGAATCCCTACCTATCGGTTAATATATTACCATAAACTAAGGATGGCTCAAAGTTCAGCCCCTAGATGGCCCACCCTGTATATTCTATGTATATATACATACAATTTTTATCTCATACTTAGATAATTTATGACTGATGATGGCATGCAAAAATAACCTGCCAAATATGAGAGAAACATATTTGTATAATTTTCATTAGTAGGTGCAGCCCGCAAATGGCACTCAACTCCATCAATATGCCTGGCAAATTAATTAGTTAAAAGGTTTGTAGGTGGACACTTCAAAGAGTGAGATATTGAAGAATTTATCATTGAGATATAAAAAAAAATATAGTAGAACTGATATCACCATACGAGTGTGCAAAACTATTACCTTTTTTATTTACATTTGTACATACATATGTACATATGTAAGTACTTTTCTATCTGAATATTGGCTTTTTTTATGAAGAATAGAGAACAAAAGGTCACTACTGGCGATAAAAATGCTGAAGTTGGAGTAAAAGATTCTTTGCTTTTGCGTTTATTTTTATTGGCAGCCATGGAAAATGTGTGCAACCGCAGCTATTGCGGCTCCCCTTTTATCACAATAGAATATTTGTTTTTGCTTTGCCCCAGTTAGCAGCAGCAGTTGCATTTTATTTCTTTGCCGCCAGAGCAGTTCCAGAAACATAAAAAACCATTTAACTGATATGAGCTCAAATCAAATGAAACTCGTTCTTGCCGGTCCATATTCACAAATGTATATCTCTGCATTATATGTACGTAGGTATATTTGTGCATACTCCTTTGTAGTTCTTGCTAAGTACTACATCTAGATTCTTTTCGTGTGCATTTAGTTGCAATGGCACATTTCTTCTGTCAGACTTTTATACTTCTTTTCGTTTTTTGTAGAGCGCCTGTATAGACTGAGTGGCGTCACTGAAAAGGGCAAAGCACTATGTAGCACACGAGTATGAGCGGGCACGGTGTATGCGTTTTTATGTGGTGAATTCATACAAATATGAGTGGGTGGTACATGGTTGGCGCTTAGGAATAAGCTTGCTTGCAAACCTAAAATATATGTGTGTATGCATGTATGTATGTTTAAATGCTTGTAAAAATGCAAATGAGTCATGCTTTCTTAAGCCCTTTGAATTTATTCGCATATTCTGTGCCTACCTGTACTTACTGGCTTTGAAACTCATTCGTGAATGTGGCCGCTTATGTTTTCAGCTGTCTGCCGTTGCCATACATACTAGACCATAGTACCTTGGAGTGGGGAGAGCCGGTTTAGTTATGATTCATTCAAGGATGCATCATCATTCACATGGATACTTCAACATCAACAAGAATACTGCAACATAATTAGGTATTTATGTGGGTGTGCAGGTGTATGCATCCTTAAGTAGGTCCCTATGCAAATTATCATAGTCCGAAGTATCCCGATTCGCTTTGTTAAGCTTAGTAAAGATGTTGTGGTGGTGATGAGTGGACTCCTGGCAATTATGCGCTATACAAATTTGCTAACACTAAATGAAAGAGTTTCTCGGACTAAAAGTCTACCAACCATTCAGTACGATTTTTTTTTTTTGTATCGTCGAGTACATTATTGCTCTTAACGGGCTGTTATTCCCTGCGAGTTACAGAATGAAATTGCAAATGGGTGTCCTATATCTATGGTATATTTCTACATCGTCTGAAATTCCAACCATAAGCTTCACTATGCACTTTCCCTAGCAGCCGGCTGTTGTCTGTTCACTATAATTGCCTCATTGCACTCGTACTTAAATGAATTAGGATACACTGCGCCTGCCGAGTAACCAACGTTTCGTTGCGTAGTTGTCACCAAGGTCAGCACTTCTCATTTTATCCGGTTTTCAGTGGACATCACGGCAGGCCCTATGCTCTTAAAATGTATTCATATATCACGAGGGAGACCTTTATTCACCAAAGTTCGCGGGAAGAAGTTAAATTTGCGACTAGAACTAAAATAGCCAAAAAATAATAGTCATAAATAAGGGTATTAAACTCGAACTGATTAGGGATCACCAGGGCAAATGATAGGTTGCAAAACTAAAGCAGTTTTCTAAATATTTCCGTCATTAAAAAATTGTATTGCTAGAACAAGGGACAATTGGTCTAAACAAGCATTACCGATAACCTCAGTGAATCATCTTTTGGCTCTACAGCTCTTTGTGAGCTTTGGCCTGCTGCACGTGGGACCTCTATACGTCTTACGCTTACGACTTTTTTCCAGTTCGTTATCCTAAGTTTCTTGATGTCGTCCTCTAGTTCGTCGGTCCATCTTGTTCTCGGCCTTCCTCTTGCTCTAGTGTTGAACGCTCTGGCTTCTACGATTTTCAAACCTCAGTGAATCCGGGCATGAAATACCAATTGATAGAAAAAGTAATAGCGGTCGCACCTCAGCAGACAGTGGAAAATGGCTTCTCATAAAAAACATTTGCCGTTCTGAGTCGACTTGAGACTGTAGATTCCACCATTTGCGGAACAACAACAAGGCGCATACCACAAATAGGAGGAGAATTTGGTCAAATAGCTGAAAAGGGCGTAAGCGCCAATTATATATATAGGCTTTTCCTAATTTCCGCTTCCCTCAATACTACATACTAGGAAGTGCTTAAGGCAAGTTATGTACATTCCGGCTCTGGCATCTGGGCACTGACTCCGGCTTTTGACTTCAGAAAGCAATCCCCTATTGTAAACCAAGGATAACCAATTTACCAGCTATGGTGAAAAACAATATTCGTATGCCACGTCACTCGGACCACGCCAGCCCTTTTCTTCCCTCTCGTTTCACACGTATTCACACACTCGTCCAATCAGTCGTTGTTCAGATGGCAACGAAGCACAATCTCAGTTTCTTGTAAATACGTCCCCAATTGCGTCAGTCTCTCAGCTGATTCCGTCAAATTCGCAGAGAACCAGTCCGACCGTTAGGATATTGGTCAGCCCTCTAAAATCTGTTCACCATACGTGGACCCATCTTAGAAGGGGAGGTTTTTTAAAAACAGTGGGTGCAACCCATGGTGAAAATAATTATACAGGTGTGTCCAATAAGAAACCGTTATCCAGCTCTCAGCGAATTTTACAGAATTAGCTGATAGGCTGACGAAACTGGGGCACGAAGCGGGTTGTTTACGAAAAACCTAAGATTGTGTTAGTGATATACGAAAAAAATCAGTATGTGAATGCATGTGAACTGATCGACTCTCAAATCCCCCGTCACGTGGCAGCTTAATTTCCTCTCACAATTCTCTTTTTCACCATAGTTCGTAGTGAAACCTTCTAAACCTATTATTATTGGGTGCAACATTAACTATGAAGTTCTCGGTCTCGAAACTTTATGCTTTTATCTCATTGTGAAAAGATGCCTAAGCAAGGCATGTTCCTCATACTCTCCACATACCCTCGGCATTTTCCCATATATTTTTGCACTAGAATTCACCAAACACCGAATTTGAAAATTTGTATATACATACTTATGTAAATTCACTGAAAAATATGTTATCCTCTGTTTATTTCACATATCTACATACTTACTTTTTTTAAATTGAGGTTTTCAAGTCTCTGTGCCACATTACTAGCTGTGTACTTGAAATTAGTACAATTTTTTCCTACTGTGATCCTGCATCGAAATATAATATATTGCATGCACACATGCGTACATATGTATTGTATGTATGTGTAAGTATTAAATAACTTAACAGTTCCTGAAAACAGCATTCACTTGAATCTATTACAATTCTGCCTTTAACAGTAAAGTTAATAACATAGATGCCTATGTTTACATAGCTTGTTAGTAGCAAAAGTAAGCACAAATGTTTTCACACACACATACCCAATCACACCCATTCATGCCATTCTGTAGTTGATTGCATTTGACAACAACTTTTCAATGCCGCTGCATTCTATTCTAGGTGTACTCTGGAAAAAGAGAGTGAATGACGACATGAGAGCGCTCGCACGCACTAATAACAGAGAGAGAATGAGTGATAATTGTGAAAATTTTATTTGCACTACTGAGGCTGAACGCTCGAATGCCATATACAAAGTGAACTTTGCGGCTGTGACATCTGCATATTTTCATACATTTTTATTAAAGGATGCTTTATTTTGTTGTTTAATAGAATGTAAATGAACTGAATATAATGAAATATTTTGTGCCAATCAAATGAGTGAGTGCAAGAAAATTAAATGAAAACGGAAGTTCCTATTCAATAAATACCAACTACATACAAGCATACATAAATATTCCTCAGCAGTCAGTGACGGTGATAGAACGCAAAATATACGCACATACGCACATATTTGGTTAATTCATTCATGTAAGTGTAGATTTTGTGTCGAAAATTATCGTTCTGCCTTCTCTATTTACATTTTTTTTTAATATTTTATCAATTTATTAGTGTGAATGATAATCTCATTAGTACAGTTCAAGTAGGAGAATATTTAGCGTGCTGCATAGTTCACTGACAGTAAATACTACAGCCGTCTGGTAGTATCACTTATATTGGAAATGATAGTTTTGTGTATTTATAGTTGTGTGTGTAAGTGTTTGTCTCGTTATCGATTTTGTTTGTCTGCTTGTTGAATAATATGTTAGGGTGCAGCATCAGCTGGGTGGCAGTAACCCTGCTTTTTCCCAGTTGTGCTTATCGTTGGCTAAATAAGTTGAAAGCAATAACAATAGTACCAACACTAACATACAATATATACCGGGTAGTCCAAGTGCACGTATATTTAAAAACCAAAAAACGCAGAAAAACTAAAAACTCAATTTCTTTCTGAATGTCGCATCAAATCCTCAATCAGATATTAATCCGCATTTAGTTAGAAAAGTGATTTTTCAATGTTCGATTCATTGTACAAGAGTGCCAATAGATTGTCAAACTTTTGCGTATGAAACTGATTTCATCTGATTTGGATATCTCCTCTTGCGGACATCGTTTGCTTTGGTGAATTCTTTGATTGTAATGTCATACCGTTGACGTTTAATATCCGGTCAAAACTGTACAGTAGAAATGCGATTTGAAAGAGATGGAGAAATTGTGTTACTTTTGTTGTTATTGTGGTTGTTGTTGTAGCAACTTAAACATTACCCATACAAGAAATGGCAGTACTTGGCCGGATGTACATACGGCTCGTTCCGGTTATATAAGCATACATGGAAGAGGGTCTGCAAAAGAAGCGGCTAAAGTGCAATAGTATTCCAGGTAACCGGGGCCTAACCTTGAACAGACAAGAGAATTAAAGATCCTGGTACAGGGATCCTGTAAGTCGTTCGCTTGACTTCGCAGAAAATCTAGGATGCTGTAATTGAGTCCATTATGAAAGATATCGAATGTATCCTCTTTACACGAGTTGGTTCATTGACCAAACTTGAGTAGCTGCCGTATTTTTAACTCTGCCGTTCACTTAAAAACCTTGCGTCTGATCAGTTTTGTCTACAACATGGTACTAATTCTGCCTGAAATACGCTGAATTAAGCTGAAAGGCTGTAAGATGCTTTCGCCGAACGTGCCCTTTAGCTTGGATTCATCAGTGTAGGCCGCATGTTGTTTTCGGATTCTGGAACTTTTTCGTTATATAACTCTTTACTGGGTATTGTTATGTAATGCCTTCTATTTAGGTAAACATTGTGACAAAGAGATCCGTTGTGTTCTGTAGGTGTTCATTATAAAGAGCAATATTATACCCACTTTGAAATATTTGCAAGCTTTTTGGATTTTGTAATCTCGGGGAAGCGCTTGTGGCATATTCATTGGTTCAATAGATTTTGATGCACATTTGTATGGTAGAGGAGAGTTTGACTACTACAGTGTGTCGCCAATACACCAATCTAGACGAGAAACACAAATTTTGGCCAATTGTCCTTTACGGTCTTATAAAGCAGCTGCGGCCTTACGTTCCTCTTTTTATAGAAGATTGTCGTATGCCTGAAGTCAATTATTTAAAATAATGTTCCGAAATAAATCAAACGGATTTCAATTGTAGCTTCGAGGCTCTGATGGCACGCTGTGCCATCCTGCTGAAACTAAAAAACGTCCCAGTTTGTTACACTTTACAGATATATTGGCTTTTATGTTACATGGACAAGATTTTGGATCCCCAGTTGAAGGTTTTTTTATTAATGTCTCAGGAATTTAACTTGGTTTGAATTTTTGATAGCCTAACTGGGATAGGAATAATAAAGTGGATATTCGTTTGCCTGCAATCACTAAACAAATCGACCACATAAGCTACACTCTCTTTGTATTGTGCCCAAGCGTTGTTTTTGGTTTGTTTTGGTCGAAGTGCAAAACTCAAATCAAATCTATCAAGTAATCAATGCCTTAACAAGCGTATTCACAAAATTTGGTCCCCAGCGAATTTTTTCTGTTCCCAAAAATATAAAAAAAACTTGAAAGAACTCGAGATTTTCGCAAATGATTTGGTCAAGGATACACATAAAAGGATATATAAGAAGGGGTTCGAGGAAAAGAAAAAGAGCTTGACTTAAAAGGGCAATTTTATTATATGGTTAGGTTAGGTTGAGTGAATGTCATCCGACACACTTAGGCCTAAATAGTTCCGTTGTGATACCACTGGAGCTCATCCTTTATATTATTGAGTCTTCCCTGAACCAACCTGTGAATTTAATCTATTTTGTTAATCTCGGCAATCCTATTTGTGAGACCTCTTCAATGCTGTCAAGAAAGGCGAATCCGACCTTGGAAAGTCTTTTCCATATAGACCAATGTATGTATGTACACAGGAGGTGTTCCACGGTTTACTCTTCTTCAACATCTTGACAGTTTTGACAAAAGTCATCCAGTCTATTTGCATGCCTTCCATTAAGCAATGCCTTGTTAGTACCTCCATCGTGTTTCATTTTATTATTAAAATAAAATAAATAAATAATTGGCGCGTACACTTCTGTTAGGTGTTTGGCCGAGCTCCTCCTCCTATTTGTGGTGTGCGTCTTGATGTTGTACCACAAATGGAGGGACCTACAGTTTCAAGCCGACTCCGAACGGCAGATATTTTTATGAGGAGCTTTTTCATGGCAGAAATACACTCGGAGGTTTGCCATTGCCTGCCGAGGGGCGACCGCTATTAGAAAAATGTTTTTTTTTTTTTTTTTATTAATTTTGCTTTCACCGAGATTCGAACCAACGACCTCTCGGTGAATTCCGAATGGTAATCACGCACCAACCCATTCGGCTACGGCGGCCGCCATTTTATTATTATTTATTTAATTCTATATTTAGTTTATTTAATTCTATATTTTACAAATAAATATATTGTATATGATTGCAAAATTTCTTTGAAGGAACAAAATTATAAAACCACCACATCTCGACAAGTTTTGACCATTTAATTGTTCCTTTCGTAATTTAAAATATTTTTTTTTTTTAATAAAACATAGTTCATCCTATACCAAATAACATACTAATTCAAGTTTCAAGCTTTATCTAAGACTTATAAAACTTCGGAAAATTTTCATCAAAATTCCAAATTTGTAATCAGAATCATCAGTTACACAGCCCATTAATATCAAATATAATAAAGTGCAAGTTTGAAGTGGCTCTTAAATCTCCTTTTCTACCCCTTTAAAAACAAACTGTGGTGCATCCGTTATATAGTAAGAATGTTTAATACCGCCAAGGAAAAAAATCAGCGCGAATTATGAGGCACTCCAAACTGACAATTTCTTATACTAAAATTTCATAGGCTGTAAAACTGCATACCCCATTTTTTTTAATTTTGAATAAAAAGTGTGAAATTTTGATGGAAATTGGAAAAATGTTAAACATTCACTTGCACAAAGTTCGAAACTTAAATTTGTGTGATTTTTGTTACAGTATAAAATACATTTTAATAAAAAAAAATTTAAAAAAAAAAATTTTATAAAAATATAAATTCATTCTTTCTTGAACAACCCTTGCCCATATGTTTCTTACATAATATGAGAATTGTTTGCACCAAAAACTAGTTCATAAGACCATTTCATCAACAACATCACCTTCCGGCTGCCAGCTGATTGCCAGTAAATCACAAATACATATGTACATCCATATACCAACGCACACATAGGCATCCAAATGACTCAAATGTTCGAATGCCAAACGAGTGTCATATGTGACTTGCATATAAAACATTTCACGACCAATCTTTGCTTTCTTTCAATGCATACAGGGAAATAGTAAAGTCTTAGTTTTTTACTACCTTTTAATATGTATTTTATTATTTTGAAGTGCGTTGGCATTGCCATATTTTGCAGGTGTTTTATAATTAGTTTTTTGTTGTTGTTGTATAATTTCCTTTTGTGTTGGTTTGATGCTTACAAAACAATTGCACACTTGACTGGCACATTCGCCGCAAATTTTTCACCGATGCCACAACAGTCGCACTTTGGATTTGAAACGACTTGCCAGATTGTGATTTACTACCACTTGAAATATAATAATTTTGGTTTGATAAAAAATTTCGTATAACGCATGAAAACAGCTTTAGTACATTGTTTCATCCTTCCATGCAAACATCTTCATGTGAAAAGTGCTTGTTTACAAATTCAATATCAGCTATATTTAAAATTTACATATTGTGAAAGATTTTAAGTGCATACATACCTCATAAATTCAACTGAAAAGTGTGGAGAAAAACTATAAAAATTTCAAGAATGGGCAAACATAAGCGGCTGCTTATGCAAAAATTGAAGTGCTTGAATGCATTCAACAGCAAGCGGAAGAGTGGCAGTAAAAGTAAGTGAAAACACACACACTCGCAGATCCTGCCATATTTCAGTAATCTTTCTTCAGTACTGTTAGGCGTTTTTATTTTAATGTAAAAGGAGCTGAACTGCGTATACTTATATATGTATGACCTCTCTGGTGAATTTATAGGTTTTGTGAAAACGTTCAATTTGTGCAATAATCTTGATGCCTGCATTACATAAGCATCCGAAATCGCTTAGTTCGTAAGATTTTTTATCTTGCATGAAAATCGTATTGTAGAATTATTAATTTGTCGTTGTACGCCGCAGACTGCATAAAATATTTAACAGTGAATGTATTGTATCATACAACGTGTGAATCATCTAAACTGGGTCAATCATCAGCAGTAAGAGTACTGAAAGGATACTCCTCATTAAAGGTATTGTATTATTTTTGTTAAAGCCGAAAAATGGAATTGGTCCAATAAATAGCCCTTCCGCTCCTTTTTTTGCCTAAAAGTCTGCCTTCTCGTTTCCTTAGTGTCCGTCATGTTCTGGTACCCAAATCAGTGAGACTTGATTATTACTAACCAGTTTGTTGAGTGGATTGTTACACTCTATTAGGACTTTTGACTTGAATCTGCAGCTATTCAAAGCTTTGAGAACCGATTGGATGTCCGAAAGTATTTTAATTTTTATTTTCGCGAACCCTCTTTTGGATATGATTTCCACTGTTTCCATTAAGGCGAAGAGCTTCGCATGGGTATTTGTGTACTCTAGGCAGTTTAGTCCTTCCCACTATTCAGTCCTTTGGTCAGTGATTTTGGTTTTCTTGCGGTGGCTGGGACATCGTTTAGTTCCTCACAGGGCTTTCCATGAGTTCCTTTTTGATTTCCTCGGTTCCTTGTTGTACAAGGATATTTGATGATATTGATATTACTTTACATCGTTGGATTTTGATCTTGCTAGTTGACGCAATTTGCAAGTTCTTCGTTCGACCAAGGAACTCTCTTTGACAGAGGTTTTTGTCTTGAGCAGACTACTTTCATGATATGAGGATATAATAGAGTCAGTCAGATTTACAACTGATGCATTCAATTCCTCTGTCGATTTTATAGGAAATCTATATTAAAACGCATTCATAAATCGATTCAAAGGATGCATTTATTAATTTTTGAGTATACGACTTCACCGAGATTAAAAGTGATATTTTGAGAAATAAGCAAATATGTTGTAACCCAAATTCTTGGGTTTCGTAGATGTACTTTCCTGACATTGTCTCCGTTAGATATCCACGCGGTGAAACTGTGTGTTGTCTCGAGTTCATTCTGCAGCAAATGTGGGAACCATCTCAGCAGTTTCTCCTCAGCTCTCGCCGGGCTGAGATTCACATACCTTGGCTCTCACTTTCTGCACCTGCGGATATATCAAGTTAAGATATCACAACGAGTTTCATCAGTAGTATGAAGCAATTAACCGAACCGTAAGGAGTCAGCATTCGGTATTCTTCCTAATCCCCAAACATAACTCGCTACACCCCATCCTTTCTTTCCCGTATTTTTCTCTTTTACGATCACAATGGTATTACAAAGTGCGAGATTTTGTGTACCTCTTCAAGTGGTCCCTCGCATGGGAACCATATAACTTATCCTCAATATCGTTACATCCTCTCTTTAAAATCACAAATCTCATTCGATTTTTATCCAATCAACTTTACAACTTTTAAACAAACTAATAGCGTGCTATGCTTTAAGAAATAAAAAAAATTGTAACGGTACAACTAGACATAACCCATTAATAAACATAAAAATAGCATAGTGCACATGACACTAAACCTGCTAAAGTGCAATTGCGAAAAAGTATGAAAATTAAACTTTACAAAAATTTACTATCTCAATAAAAAATTACCGACGATAAAAGTTTGAAAAATCTCTCTGTGCACTTCCTTGTTTTATAAAGTGATAAAAATACATACTTCCGTATATCCTGCGAACCGATGCAAATCTTTATGAGCCTTTATGGTAATAGCTTTTTCAAACCATTTCATTTTAATGTGCATTCACTCAAGCTACACACACATGCATACATACATAGCTAAGTGTAATATATGCATATGTATGCCACTCTCATATGCGTAGTACAAGTACTCGGTAGTTGCCCACTTGCCAATCCTCGAAATGTCAACGACAACTGCACCAGGAACTGTCACGTTAGACACTCAACGAAAAGGTAACTCACATATACATAGGTACACTAACAAACAAATGAAGGAATATCGCATCAGGCAGTTATGATTACCTCGAATGAGAATGACACCAACGCTGACGTGCTGTTAACTCGGTAAGAGAGCTGCGCTCGCTGTGACAAGTGTATTGTAGGAGCACAAGAGCATGTATGATACATATTATATGTATGTAAATATGTATATAAATGTATCATGTAATCGGGAAGCGGGTGACTTTATTTGTTGCAGTGATTGCCCACCAATGAATGGACGAATAACTGAATGAAAGCCTGTCCGGGCTACTGTATGGTTGTTGCTTCTTCTGCTCTGGCTGCTGCTGCTGACGGAGATTTCGAGCTTGACTGCTGTCACAAGCGCCGCAATGCTGCACTTACAATGATATTTGCATACATAAATATGTACATGGTTACAAACTTTTGTACATTTGAGTACTTCAGTATGGCAGCAGTTGTGACGACATTTGTGTTTTACTTTTTAAATTTTATTTGAAAGCTTTGAACGCACAGCCATTGTCTGGATAACATACATATACATACCATTATACTTGGGACACATAAGCGTATATTCTCATTTTCAACGGCATGAACATAACTGCATATGGTATGAAACTAAAAAAAATTTGTATAAAAGTTGTAACCAAATCTGTTTGCTTACTGACGTAAGCAGAAGAGTGAACAAAATCCTCAGACAACTTAATACAATCAATATGACTCTAATATATGTATGTATGTTATTGTACATATATACACACATATGCATTTGTATACGCATGAAAGCACATACATACGTATGTATAATTAAAATATTTTTTTTCTATGCATATGCTAATGGATTCGCAATACCTCTAAACAGTATTAGTATTGTATTTTTTTCTTTATTTTCATATATAGTACGTACAGTCTGTCTAATGGAAGCGTGACCGCCTGGACATGGAAACTATTTGACCAATTCGTTTCAAACAAACTGCATTGTATGGGCTTTTAATATTTATAATACGCAATACTATATACTCGTATCAATAAATTATATAGTTCCCACGATTAGCTATAATGGCTGCACATCTTCGAGACATACTTTGTGTTAATTTCTGCAGAAGCTGCGTTCTAAATCAGCCGAATTTGCCTGGATAACTTTTTGACCTTCCACATTTGTTTTCCTTTGAGTTTTAGCTTAATTCCTGCCCAAACATTCAATAGGGTTGGCATCAGACGACTGTGAAGGCCCATCCAACATATCAATCCCATTTTGTTTTCTTTCCACTCTATATAGACGTTCGGTTTCGATACTTGGAATCGTCGTCCTCTTTTAAAATCCAATACTGGCTAGTTCTTCCAAATATTTTCGTAGCTAATGGCAATGATCCTTTTCAGTAAATTGTACTCATCAAAACTGCATTCAAATTGGCGGTAAACACAAATAAACGGCCAAATCCTTTTCCGGAGAGGCAGCCCCAAACATGAATTTTAACTGGATGTTTAACAGGTCGTTGAAGTTGTCTATTATCAGCACCAGGACCGATGTACGCAACTATTCGCTCATGTTTGTCCAATTCTGTTTTTGAATTTACGTTTGTCCAATTTTGTTCTGAATTTCCATTAGCTTATGCAAGTCCTTTTTCAATGTGCTACGAAATTTGAGGTATTCTCCACGTCAACATCCTCAAATGGTGTCTTTGAATAAATTAGCACCACTTTTCCATAAAACTGCTTCAGCTTCACCCAACGACGTCGAACGAAGTAATTTTTAACTTCGGCATACCGTTGCTCCCATTTATTTATGAACGTCTTTGACTTCTTCGGGTATTTTACGGCAGATGACATTTTTGGACCTATAATGTGTGTACACAGGAACACTGCTTCAAATCTTTTATAACGATTTCGCATATTGCGAAAAAGATACACCTATTTAGCAGCATTTGCATTTCTTTTTGTAATGGAATTCTAAGTTTGATTTTTTCCTTTCATGCGTGCATTAGACTGACTATATATATACAAAATATCTAAAATATATTTAACCAAGTCTGATTGAATTTGGCAATCCTTGATAGCACGCGCCTAGATGTTGTTTTGAAATAAGACATGAAAAAAATTTAATTCAGGTTTCATAATTTAAATGTCCACCGTCTGTCAACAGCTGCAGGTAAAATTCGTCAAACAGTCCGTCCAAGAATGCCTAATTGTTGCAATTATCAAGATATCGGTGTTAAAGGTTGTTCAGCAACGATTTGCCCCACAGCAGCAATAGTTTCAAGAGAACGTCCAGTTATTATTCCATTAGTACTTTCTCAATTCTTGACAGAACCAGTTCCTTGAAATTTTTTACTAACCTTTAAATTCTCGACTCATTCGGACGATTATTTCCACCAAAACTATCACGAATTTCGCAATATGTGGTTCTTAAAGATCGACCATTTTTCATAAAAAGTTTCAATAATTTTAAATGTTTTTGTTCAATAGTGTAAAATTGTACATCTGTCTACTTGACAAAAAGGTACCGTCTATTAATTACAAACTACTGACATCTAGGCGTTGCTTTGGAAAGACCCTTTATGTCCAAAATAAGGGACTTTCCTTCTTTTATGTATGATGGCATATTCCTTGAAGTTTGCATCCTATTTAGCACTATGACATACTTTGTCGGTCGGTAAAGAAGTATTATTTTTTTTTTTTTGTTTTTTTTTTTTTATAATTTCCATATGAACCCGAATCAACTGCACTTCTTGCGCGGTTCCCATATATCCGAGCTCATACCAGTTGGGCAATTGGTTATAAGCGCGAAATTTTGGCCATCAAAGAATGGAAGAGAATCAATGAGAACATAAACAGGGAAACCCCATAGGCTACTACCATTTACTGCATAAAAAAAATTACAACAAAAGCTACTGGCACTATGACCCCAGCAATTCGACTGGAAACTCATTGAACATATACTGAGCAAATGTTCATGATGGATGAGGGAGACGGAAAATATCAGCCATACTAAGACTGCGGTAGGGTATGATGAGGAAACACATCAAATGGATAAAGACAGACCACCTCCCTATGTTTGTGGAAAAGCTAGAGAGAGAAGCATATCAATTTAATAGAGAAAGACAATCTATGGTTATACATATATTTAATTAACTGCAGCAACACCTCAGTTAAATGGAGACTGCCAATCTTTGGATATTTGTGCAATTCGACCTATGACCACATCTGCTGTGATGGGTGAGAAGAAAGACGCCAAGTTTTCGATATTCGATGGTGCGCAAAAATTTCAATTAGATGGATACGTTTAATCCACGAATATGTGCTGAAGTCCTTGTCGTAGGAAAGTAGTGAGCTTTTTTGAATAAATAGTAAATATGGGTTTTCAAATTTTATTCTTTTCTCATCTCCACTTAATACATAATTTAGCTATCATTAACCAGGCCAGTTATTGCTGTATTTCCCCTCCGAAAGCAAAGTAAATATTTATCCAAGTATTTGCGCGTGCGTAAGGAAAAATTAAAGAACCTAAGAATTTTTTATAGTGGGGAGATGATAGGCCAATTCTTCCTTCTAAAGTACTTGAAATATTTAAAGCTGTGCTTTGTTGCCACTTTTCACCACCTTTTTTACTAGAAAAATTTACAGAATAGCATTTGAAAAATCTTTGCACTGTTTTCCAAAAAAAGTATGCTTGGCCATACTTTGCCTCGCAATTTCATCTAGCATACAGTTTCCCCTCTATGGCCTGAGTCGCAGGTGAGATGGAGTCTAGAGCTGTAGTGCGAAGTCGCTGCAAGGATTTACTCAGCGTACATGGAAATTGCTTACATTTTTAATGAACGTTCTGCTAATTTGCGTGAATTTAACCAGTCAAAACGAGTCCCTATAAAGATATTCTCAGAGATACCAAATTGTTTCCTCATAATTGGCTTTCTAGTGGTTTATAATTTGAAAAAAATTCGCGGAATAAAATGCTTAAAAAAAAATGAGTTTTTGGGCGAATTTTCCTACTATTTTTGCTTCGAAAAAATTATTTTTTATACAAATTTTCGAAAACTTGTACATTCACATAGAAAGTAATATCATAAAAAAGATGTGCGCAAAATTTCAGGGAGATCTGTCAATAACTTTTCGAGTTATCGTGTACGCCAATTCGAAAAATATAATTTTGAGAAAAACGAGTCGTCTAAAGTTTGAATGCATGAAAATTCCTCTCCCAGCGCTCGAACGCAAAGAATAGAGTCGTCACGAATGACGATTTATAATATAGTTAAATTTACGTTCTAAAATTTTTGACATATTCTTAAAGGCTTATATTAACATTTTATGAAAAAAAAAACAAAAAAAAAAATGTTTTTCCGGAAACAAAGTCTGCTCTCAAGTCACAATGTGGGACCATTAAAAATCATTGATTGTACATTTTTCGGCCAGAGTAAAAGAAAAAATCATTTTTCACTTAGCTTTTCTTAGGGAGTATTTTCTAAATGAGAGCCTTAATGCCTCCCATGCAAATGCATTTGGCCTTTCAGCTGCCATATCGAATGGAAGGTTAACGCTGTTACATCGTCAGTATTCCTTATTAAAATAATACATCGCATGATGTTTTAGTCAGAATCAACAACTATTTTTTAACGATCAATCGCACAAGGCAAAGGGTGAAGAATATATCGATTATTTTGTTAAAAATGTTACAATCACTGAGCCTTATAAAAATGTGACAAATTTAAATAAAATTTCAAAAAAATTGTATAAGTTCAAAATGGAAAACATCACAAGCTACCAGGAATCTAGCAACGTCATAAAACCTCAGAAGGCGTGCCCTATTTTCGAAGATGGTCCAGCAAGTCCTTTGCCAGAGGAAAAACTTGATAGTTTCATTGATGGTTGTATGAAGGACGCTTTTATTAAAGGTGGCACGGGTTTTGGCATTGGACTCTTGTGCTCAGTTTTAATTTTTCGCCGTTTATGGCCACCGTTGTTTGGCACAAGCTTCGGATTGGGGATGGCTTATAAAGAATGCGACCGAAGCTTAAAATTACAAACTCAGTGCAAGCCAAGCGAATGATCAGAAGAAAAAGTTGGGTTCGTATAATGCTGTTGAATGTTGTGTGTTCTATAAAAACAAAATCAAAAAAAATTTTAATTTAATAAGTAAATTTGCTTAATAAAAATCTGTGTGATATGTGAGAAGGCGATGTTTGGTTTGTTACTAGTAGTTAGGGTATTTGGGAACCTCTCATTTGCTGGCCCATCACATAATATGTTTTTCCATTTTCGTGCCAAAAAAAAAAATACCATTCCTAGAAATTCTCTAAGTCCTAGCTAAGTATGATTAGCTTAGGTAATTTATGATAGGAGCTTGATAATAAAACCCTAGAATAAATATAAAAACCAATTGGTACTGGTGAAATATGAAATCTCAGTAATTCGAAAACAACTATAATCAAAACTGGAATGTAGTAATCCTGATTTTAAAGGTAATGCCATTTAACAGAAATTTGCTTAAAGTTTTTAAATTTACGTTGTGTAGCTCCTGGTAATGTAGATCGGGCTGTGGTAGAACTCACTTTTACGGTTAAAGATATGCGTGCATCCTTTGATTGTTAAGATTGTTCGGCAATAGCGTCGACAGTTTCTCAGCGCCTACCACAAAGAAAGTTGGACTAGGTTCATGAATGGAAATGGATCGTTGAGTTCATCCCAGTAGACAGTCACACTAGAAGCTGGGCCACTCGGTAAATATTTTTTTTGAGGTGTCTGGTGAATTTCGGAGTTATCTGAAGAACTTTTAGCCTGAATCTTGTAGGCCTGTCTCAAATACCAATTCGAAAACAATCAGCATATGGCGCAATAAAAGAGCTTAAGTTTTCTGAGGAATGGAAATTGCTCCATTAATCTTTGTAAACTTGCCCAAAGGTCACCACATCCTATCTTAGATCACTACATGAACCTTTCACATTCTTTGAGTACTCATTCAAAATCACTCTATAGACTAGTCAAATATGGTATTCCCGTTTGTTACAGGATTACGAAAACAAACTATCAGCTTACATAAGATTCTCAAGAACTGATGGAGTATGAAAGAAACAATTAAGTCTTAGATAGTAATTACACTGAGAAAAAAATAGGAATGCGGTATAATAGTTGTGAAACCGGAAGAGCTGTGGAATTTTGGATCATATGCCGCTATGTCCATAAACATCACATTTTTTCTTAACAGTGTTTCGAAATTTTCTTAATTTTTCTCAAGTTTATGTAAATTATTTTGAAAAAATCGTTTAAAACTACATTTACCATTAATATTGTCTTTAACATCATCATCATCATCATCATTAGCATTACAGTCTTGTGCAGACCATTGCTTCCACAATCCGAGGCTGTTGTTGTGGATTCGCGACAATAAATACTGGTATAAGGTTGTCAGCCTTAGGACCAGTCCCCTCTAGGAGAGCCAGATCACCCACTTCTTTTGTTCCCTTTCCTTCCACTGGGGTTTCCCACTTTGTGAGGTACCCAGTCTCTGGTTAGGGTTAACAGTTTCACCGCTCGAAGGATTCAAGTTGGGAGATTGACAGTAAGAGTTTATAATAAAATTTAAAGGCGCTCGTTTTTGTGGAACATTTAAGCCCAATATTTTTCACCGATGTGGGTCAGTTTGCCCTTATTTTCAAATTATAATATTTTGGAAATCGTTTAATAAATCTATACCATGGGGAGCTTCTCAGACAAAAATTGCGTAGGAAAATGTACAAAAGTGCACCATTAGTGTGTAGGGCATATACGAGTATAAAAAAAAAATTTAAAACTTACTAAAAATTTGTATTATCACAAGAAGCTCTCAAGTTTTAATAGTAAGTATAGTAGTATAGAGATCGAAAATATAATAAAAAATAAAATGAAATTATTATTATTATTATTTATTAAAATACAATTAAAATTATAGATTAATCTAATATAAAAGCTCTAGCTACCAGGGCTATTGGCTTAATTATTAAGTTATGTACCTACACAATTAATAAGTGCTTGCAAAACAGGATAACTATTGTGTTGGGTGTTTTTCTAAGAGCTGGAGAGCTTCAAATGATAATGCAAACAGAAATATTGTTGGAATGAACTTTTTTTATTATAATCTAGCATGTATTTTTTAATAAGATACGCGGCATATATCTGCCGCGATTACGAGTTGCATGGTCCATTCGATCAGTCCAACTTTTGATTACCTTTTTTCAATAAATCTGGACATATGGATTCAATGGTTGCTTGAATATTGTAATAACTCAATTGTTAAACGCGCTGTAGGGCAAGTTACTCCTTCTTGTTGGAACCAAACAAATGTCGTCCATGTTTAGCTGATTAATTTTTGGAAAAAGCGCTCGCCATTCATCATAACGGCAGCTCCTTCCTCATTTCGAAAAAAAATGATGTCGCCAGTGCTGCTCTATGAACGTCGCGAACAGATTAAATTATTTTTTACTTGGTTCACTACTTGGTTCACTGCTTGGTTCACTACTCTATAACTCTTCCTCTTTCGGAATGTTTATACCAAATTCTTGTATTGTTTTTTATTTCGTTTTTGCTGTTACACTGCGCTATTAGTTATAGGGTTGTACTTTATTATATTTTTTCTCAATGTTCTCTTACCAAGTCTTACATTTTTAACAACTAAGTGGGCATATTTAAACATCTCGAATTCTGAGTATTACAGGAGTTAGCTTTTTAGTTTACGTTCAAAATAAATGTTCAAGTGCAGTAGAGGTAGAAAAAAGATTTTTTTAGACAATTCAAGAAATGCAATTGGCACTAAAGCTCGATAAAATAAAAATTCAGACTTTAAATTATAAAAAGGCTTTTCAAACTCTGAGGCTTTGATTAAAAGCTACAGCTTAAATATATTTTTAAAATCATCTTCTTAGCCCTAGCTATGATACGAGTATTCATTTATTGTTTTGTTTACATATCTTATCAGTATCTCCATCAAAAACGCTAACAAGCTAAATAATAGCACGCGCACTATGAGCAACTGGCTGATAACGCTTTCATTTGCTAAACTCGCTCTTATTAACGCTCTCAATGGCTTCTCTATATACCAGTGTTGCCGCTTATAGCTAGTTTTAGTGTTTATCAGTGGCATAAGGTGGCTAAAAAAATTAATTTTTTTATTGCAAATAAAACTGTTTTCTATTTACGAGTGCATTTACAAATTCAGGCACAAGCAGTATTTGTAAGGTAAAGAATATATATACATATGTATAATTCTGAGTGTTTGGCCGAGCTCCTTCAAATGGAGGGACCTACAGTGGGGTGTTCATTCTTCTTCATTTAGGTATTTCACAGATATTCGAAACTGCGTACTCCGAATTTTGAAAAGTAGTCCCGCACAAACCCATTCGGTTACGGCGGCCGATTGCATTATTATATAAAAATTTATTGAATAAACTATCCCCATCTTTTAAGCCAGAAATGAAATCTTAGAAACAAGAGTTCTTCACCGAACAACCATTATTACCAATTTTATAGTTACATTTTTTTTATTTAAAAACATTTTTTTACTTCTATTACCCCACTCGGTAGCAATAACTTAACTTAACTTTTCATTTTAGCATATAAAACTTTGCTATTATGACACTTTCTTCTTACTTATCTTAAAGACTTTATCTGCACTTACATTTTTCCACATCATTCTATGTAATCTTGTATTTTATCACTCCCATCATCACATACTTTTATGTGGGATATATGAGTTCCATAAAAAAATCTTTTTAACTTATACGCATAAACAAGCCATATTGTGCGACAGCACTTTGTTGGAATAACAAAACTTTACAATTTCGCCATGTATCGTCGAGAAAAATAGTTGAAAATTTAATCATTTCTATATATGTAAATATGTACTCAGACAGTTTTGTTATAAAAACTACAATGTCGAGGAGAAATCATCCTAAAGCCGCCTATAAGAGTCATGAAAGAGTTTAGAGACAGAGTTCGAAATAAGCCGCATATGAACCCAATATCATAAATCAGTTTTAAAAATAATAAAATAAGAGTTGTTTATGTATCCAATAAGAGTCATAGAAGAGTGTAGAGCAAGTCAAAGACTAATATTGAGGCATAAACTTAAGCTCACATAAATCGTATGGAAGAAAGGTGTAACACCTGAGGGAAAGAAAAATTAAAAAAATCCACGGTTTCTTGTTGACACTAAATTTTGGTTAAAAAGTTGAAAGTTTTGCAGAATATTTGCATTATTTTAATGGTTTTTATTGTAGGATGACTATATTTTTATGAAATATAATAGAGTGGCTACCATTTAAAAGCATTTTGACAAATACTAGCAGCAATAACATAGCGACTTGCATAGTTAAATTTCTGTGGCTAAAATAAAAATAAAGTGGAGGTAAATCAACCCACCAAACGGTTAAAACGGCAACACTGCGTCACGTTGCAATACTCACATTTATTGTCATTTTAGCAGCGATCTTGTGACAAAGCAGTGTGTGTGTGTTCAGAGCAAGAGAGCCAGAAATACAAGGTGGTGAGCAAGTGAAGTGAATAGATTCGCCGTGTGGTAGCCCAATGCAATGACAAATGAACGTTGCTCTCACATTAACAGCTGGTTGTTGGTGAGCATTTTTTGGTGTGATCTCCACAGTGACCACTACGCTCAGCTCCCATTGTTGCAAAGAGCCAAAACCCCACGACAGCATCTAAAGCGCACGCTAACACCAGAGCGATTGAGTTCAGTGCCAAATGCGAACGGTGAAAGAAGTTTTGTACTTAAATCGCTTATACTCGTCTGCTTTCGTATGAAAGACTTTTTATTAAATGTAGTGTTCATGATTGATGAGTTCCAAGCTGTGAATAAGAAATCGCATCCAATTTTTTAAAGTGATTTGTTTCGAAAAATTTCGCGTGCATCGATTCTTGTTAACGATTCTATCTCGCTGTGATCTCAATCGCAATCGCAATTGTAATCGTGTGTGTGTGAACCTAGCAAGCAAACTAAGCGACTAAGCAGTCAAAACAAAATTTAAAAAAAAAAGTGAGGAAAAAGTGCGCGTGTCATTCATACATACTTACAAATGTATGTATGAAAGTAAATTTGTATGCATGTCTAAATTGTGTCTCTATGTACAAGCGTACACACAAATGCTATTGCAAAAGTGGTTGTTGCATCTTTTCGTGCGTCTCTACCGCATTTCTGTGCGCATTTTTGGTTGCTTTTTTTCTGTTCAGAATATTACAGGTTAATGACGTGCACAAGCGTTGACTTCTAATTGAATTAGCGACGAAGTATTGCAGCAATCTTTGCGCCTCTAGCTATGCGATGTGCGAGTGCGTGTTTGTTTTGTAAAATAAATATGTATGGATTTATGTCCGAGTCACCAAAGTGTAAATCGATTTTAAGAAATTAATAAATAAAATAAAGAAGCAAATAAATAATTGTGCGGTGTGTATCTGCGCAAACAGAATAAACTAAAACTCAATACGGACTTGAAATCAATATTGAACATAGCAATCTTGCTATTATAAAAAAAATAAACAATTAGGAATTAAAAATTAAACAAAAAGATATTCAATAGCAACACTAAACAGTCAACCGTTACTGATGACGATATTATACGTTCATTCCACTCCAGTTTTCAAAGCCGAGAAATTAAAATGATCTGCTAGTTCATGTAGTTTGACAGATAAAAATATCAATCGTTGAGGATGTCCCTTCTCAGTTCAAAAATTATTCTATATTCAAAAATTCTTGAAACAAAATTAATTCATCAGAGTCTAAGCGCATGATTTAGTGATTCACATGTGCGGAATAATAATCCTTTCAAATTGTATCTTAATCAATTTCTTTCGCCAAGAGACAGGTTGCACCTTTCTGTGGAGAGCACTGGCCTTCGAGATCAATTTCAGTGGATTGATTCCAGAAGGAGTTACTTACCACATCACTTTTTTGACTTTGTCAGATGCGGTTGGGCTACACCAGGTCAAGTCCATACTGGGAGAGTATAATCAAAGGAGATTTAAGCTTCTCACAAACCTCCCTAGGTTAGGTTAGGTTAGGTAATGGTGGTAGCCGTACGGCCAACTCACTTACACCTTACGACCAACTCACAACGTGAGTTACCACTGTGCGACACGGGAACCTTGTTTATTAATCTTCATGAAACCATTTTGAGGCTCTTACGAAGCGCAGGATTGGCATAATCTCCACGCCAGACAGTTCTGTAGCGTTATTGTAGCTACCTTTCCACAGGGTGTTATGTGCATTTGCATCGCAGGAGATAATCAGGTGTTTCTTCTTCAGAGCTGCCTCTCTCACGAACCTCATAGGCGGAGGCTAGCCAAAAGCCGGTTTTCCCACCGCCACCAAGTCGCCGCTACTGAGCAGTATCTTGTACGGCAATTAGTTTGAAGATCTTCATTCCGAGTCCGCAGATTATGCTGCCGCATATCTATGGCTCTTGAATGAGGACTACGTGAAGTCACCGGCAGCCAAGCGGACACACACACAAAAATCCTCCCTAAGCACAAACTAAAAGTACTCACTGGCATTCTCACAGGTCACTACAGATTTCGTAGTCATCTACATAGGTTCGCGATATTGTCCTACGACTACTGCCGTTTATGCAACCTATCCCTGGGGAATGAGGTAGCCATCGCAGTCCGGTACACATTCTCAGCCCAACCTAGCTGCATAATAGGTTTACTCAGGGAACAGGGTTGGGATGTGGTATTGTGGTGGATAGAGGGCAAAAAAGATCGTAAGTTCGAAGAGTGATCTTTCTTTTATTCTAATTCCATTTTCTAGAACGTTCTTATTCTCCACCAGCTTTGTTGCATGGATCGCTGAAGCATCTCTTTTGAATGTAAGCATTCTGTTTGATGGGAAAGTCACCAAGTGCGAAATACGTCTCATTAGCAACGCTTTTTCGTACAATTACCCGTAACTAGTTGCCGTACGAACATTTACGTGATCATTTGAACCAGCCCCACTGACGTCAAATACTCCGTCAAACGTCTCAGCTGCTGAAGTCGATGACGATTCGAGGTGGAGGGCTCCTTGTCCACATTATATACTGCAATATTTTCTTAAGAGCAGGCACTGGGTTCAAATATCGATTTCCTCAAATTCCCTGATTAATCGGCTTATTACGTAGTAAGAAGCTGCTTTTCAATTCACCCCCGCAAAACTCTTCTCGTTTCGCTAATGAAATCTAACATTTTCTATCAAGCTAATGAAATAAATTACAAATTTTCACTTACATACATCAAATAAAATTTTGTTTATGCTGAAGTTGAATTCAAAATTATTTCTTAAAATTGCACTCTGATTAAATCCAATGGTTCACCGAAAACTTCAATTAAGTATTTGAAATAATGTGTGTTACAAATTAAAAACTTATAGCCTATTTCCACCAAGAACTTAACTTAATAAAAATTGCTGTTAAATTTTAGAAATCTCAGGCGTTTGGCGCAATACAGAGTTAACTCAAACAGCTGATTCTTGTTTACATTTCACGTTTTCTGCCAACAGAGCTTCATGCCGCAAATTTTAGGTTTTTTGTTTGCTTCTTTAGCATTAATTTTTCATTTTCAACTAATGAGCGCATTTACTTTTTTTTATATATTTATAAATATATAAATATATATATTTTTACTACAAATAAAGGGTAAAATAAAAAAAGAATGTTACTGTTAACATAACATTTTCTGTAAGAGTTAGCAATGTTAGTAGTTAGTAATGTTAACTGCGTTTTGAATGTGAGCTAACGTATTTTGCGCATCTAAATGCTGTAGTTGAATGTAGGTTGCAGTTAAAGATCCGCGGAAATAGAATATTAAGAAATGTCAATATCAAATACTATTAAACAGTGAAGAAAATTAAAAAAAGTTAAATTTAAGATAACCATAAAAGCCAACATAAATCTTTTATTACTTAGAAGTGATTACGAAATTATTTCGAAAGTTAGTAATCAACAAAAAATGCTAATACTAGTGTAACATTTTTTTTCTTTAAACATTCCAATACAATCAATTTTGTACCTCATGTGCTACTGTGCCATTGCTGCTTCTGTATCGAATGAAAATTGTCAATTCATTTGCAAAATTTTGTTATTTTTTATCGCTCTGCATTGCCGCCGTGCTTTTTAACTTGGCTTTCGTTCCTGATTTTTACCTTTTTTTCGCCGTTTCTGCTTTTTATGTTCTGCGTATTTGTCCAAAAATAAATCATCAAACTGGCAGTACAACGTCCACAGTAATACATAGCAACATTGGCGGAAACAAAAAAAAAATCAGTGACGAACACAACGCACTGCACCTTTGAAAAAATTATTTAAAGATAGAAAATATCTACATATGTACATACACATTTATTTACATGATACATACCTACTTTTAGAGTATTTGAAGGCATTTGAAGTGATGCTGGTGTGGTTCGTGCAAAATAGGGTTGCAAACGAAAAGCTAAAATAACGTAAATGAAATGAATGAAATGAAAAATAATACAAGAAAAATTATATTTAAATATATCAACAGCAACTAAAAGCAACTAAAGAAAACTGCTCACAAATAAATTCAATGGGGAATTAATTATCTTCTCTCAAAAGCCTCTAATTACATTAGGTTTAGGCATTACAAAAAAAAAAATCTCAATTTCATGAGAGTCTCCTCGCTGCTAATTTTATCCAAATATACTTCAGTGTAAAACAAGTTTCAAAAATTTCAAGCCATATTCAAAACTTCTTCCGATACGCAGCAATGAAAACAGCAATCTTATGTTGCAGACAGTGCGTAGTATGCGCGTCGACATTTTTGCCCTCAAAACAGCCAAAGTAGAGATAGAAAATCGATTTGTAATGACGTCAAAGTAAAAGTGTTTTTTCACTTCAACTTTCAATTTCTACACAGTTTCATTCGCTCTCCACTATTTCTTTGCTCTAATATTCATAATATCCATTAAGATTAACTTACATGTATTTGACTTTATTTCTTGAAAGTAAAGTGAATTGGCGTACTCTGTTAATGCTGGAATGCATACCTATAGGTGCACGAGTATATATGTATGTTTGACAAAGTCAAACCTGAACTTACGAACCACGAATTGGTCTTGCAACTCGACTGGTTCTCTTACCATCTCTCTTCAGCGTAAATCAGACCAGTTGGATTTAGCATATTTTACGAAATGTCATTTGTTACACCCTGCATCACCACTATTTCAGTAGTTGTGCATTAGTTCTATGTAGACAAAAATATGTAACTACTTTCTCTTAGGCGGGCACATAAGGGACTGAAAAATTTGTCCGTTTGTGGGCGAAAAGTATAAAAAAAAGATGTTTAATAATTTTTGTTTCCAAAACCAAAATATATGTTAACTCATATATGGTACATAAATAAACAGAGTTTTTATTAGGTACTATAGAGAAATGCGAGAAATGTTAAAAATAAATTTGCAATGCAAGGTATTCAAATAGATGTAAAAAAATTGGAAATTTAGCTTGACTAGTTTTTCCTTTAGTTTCAAAATCTTCAAGGAGTATTTCAAGATCAGTAAGCAATACAATGCCTTTGACGTCGCTGCGATGCATTGAAAAACCTCTTAATTTTCTTATAGAGAATGTTTTCTTATAAGAAGTTAACTTGTCGTCACTCTCATTTTCTAGTTCATCTTCAGAAGAGTTGGCCAGCGATTCTTAAAAACGATTAAGGCTTGATTATAAATATTAAGAGAGTATTCGGAGTCAACTTGGTCTTGATTCTGAAATAACGTTAGATAACTGAGCAACTACTGCGTATCATCGCAGCCGCCTTCTCAAAGAATAGCGCACTCACCAAAGTTCAAAGTTAGACATCACTCGAGAAATACAATCCAGTGTCTATTTACTGAATCTTTGAAAAATTGTTTAAACTTAATTTAGTGAAAATCCCATTCTGGTAACAGAAGGGGAAGAATTATTGTCACAATTCTTGTGAGTTGATATCATTTTACTCAAAAACAAACTTATCTAAATAGACACTGGTTGGCCTATAAATAGGATTGATTTGGAAAGAAGAGTAAAAGAAGTGCAACTAACCTTGTACCAGGTAAGCCGGTGATTATTCAAACGGCGCTAAGACCACTACTAATTGATGAATGAGCGTTGGACTTCTGGTTGTCATAAGGCTTAGGAAATAAAAAAAACTAGCAGAAATCTCAGCAGTCACAGACCCAGAAGTGCATAGAAAAAATCTCCCATCATGTCAGGTAATTTCTTCATATGCCTGATGAGAATTACTGTATTGGTAGGGCAAATGAAATCGGAGCATAAATAGTAGCTTACTTATTGGTTTTTAACTAAGTTCGATGTATAGAGCGCTGAAGTAATCGGAATGTTTTACCTTTTGAATTAGAAACAACTGATTTTAGATCGCAAGCGCGCACTTTGTGTACATAAGAAGTGTTTTATCTTCCTCTTGAGAATTGTATATATACTCCAGATGAAAGAAGAAATGCACTCCTATGAACATTGCTTCCGATTGAACTTCTAAAGATTGGTTCTAAATTTCCTTTCAAAAAACTAGCAAATCTTAGATCAGTTTGTTGTGGTCCCACAGTGATGCCATTTTTGTTATTGTAATTTTTTATGCGGTTATTAAACCAGTAGCTTTAGCAAATTTTATTGATAATTAAATTCAATTGATGATGCAAATTTACGTTTATTAGATATACATTTGCAATGGTCGCGTTCGTTGTTCACAAATTAAAGAGTTATAAAGTTCGATAAGTAATAACGTTTTGATTGATTGCTTTTGCAGTTTTTAATGAATTTAGAAATTGGAAATTGGAAAAATAGCGAGGCGAACAGTAAAAGAGAGAAAAGTATGGAAGAATTAAAATTATTTAGCATTTTAAATTTTGAGCTACCTACATATCAAAGCTCATATCTTATTATTGAGAACACACAAACTTCATTTTAAACAGCTACAAATATAACACCTCCTGAATAGCTGAGTTTGAATACTGATCATCATTTTCAACAGCTTTTTGACAGGGCTCTAATTCCTGCCTTCTTAGCTCTATATGGGTTTGATCATTTTTGTAATTACCCAGCAGGAATAATTTGAAAAAAATATATGGCATGGCTGTGCCGAAGCAATAATGTTTCTGAATCAAATTTTGACTTTGCATGCTGCGCATGTTTCAACAGCTAAAGCTACAGCACAGCATAAAAAAGTGTCTCGTTTAGCTGTGCTGTGGCTTCTGCTCCGCTATTTTAAATAGCTTAGCCATAGTATAGTTTCAATTTTTACTCGTATGATGAATTTTTACTCGCAACACAGCACGGCAAAAGTCCAAAAACAAAAAAATATATTCATTACTTGCAGCTTTTCAGCCTTTTAGAAACTACAAAGTTTACTACCCGATCTATGGTCATCTTGCAATGCAAAAGCAAGACAAACAGCAGTTAAAACTCTACCTTTCTTTCAATCGCTGGGACTATGTCTCGTGTTATAACAAACTTCGCAGCAAAGTGACAGCACAGCTCGAGATTTTTTTTGTGTTACTTTCCTTTCCGTGCAGGAGCTTCAATTATCGCAACCTAAGTACAATCGAAACAATTTCTGAGCATTGGAATTGTGCACAAATGCCGGTCAAATGTAAGCTACTGTTTTTGTGCGCCTGCTCCTTCTTTTCATCTCGTCCGTGGAGGTGTTGGCAAAAATATAATATATACCTTCTGGTCGAATATGAGTGAGACGTTATCAATAAAACAGTCCGCGGATGACATATGGCATAAATAAATTTTTATATAATATTACATACTTCTATATTCTGATATACAGTTCGTCAAGAAAATGTTTTGACAAACTAAAATATTTCAGTCATTTGGACTTCTTTGGCGTTGGAGTATGGAGTTACCATTACTTCGTAGCTGTAAACTGAGTTGTTACAAACGCGCTACTCATCAATCAGTCATAAAGTGATCGTAAGAGTGATTTGTTGATCATCGTTTGAAGTGATTCAGTTGGTCTATTATAACTATAGAATAGGAAAAAATGTGCAACGTTTATCCGAAATGTTTTATTTAACCCGACAAACCTTTTATAACTTAATAAATCATTGGAAAAAATGAAAAATAGGAGCTAAAAGTGGAGGAGCACGCAAAATATCTAAGAAAAGTAACCGCAAGCCCACAGATTTCGATGAGAAAATTTATTAGTGAGCTTAAAGATTAGTGTGGGGTCGAAGTTTATACTTATAATTATACTTCACGAGTTGCTCAAAAGAAGGGTGCGAAGGCAGCCATTAAATGCACTGTAAAAGCGGAATATTACACCGATAGTGAAATTAAGCAAAGTTTCAATCATAGTGTAGGGATGCATATCCAGCAAGGAAATGATTCATTTGGTTTTTATAAATAAGATGATTGCACGACAATATTTGAATATTCCGCAATGCTTTTTGACAAATAGTGCAACAAAATTTAATTCATTATTGATGATAAACGGCAGCTTAAATTATGAATTATTTATATTAGTCAGATAAAACCAAAGATAAAAAGAAAACCATGGAAAAATACGTACATATTTTCTGAATCAAAATGTCTCAATTTAGTAGATGTGAAAACAGTTCCTTGGCAAACTGTATATACTATATCCGAAGCATAAAGCAGTAATAAAATATGGAGCTATCATATAAAATATGGAGCGTGAGCGATTGAACAATGTACAATGAACAGGTTATAGTAGTCACACGGAAAGGGGTCACTCTGTATAAAATCTCATCTTTTGTTGTTCAATGCTATTTTATGCAGCCGCAATAGTTTTGCAAGGAAACCAAGCTTAGACAATAGCACTTGCCGTGCTGTCAAAATTCTTTTCAAGAGTATTTTTCAAAAATTCGCATGTCGTAAGCATCTCGTCAATAATTGAAGTTCAGTTAACTTATGGTGGTTTCAGTCTTTTACACAATACGCTCGATCGGACCTTATATGCGATGCTCAGAAGACTAGTTCGGCGATAGTTGGGTCAGAATGCAGGATCACTCTTCTTGTGGATAAAAATAAAAAATAGTTTAAAAAACTAAAAAACACGCTTTTATTGCTAATCGAACTAAAAAGTAGAAAATAAATTTTAATGACAAAGAGACCTATAATGAAGTAATAGCAAATCGAACGATCAGTCATAGTCAACTACCTCAGAACAGAATTATAACAAAAATTAAGATACAAATAGAGTAATTCAAATTAGAGTTAAAAGCGTGGGATGCTTGATATAGTAAATATTACAATCATTCTATTGGCAACTACCTATGTACAGAGGGTTATGAAAGTGAAGCAAAATGCAATAAAAGCGTGTTTTTTAGTTTTTTAAACTATTTTTTATTTTCTACTTTTTAGTCCGATTAGCAAAAAAGCGTGTTTTTTAGTTTCTTTAAACTATTTTTTGTTTATTATGAATGAAAATTATTGTTAGCATTGCAGTCAGTGAATAAATTATTCGATATATTCGTGTTATATTTAATTCCTTTCTTATCGACTGTGAGTCTAAAGCTATGCAGTTATCGGCCGTGATAAAGAAGTAATCGGGATGAAGAACTTATTTCGTGGAGGGAGCCTGAGAAACTGATTTACAAGAATAAAAAAAGATTTTTTATTTTACAACCAAATTCACCTTACTTTTTGCCCACAGGTAAAAAAAGAAAATATTAATCCTGGCAATCCCAATAAGGATAATGGAAAACTTTTATCAAATTATTGCATTGTCATCGGTCCTTGATAGGTGTGCAAAATTTCAAGTCGATCAGATAATTAGAAGCCAGTGAAAATTAAGCTCAAAGATTCCGTTACATACATACATACATACATACATGCATACATACATGCATACATACATACATACATACATACATACAACCCGACCTAATAAAAGTGTGTTAAAAAGGGAAATGATTTGGGATCACAATATATTTTTTTTTTTCCAGAACTACTTCAAACCCAAATTTGCTATTTCAAATTACCAATATATTTTTAAGAGAAGTTATTTTTTAGTTTAATTACTTGAAACAAAAAAATTACGAAATAGTGAATTGAAGATAAGCTAAACCATTTGTCATGCCCCCAAACACAAGCACAAAGAAAGTACGCAAATTTAAAGCTAGAATAGTAGAGCATTGATAAATCCAATAAATTAAATAATCAAGAGATAAACAATAAATATGCGTTCACCGAACCACTGGTGCCAATAATATCGGCAACGTGAAATTCCTGTCATGGACTATCTACATGCATATGTACTATACAATACTTGCAGTAGTGGCATTTAACTAACTTTTATATTGTATTTATTAACTCTATTAGAAGGGGGTTTTAAAAATGCAAGATTACGGCAGCGAATACAACAGAACAACAGCAGCAGTGCACATCAGTGGCGTAGATAGGGGGGGGGATCAAGGGGATCAATCCCCCCCCATGAGAAATTGAAACTAAAATTTTTGAAAAATTGTACTTATACATGTATATGCGTCCATTTCTCGAAATGCCTTCAACCTTTTTGCAGTATGACATCCTTTAAACCACTTTAAAATGAGAAAGAAAAAATCTTTTTATAATAGTTTTGAATTTGAACACAATGGAATTCAGTCGAAGAAAATGCTCTCGATGAAAGTGGAGAGAGCGTTATAAATAAAAATGACATCGGAAATTTTGTCGACACACGTTTGAATGATTCCCAAAGGTTCGATTTATTAAAAAATGTTTGGGGCCCATCTAAAAATTATGTGTTTCCGTTGCTGCAAAAGTTTGAAGCTCGAGGATTAAAGTTTTGTTATAAATGGCTGGAAGAATTTTCCTGGCTTACCTGCTCAGAATTACACCAAGGGGCATTTTGTATTTCGTGTGTATCATTTGCTAAAAGTGGTGGCAAGGGACCGCAAACTTTGGGTCATGTCTACAATTTTTGCATACCCCTAAAAGAAAAGCCATTTTGGAAAACACGATTGAAGAACCTGATGAAACTCTACGAACGAAATCTTTGAAAAGATTGAATCTGACTCGATGGGTTTCGAAGTATGAGGCCGTCAACGACTTTTTTGAGTTATTCCCGTTTGTTTACGAAACTCTAGATGCAATGAGAACCTCGGGAGAAGACGCCAAAAATCTGAAAAACGCCATGGATTTCGAAGTTTTAATATGTTTACATATTATCAATGTAATTTTTCAACTTTCGTTGCCTTTGAGTCGTGAATTGCAAAAGGTTAATTTAGATTTGGTCCAAGCCATGGATCTCGCCAAAGATTTGCGTGAGGAAGTAAAAAAGATTCGCGCAAAAGAAGACGCTTTTTCTGCAATTTATTGCTGAAAATCTTGACATTGAGATCAAACACAAAAGAATAGCGCGCAGACAAAAAAATTGAGCAAATCCTGAAGTTCAAATCACGGAAGATTATTTTCGGGTGACAGCGTTCAATCCTTTTCTAGATTTTTACATCATGGATCTTGGGGAAAGATTTACCAAACATGAAAATATATTAGAAGGATTTTCGGCCCTATTCAAGCATGATTTGAACGAAATCGACAAAGTAGCTGATAAATTCATCAAAACAGTCGAGTTTTACCAGGGATTTTTCACTGCGGGGCCACATGCTGGTCTTGTCGAATTAAAAATGTGGAAGCGATATTTAATTCGTAAAGGCGATATCAAACCTGGAAACTCATTGGATGCACTGGATCATTGTCCACAAGAAAATTTTCCGAATATCAATGTGTTGCTAAGGATATTAGCTACTTTACCAGTATCAACATCTACTGCGGAACGCACTTTCTCTAGTTTGAAACGGATAAAGACGATTTTGAGAAATACGACAAAAGAAATAAGTTTCTTTAAGATCTTAATCTTTTCTCTAAGATCTATAAATTTTATTACAAAATTAGACATTTATTTTTGTCTCTTTTTTATTGTAGGATCGCTTGAACGGATTGACTGCTCTAGCTATTCATCATGATATTCCAATCACAGCTGATGAATTCATAGATAAGTTATCGAAAAAATCCCGAAAACTTGATTTTCTTCTTTAATTGATGCAAGAATTTTTTGCATATTGAGGGCATCCAAGTGAAAAAATTTATCCATAATTTTTTGTTTGTTTATATAGAGTATGGTAAGTGATTCCCATGATTATGGAAAAAGAAAACCGATAAAAATATATTGAGTGTAAAAAAAAAATATTGCCAAATTATATCCCCCCCCATCACAAGAAGCTATCTACGCCACTGGTGCACATCACGCCAAGATCAGCGTTGATCGCTAAAACCAGTCATTGGCAGACGCGTCCGTTGCAAACGCATCCATCATCCAGACAGTACCGCAGCCTGACTGGTTCATGTTGTTCATTAATTTAATTGATCTTTGTCTCTGTATTTGCAACGGGAATCATTACAATCGTTTTACAACTTAACTGTCTTTGAGGCCACAATGGAAATAAAGCCCATACAGTTTATTTGCCAGCTGTTGTAGGTTTGTGTCAATGCTGGCGGTGGTGGCAAATTAAAAATAAAATAGAATGAACAAGTTTTATTGTTGCTTCTTCTTCCTATGTTCTTTTTTCCTTAATTTTTAACACTTTGAACACTCTTTCCTTTCCTTATTTTACTTTATTAGCTGCTTACATTGATTTGTTTTTCTACGCTTTTCTTCGCTTGAGCACATTCCACTTCTTTGGCTTTGTCTTTGTCTTTGCCTTAGTCTTTGACCGTAACGGCCGTTTTTTTTTGTTCTCTTATTCTTTTTATTATTTTTCTTCTCTGCCAACAATTCACAGCAAATTTGTTAATGCGTTTGCTTTGTATTGTTTATAAAGTGTGTGAATCGAGGTGAAATTATTAACAATAAAATTGTGTAAAAAACAAAGAACATTTGTAAAGGTGGCAAAATACCGTCTTACCAAGTTTATTATGGAAGAAAAGGGTAAGCAGATTTTTTGGAGGTATTTCCCACGTAAAATTAAGTGCTTCGCTTTCACTTTTTGTAAAACAAACAGGTTTGTTCGCTGTAGCGTTTATAAGTTGCATTTATTTTGGTATATTTTTGTGACTGAAAAGTTGAAGGTGTTTTTATAGAATTTTGAAGATCCGAAATCGGTAAAGCGATAAAGCGTTTGTGTACGGTTATTCGTCTGAAGCATAAAAACTTAACGACGTTTTTACGGCCCACTACAATAGCTTGGGAATTGAGCGGGTCCAGGTCAAGTGATCCAAGTATTTTAGTTCTTGTAATTTTTCTTACAGTTGGTTTATTTGTAAACTTTAGTATAGTAAGAAGTAAACTGAAAAAATTAAAAAAATAAAAAAAACCAATAAATTGCAGATTCTCTTATCTTTGGTTCTTTTTAACCTTTTTTATAATTTTTTCTATTATTCCAAATAAATGTTTTTGGGAATTTCTTTTAATTTTTGTTTAAATGCTCGGACATTTTTTTTTTGTTTTTGTAATTTTGGAAAAACATTTCTTCTCAGATTTTATGTGTTGTTTTTGACATTATTAGCAGAGTTGAAAGTTTCTTAGTGAAATTCCGTCAACTTTTCGTGTTATATTCAAATACATACAGCGAACTGGGTATCTTTCCAGCTACTGAGCATAGTATCATGCTCAGCAAGCAATTCCCACCCATGCTGGCATTTTCTGTAGACTGAGCCACGTCCCAAATACGTCAGGAGACATCTCTTCGACTCCACCGACGAGATCCAGGACTTTACACGATACCCACTAAACCCATTTGTATATGGTCAGACTATAAACGGCATTCATCGGTAGTCTCTGTTAAACCGCATTTTTAAACACCCACCTATCAAATGCCGTCATCGGAGTCCAACCATCCCCATCGCAAACGAAGAGCTTCAACTGTCTCGTGAGACCTGCGTCATCTCGCAATTACGTTCAGGATATTGTAGCTGGTCAAATTCCAGAATCCACCACGACATACTTAACGTACGTCCAGCACAAACAAACCATTTTTAGGTGCTTCCTTAAACTGCCTGATAGTCCTTGACCGGATATAAAGCCGGTCGAGTCGTTTCAGTAACGTATAACCGACTGTCATGGGAACGCTCAGCTCTCATCTCTAATAACTAACCTACTGACCTAATCACTACTATCGCACTGAACAAATTTTCACTTATTCCAATGATGCCTCTAAAAAATTGTTTCCACAAAATACGCATAAAATGTTTTATCGACTTCAAGTTTCGCCTGGAACTCAAGGCGATATTTTTCCGAAACATAAGGTTACGTACAAAATAGGGTTGCTAGTTCTTGGGACTTAACTTCTAGATCTCGCACACGTTCAGAGAATGGGTCGCCTAGTCAACAATTTCGGTTGCATTCACAGAGACGAGGAGAAGGTGAAGATTATGTACGGGTTTTCGGATCGGCAGTGCTATTTCCAAGAGAATTTATAACTACTTTCCGAATCATAAATCTCACTCAACAGTTAAATCTTAAATGAAGGCAAGGGAATCAAGTTGCATATCTTCTTTATTGGCCGGTGCAATATATTTTTCTCTGAACAGCCTAAGTGAGCATCCTCAGACTCTGTACTCTCCGTAAACAGAAGTTGTGGATTCCATTATTTCGGTCGTCGTTGCAAATGTGTGAAATTATTAACGAATATTTCACTAAAAATTATTTGTAGAGATATTTCCTTTAAAACCTTTAAATTATAAAAAAATAGTAAACGAGTAGAAAAGGATGATCTCAGCAGTGCGTGACATGAGCGACATCCGAGAAAGTTTCTGAATAACAATTCTTTACTAGTTCAGTTCAAACTCGCCTAATATTAATTCATTAATAATTACTGTACAATAATCAGGGGGCAGTGAGAGCACATTTCTAATCATCACCTCTAATTACACTGTTCTTTTCATTTCAACATTTTAGAAGCTTTTATTTCATTTCAAGACAAGCAACAACAAAAACTCGCGTTTTGCTGCAGGCGTCATCAAAATTCACAGAACCCCCACCGCACAGTTGGCCATGTTATCAGCTAAACTAGCGTAATTGTTGTTGTTTTCGTATTTGCCTGTTGTTTAGGTTGTTCGGTAGTCGTGTTGTCGGATTGTCGTTTATTCGCCATTATTGCAACGATCTGTTGACAATGGCAAGCGTCACGATCAGCAATTGACGGTATTACTGGGTGACTTGGTGAGCTGCTGCACTCGCTGTTGTTGTAGCTGATTTAATGTATTATTGCACATTGAGTTTGTGTGACTTTGGCGGCATCTCTAGCTGCGACTTCCAGGTAGCTCTTGTTTGTTGGTGTGTAACGACGCTTCTCTCGCTGTTTGCAAGGTTTACACTTTGTCATTGCTGTGTCTGAGCGTGTTTTTGTATCTTTTTACTGCTGCTTTTAGTTTTACTTGCAATGGAGCAGTTGGTGGAGGCGCTATTTTTCGTCGTCCACCGCATTCAATTTCGCCCAACGCTGACATTGTGAACAACGGATGGATCGGTAGTCGCATCGCTTTTTAACAGCCTATTTTTTGTGGCGTTCTTATTGTTATTGGCATTGCTATTGCTATGGTCATTAGCGTTTAAACGTGTATTTATAAATATCAACATTTTGTTGTTGCAGCAATTTAAGCGCAAAACAGCTGATTTTGGTAGCTTTGTGTCTCTCTTGTGTATTGTGACTTTTTTCCATTGAATTTCTCAGCTCCACAGACTTGCTAGCAGTTGTTTCTTTGCCAGGGTTATGCGAGTATTAATTGTACAAACTTTGCAAAATCAACAAAAAATATGAAACTACAACGTAAAGGCATAAGTGCAAATATCCAGAGAATAATGGTAAACAGAGAATAATGAAGAAACGTGCGCGACCCTCAACAACATAAAAGTGATAAAAAAACGCGCTACCTACAAGCATACATGCAGACATATAAAAAACGAATTACCAAATTGTTAGTGTTGGCTAGCGACAAAGCAAGGGCAGTGGCGCAGGCGCGGGCGCGGGCTGACGCGACAGTGAAAATTTCTCACAAAGCCATTTTATTGCATTCTACACCAATCCAGCATGGGAATTGGCACCAGTACAGGCGCTGTCGGTATGAAATTCCAATTTATTTTAACAAAAAGCATTTAATTCAATATAAAATCATATATGTATATTTTGTCAACTTTGCGTCTTTTGTCAGTTTTTTTTTTTTTGTGTTTAGGGATCAGTTTGGTTATCGTGCTTGTTGTTGTAGTTTCAATTGTAATTTGTGTAATTTTATGCGAACTAATAATTTTGAGTGTATATTCGTGTAATAAAAAAGCGCGAAAAATACAATGATGGAAATATTTTGAAAAAAAAAATTTTGAAAAAAAAAAATTTAAAAAAAAAAAAAAAATTTACAATTTCGAGATTTATTTGATGTTGAAAAATACCGCTTACTAATGAGCATAGCGATTTGAATATATCTCTTATAGTCGTACGGGAACCCCACTATAAAACTTTCATTGAATACTGAGCATAGTCACAGCTACTAATGAAAAATATAAGAAAAAAAATTAAGAGGATATTTTGCACACAAGAAAAAATTTTCCCACCAGTTTTTAACAAAAAAAGAAATTTTCTATCAAAAAAAAAATTATTTGAAAAAATATATTTTTTACTAAAAACTTTTAAATTTGTTTAATGTTAAATAGACCCGAAGGTATTTCACATTGAAAACTTTATACCAAAATTTTCAAAAAATTTAATTTTTATTAGGTTAGGTTAGGTTATGGTGGTAGTCGGTCCGTATGACCAACTCACTTAGACCTCACAGGTCCATTGTGATACCCCTGTGCGTCACGGGAACCTTGTTTATTTATGATACTTTCATGAAACCATTTTGAGGCTCTTATGAAGCGCAGGATTGGTCTAATCCCCGCGCCAGAAAAGTTCTTTAAGCGAATTGAAAAAGTGTCTACCTAGACAACCTGCTCTGATTTTAGTTAAGGCTGGACAATTGCAAAGGAAGTGCTCTACTGTTTCTTCCTCTTCCTCATCTCTGTAGCTTCTATAATATTCATGGGAGAATACTCCTAGTCTCAAGGAATGCCTTCCAAATAGCCAGTGGCCGGTGACACAAAGCACGACCTTCAAGATATCTTCTCTTGAGAGGCGAAGCAATTCCTTTGTCCTTTTCTTGTTTATTTGCAGCCATAGTAGCCTGGCTGTTACGCATGTATGCATCTTCATCTTCCCATGACGTATTAGCCTCTTGGGTAATGTTGTTTTTTATTATTAGTTTACTCGTGGCAAAAGGTATTCCAATGGTGCTTTTATCACGGAACAGTTGAAGAGCAGTACCTTTTCTGGCTGGCTCATCAGCTCTACAGTTTCCCTCAATATCTATGTGTCCTGAAACCCAAATAAGGCTGGCCTTGAATACAACGCTATTATCGGGCTGCTCGGCATTCCTGTGCAACCTTTGATCTTAGTATAGCAGCATTCATTGATTTAATAACCGCTTGGCTATCCGAGAATATATTTATAGCCGTAGTCATGCCGTAACAAAGCATGCATATTTAGGTATGCAGCCATTTCTTTTATGGCTAGAACCTCTGCCTGATAGACGCTGCAGTAGTCTGGTTGTCGAACAGATAGTTCTAGTCCTAATTCCTTCGAAAATACTCCATAGCCAACTTTATCGTCTAGCTTGAAACCATCTGTAAAAAATTAAATTCCTCCCTTCTCCTTGGCCTTGGTGTCTGCCACTCCCTTCTTGACGGTATACTTGTCTCTAAGAGCTTATCGAAGGTAAGTCTAGGAGTAGAATAGTCCATTTCTTGTTTGTGACTGTTCAGTGCAGGCAAATTGATTAGCACATCTAGCGCTTTATTTGTTTCATTTTTATTCAATTTGTATGAACTGTTTTTCAGTTTACTTCTTATTATACTCCAGCCTACAAATAAACCAATTTTCAGAAAAAATGGACGGCAATGCCGTTGGTTTTGTAAAATAATGTTGAAATTCGGGAGTGTAGTTTTTTGGAACTTTCAGCTTGATTACTCAACAAATGGTCTACAGTCTGGATTTATGCATATTGCGCATTATTTCACACACCGAATAAAACAACAAAACAATAAAAATTTACCTACACAAGTTTGATATGGCTACATTTTTTTTCAAGTTCTAATTAAATAACGAAAAAAAGGTTATACAGATTCGAGATTTTTGTTTAAATGCAAAATAAAATTGTTTTGAAAATTTTGTCATTTTTGTCTTAGCAACTCACTTTCAAAAATTCATAATTCCGATTCTATTGGAGCTAGAAACTTCTTATTTGCTACATTTGATGTTGTAAAATATATTTTTAAAGCAAAACTTATTGTCATAAAAAATCGTTTAATGAATTTCTATTGTTTTTTTTTTACTTGTTTCCACAACTCGTAATAAGTTTTTAATAAACGTTCGTCTTGTTCATGGGATTTTTTTTTATCATAGTATTATTTTTTTATAAAGATAAATTTTCAAAGCAAAATTAGTTTTTATAAAAATATTAACAAATGTTTCTTGTTATTAACAAATTAACTGTTAAAATAGGATTTAAAAATGTTGTCCATCTCATAACGAGCTTTTAGTATAACCAACGTCCATTTTTCTATTAAAATTTTATTTCAAAATAAGCGCGAAATTATTGTTACTATTAGAAAACAACGAATATATCCAGTGTGGCACACCGCATCGGCGCTCAGGTTTCATTACGCGCCCAATTTTTTGTCCAAATCTGTACGATTTGTAAACCAATGGGTAAAGAGCCTTTCAAAAGACGCGCCTGGATGTTGTTTTAAAATAAAAGATGTAAAAATTTAGATTCTGTTAGATTCCACTATTTTTATTCAAGGAAGACTCACAGAAATTAAATGTGAAAAATAACATAATTTTCATGCCCACCGTCTTTCAACATCTACGGGTAAAATCCATCAAACAGTCAATTCATGAATGCCTAATTGTTGAGAACGTCGAGATATAGTTGTTGAAGGTTGTAAGTTGTTTAGCAGCACTTTTCGCTACAGCAGCAATATTCTCAACAGAACGTTCAACTTTTGGTCTGCCAGCCTTTTTTCTAACTTCAGCAGAATCAGTTTTCTGAAATTTTTTCACCAACCTTTTAATTCTCGACTCATTCGGACGATTATTTCCATCGAATAAATCACGAATTTCGCGATATGATGTTCTTAAAGATTGACCATATTTATAAAAGGTTTCAATAATTTAAACGCGTTGTTCTATCGTGTTCTCTGTCAAGGAGTCATTCACTACTGACATCTAAGCGTCACTTTTGAAAGTCTCTTTATATTAAAACTCAATATTTATTTCCTAGCTTGAAGTAATTCCTAAATAATCTTTATGAAACGAAGGATATATAGTCTTCTTCTTCTTAATTGGCGCGATAACCGCGTACGCGATTTTGGCCGAGTTTAACAAAGCACGCCATTCGTTTCTTTCTCGTGCTAACCGGCGCCAGTTGGGCACACCAAGTCCTTCTCCACCTGATCTTTCCATCGCAAATGAGGCCTTCCTCTTCCTCTGCTACCACCAACTGGTACCGCATCGAATACTTTCAGAGCCGAAGCGTTTGTATCCATTCGGACGACATGACCCAACCAGCGTAGCCGCTGGATCTTTATTCGCTGCACTATGTCTACGTCATCGTAAAGCTCACACAGCTCATCGTTCCATCGCCTGCGATATTCGCCGTTACCAACGTGCAAAGGTCCAAAAATCTTGCGCAGAATCTTTCTCTCAAACACTTCAAACGTCGCTTCATCGGATGTTGATATATAGTCTACTCTTTCTAATTCTGCTTCTTTCTTTCTTTCGCTACACAAAACTTGTAATATTTATGAGAGTGCACTGCTGAGCTACCCATTAATAAACTGATGTTGAACTTTCAGGAGTCTTTATCTATAATTTTTTTTTTTTTTTTGCCAAATCAGGTTAAAAAAGGTTTAGGAAACAAATTATTCAAAAGCATAATTGTTGATAAATTCTACGCCCTTTATTATTTTGTATTTAGTCTCAGTTTAACTAAACCTGGGTAGAGCCCTGATACCACGATTATGCACCATTTTGTTTACATTGCCATTCTACCTTACCCAAGTAAGTAATATTTTTTTGACAATGTCGTTAGAACTTTCACAATACCCTCGCAAGAAGTTCAGTATGTGCTGCACTTGCTTCGTGCAGAGATCCCACTATTAATATTTATGAATATATAAGTATATTAAAGCATGTAATACTCGTAAGAAACGATTATTATCGTTTCTCCTTGGAATCTTAAACTAAGAATAATTTATATATAAATACATATATACATATATATTTCTAAACAATAGGAAGCAATCTTCAATTAGTAAGCGTTTATAAGCACGAGTAGATATTTGAAGCATTCGTCATATGTATTTTAAGTGAGTTGTTAATTATTCTTTCAACAAATAAAGTTTCAATTATTCTGAACAATTATATTGAATTTTAATTAAGAAGCACTCAAACACCCGTGGAAGATTTTTTCACATATGTATGTATATATTCAGGTGCTTAACCAAAAACTAGTTGCGATTTTTCCACCGGACTTATAAAATTTACTATATTTAAATACTTTCGCCAAAATTTTTCGGCAAAATATAATAAAATATTAAGATTTGCATGAACTGCACCGATTTGAAAATATCCCCTTATTAAGGCAATCGTGAAACGGAGCAGTCTTCCATTTCATGTGGTTTGACCGTAGACCAAGTGTTGAATAAAATTATGATACTTCGTTCTGTAGGAGTAAAACGGAGGGTGCATATCATCTTCTATGCCAAAACCAAACTACATTGCACAGCACGATTCGGAAGTAGTAGGAGAATTGATTTTGAATGAATATTTCCCCTCTTCTATAAACACAAAACGAGTAGGGTTTAATGTTGTGTAGAAGATTTCGGGTATGGATGTTTGCATGCCTGTTAATAAATTATTTAATAACTTTTTATTACATTATATTACATACATTAAATCAGAAGAATTTGCTACAACTTCGTTTACGTGTCGCTCACATGAGCTCATTCACATAGAATTTCGTGAGATTATGCATTAGTATGTGTGCAGGCATACATGGAAGCGTCTAAATATGTATTTAATTTTAATAATAATTTTAATAAGTTCAATTTTTTTCTATATACATACATAGGTACATACATACACCCCTGAATTTATTTATTTTCACAATCTGTGGGCAACACGACTGCAATTACAATTACACATTGTATTTACGTACCCTGCAGGAAAAATATATGGTTTCCAAATTACTGCATTTTTTAAAACAAGTTAACAAACCGAGCATAAAATGTCTAAAGATTTTTCTTATCTAAGTACTAACGGCTCAACTTCATTATCAGATGCGAATGAGGGTGAGAATGAGAGTGAATCCACAAAGTTATCAAGAATATAATTTATTGAGTGCAATAATACATGATTTTTTCTTTAAATTTATTAAGAGCACAAAAACGAATGCAAACAGCTGAACAGCGCTCATTTTTACTTCGAGTGTAATGGAAATCCTGCATTCTATGATAAACCGATGAAAAAATTACGGTACTCTCACACTCACACAACATTATTTCGAGAAAAAAACACCATAAATTCGGTCAAATTCGATAAAGCCAACTATTATTACGCGAAATGAACTGCATGTATTATTACTCGGGTTACTGCTTGCGCGTATGAACCAATGGACCAATTGACGTAGCTAAATCGATTTTATCATTGCGGATATGGTAATATACTCCTATATCATACCCCACAATGACATCGATTGTTATATATTTTATAATGTTTATTAATTCTTCCCAATCGATTTCGTTCCCTTCAAAGATAGTCGTCTCCGACAAAATATACATATATTTACATATATGTCTGTATATCAATCTCTAATTTTCGAAAATTCGTTTTTCTAAATTGATTTTCAGTTCTCGCAGGAATCCCCTCGAATCTCTTCTATAGACTCGAAATGGAAATGGTATCCCGGAAGTGATTTTTTTTATAGTTAATTCAATTTCCAATTTCAACCCTAGTTAAATCTGGACAATAAGATACTTATAGTACTACAAATATATGTGAGTTGAGTTTTTGGCCAAATGGTCACGAAAAATGAACTCCTTCTTAGACTTCGCATCCAGCTGGTGACGAAATTAAGAATTATCTCTATTACAACCATACAACCACATAACAACCCGATGTAGATGTATTGATAGTCCTACCAACCTAAAAAAAAAGATTTTATTAGGCCGCGAAGCTCAAATTGAAAAATAAGCGCACATTATATGTATATAAATATATGTAAATTGGCGCGTACACCCTTTTTGGGCCGATTTGGCCGAGCTCCTCCTTCTATTTATGGAGTGCGTCTTGATGTTGTTCCACAAATAGATGGACCTACGGTATCAAGCCGACTCCGAACGGCAGATATTTTTATGAGAAGCTTTTTCATGGCAGAAATTCACTCGGAGGTTTGCCATTGCCTGTCGAGGGGCAACCTCTATTAGAAAAATGTTTTTCTTAATTTTGGTGTTTCACTGAGATTCGAGCCTACGTTCTCTCTGTGAATTCTGAGCTCACATTACGATCACATTAATTTAAAATGTTCCTAGTGGGTATGCGGGTATACTAAATAACTTTCGTTTGGTTGTATATATTTATGTTTTTGCACAGTTGTAATAAAAATGTGAAGTTGCGATAATATTTTTTTTATATATTTTCTGGTCCAAACTTAGGGAACGCCCTCGAGAGTATTGCTAATGTGATAGTCAATATGGGGAATTTTAGTTGATAAAAATGGGGTTACTGCACAGTTGTTAAGAATGTAAAAAAAATGTTGAACTTAATTTTGTTATTCTTTGCATTGTCCGAAACGACATACATACATATTTAAGTAGCCTTTGGAGGCTTCACGCACCACTATTGGTGGTACATATGTACGCACGAGTATGTAGGTAGCATAATGTGCACATATGTATGTATGTATTGATAGTTTCTCCCTTAATCAAACTTAATTTTTTTTTATAAACAAGCAATATAGCTTTTAAATTCTAACGAAATATGTTTAGTAGTTTTTAAACAATGAAACGTTCCGGAAACGAGTACAGTTTATTCTAAAGCAGCGCTTCTCAAACTGTGTATCACCATGAGTGGAGCGTGAAGCCACCATAGGCGCAAGAAAATATATGACAAACAGAATACGCTTTAGCTGCGTCTGTTTTTTTCTTTTTTTTTTTTTTTGCTAATAGTAGCACTGTTGTTTAATTGGTTTAGATTCGAAGGGAGATTCCTTGCTTGGCTTAAAATTGTTATAAGAGATAAAGCTAACGAATGTGTTGTGCTGTCATCCCGAATTTACATAAAAGGGAAAAATAAAATAAAAGGAAATATATTAATAAAACGAACTTTTTAGTTTCTTTTCTCATGTAAAGGCCAAAAATGGTGATATTTTGAAATGATTGTATGGGGAGCCCCCCAGGGGGTGTGCCACTGGCATGGGTGGATCGGCCGTCCAAAGTTAGTGGGGGTCGGTCATACATTTGGACTCGATTGGAGCACTCTAAATGGGTCAAAGTGGGATTTTTCAAAATTTGCCCCTACCCAAAAGTTCGACCCAAATTGGGGGACATCAGAATTCGTTTTAGAGGTATGGTTCCTTCGGCAAAGTTTCTTATTTTGATCCCTAGAATACGATTTTCACAGAGCAATGAGCGATTTTTAAATCGACCCGCCCTAATATATATATACATATATATATATACATATATTATACATATAGTTGACGCTTCCTCCCTTTCTGGGAGTTCGGCTGAGCTCTACCTCTTATTTGAGGTGTGCGTCTTGATGTTGTTCCTATTAAAATATACTAAAACAATCTAATTTTATTAACTTTTAATATTTTGTGTGCATTCTACCTTCTGGTGGAAAGTCCATTTGTAAATATTTTCCAATTTTTCTGTTATTTTTTATAAAAAAATAATTTTTTTGTCACAAACTCTAAGAAACTCACACTTTTTCTTTTTCCTCACATGAATTCGGTATTTATGTATGTAGAGTACACAGATCGACAAAAATATTTTTTCTGGTGTTTGTTTCAATGCATAAATTCTGATGCTAGGCATCCAAAAAACACAAACTATTTTATTCTTAGCCTTTTTTTATTATGAGAAACTCCATACATTCATAATAAAACCACTAAGAATATTTCCTTTTGAAATTCATTTTTTAATTATTTTACATTTTTATGCTATTATGAATATTATTCTTCTTGAAAGACTACGACGTCCGACTGTCGTTGTTCAGTAAACAATTTTGACTACAACAGTAATTTCTTTCGCTAATTCGAAAAATTACTACAAAAGCAAACTTTGATAAAAAATATATCCTCCTTATATTAATAAAGTAAAAAAAAAACACAAAAATTGAAAAAAATCGTGTTGACCGCTGTTATTATTATGCAGATATTGTCCAATGTGCATAAAAAGTGGCGGATTTGAGAACCACTGTTCCACAGCATACAAAAAATATTCAAATTCGAGTTCTGTTTTTCATCAGCCGCGGCACCACTATAATGAATGCTGGTCAGTGTGCGAATGCGAATACGAGTATCCTCTATTGCTGCAGCTGTTGTATTGTATAGGGTTTTTCAGTAAGAGCGCTTCAACTTTTGAAGTTTTTTGAATAAAACACAAACGGTTTGACTTTTTTGACTAATTTTTTTTTTTATTAACGAGTTTGAACATATACATATAAGTACGAAATTCGATTTCTTTTGCATGACCACCGCGTGCACGTTTTACGAAGTCCAATCGTTGAACCTAATTTTCGACCACTCTTTTGCATAAATCGGCCGAAATTCCAGCAATTTCGCGTTCAATATTGGACCAATAGACCAATGACTTCACATAACCCCAAAATGGGACGGCTTGTTAAATGGACCATAAAATGGCCGTAATGCTCTTAAAGTAGCAGCAACAGAACGATTATTTTCATAAAAAATTTGCACGATTTGCAATCGTTGCTCAAGTGTGTAGCGTTCCATGATGAAATGTATACTAATGAAGTTTACAAATGACAAGCGAAAAATAAAAAATATTGCGTCGTTCGCCCTCCCTATCGGAAAAAAGTTGAAGCGCACCTATTAAAAACCCCTATATTTGTACATACTCGTACATATGTACATAGAACCGAACCTATAATTTTGTCTTTTCCGGCTTTTACGTGAAAAATCGCAATACATCATTTCATTATTTTTCAATTGTTTTATTTTCTAAGCATTGCTTTTATAGCTTTGTCTTTGCGCTCATATAAAAATAGTCTATTACTAATTTTGTTTTTATTATACTTTGATTAACTTTTTTGTTATTTTTGTTTTTTGCAAATGGCAATTAACCTACGTTTCGTGCTACAGCGAATATTTCCCCACTTTTGTTGCTTACATTTTTCCCCACTGTCTATTTATGTTATGTATTTGGGTAGTTATTACCTTTCTAATTGAAAGCACAAATGTGCGAGTACGTGTGTACTTTTCTATGTCGCAACTGTCAAATGTTAAAAATGTGAAGTATACTTTGTGATCCCAACAAATTCTTAATTGTACTCAAAGAGGAGAAGGCCAGTTAATTGATGCCTTTTTCGATCAACATTTCTTTCTTGTTGGACGCTAGAGGGCCGTAGGCGGGGTTAACAAATACATTCATATGTTTACAATTGGCATGCTGAAACTGATTCTTAATAAACTGCTATGTCCACATGAGCAAAAACAAAGTAGAGTAGTAAATAACTGCCTATATAATTTTATGGATTTAATTACAACTTTTTACTTTAGTTCCCTAGTCAAGTCGCGCTGTTAGTACTTACAAATTCCGTTGCTATCGGAGAACATGTCATTTTCCGCAATAAAAAATGTTAGTGGAATTAAATTGAAACAAAATAATTTGATTTACCTGACTTGACAATCCACTTCGACTCCTAACTCGGCTTTGGGGTATTTGTGTATACTTAAGCTTTTTTTTAATTCAAGAAGCGTCAGCTTTTCCAGAAGAAATACTGGGCATGACCATATTAACATAAATGGTGCATGGAAGATAATGCAATGTATTTTGATGCACTGCACTGTCCGACATATGTATGTACATATGTGCATGTGCATATTTATTTATTTACAGCATAGCTAGCTGTTAGGAAGGTACATGAAACTTCATTCAAATGGCTCAATAGCTTATTTAATATTATCATTCATCTGCCAAGCGGAATATTGAAATATTGATTCATAACCTTTCCGCGAATTGAGGTCTTTCGTCACCATTTTGGTGAACATAAAAATTACATTTGTGTGTGTATGTTTATACTTTGTATTTATAACATATGAATGTATTGTATTTATACAGTATGAACATTTTAAAACTTACCTCTTAAGCTCACAACATTTCATACAACAAGCCATTCGAAAATCGGCGGAGAACCTTAGAATAGATTCTTCATGTGATTGCTCATAGTAAGTTTTTATTTTTCTTGATGCGCTTCTCTCTACCTTTTCATGCAAAAACTGTAGCAATTGTAAGAAAAACATATTCTATTATGGCTAGTAGTTCATTTCGAGCTAATAGAAAGCGCTTTAAAGTAAATATAATTTTCCACTATTGAAGCTATATGGGACACTTCATTATTCTTCACAATTTTCGCCAATTAAGTTCAATATAAAGTGCGTACAGTATTACAAAAAACAACAAAACAACAAATAAAAAAACTGCAGAAAATACATACATACGTATGCCTTTTTTCAATATATATTTATTTTATTACTCTCAACTTTGCTGAGCAACGCGCTTTCAGCGTCTCTCCATGCCGTCAACGATGCTTTATTTGTACTTGGCTCTGGTCAATAGACCCAAAATGGCAATGAAAGTTATCAACGTTTTGTGAAAAGAAAAAAAGCAAACTTAAGTTAAAGGCGATAGTGAGATTGAAAAAGTTTCTTATTTGTATGAGTTACTCTTTGTTGGTATTTTGGAGAACTCATAAATTCTTTGATTTCATATTGCATCAATTCAATGCATAATATTTACGTATTTTCTAAATAACTTTCTTCTCAATGCTAGCTCTTTGGAGTTGCATTGCATTTAATTTATTCGTTATCAAATTTCGGTCACGAATTTGTATCTCATAGTTTAGTTCTTGGGTAAATTTAAATGTATTCGGTATACTTGTCCAGATCTTAGAGTATTCTACGAATTTCGCAAGAATTTGTCTGAAATTTTGCATTTCTATGTCCGGAGATTAAAACAGGCTGTACTATGGCTTATGAGTTAACTCGCTCCATTCCATCTATCTCTTGATAACCAAAGCATCAAAAATAACATCGTTTCCATTTTTGTGTAAAATCCCTGCACTTATTGAACCGAAAGTGAAGAGTCATGAGAGACAGTCTGCTATTTAACGGATCCAGGTCAGTTCTATTTCAAGCAGAGGAATCTGCATAAAGAGTTTGGAGCCCGGACTATCTTTACTTTCATTAGATTCACCAAATGTTCGATTATTTATTTCCTGGGATAGAAGCCGTCTTTCAATATCTTAAAAATAATGATATGTGAATAGGTGGCTAGTATCGTGTGGGGTGTATGTCAGGGCCAATAACAGGGTAGATAAAAGTTTACCCTGCTACAATATTCTGAACGTATTTGAGCCAAGATGACGTGGGTCCCATGAGGTAGCTAAAGCTCTTCGTTTGCGTTGGGTGGCGGTTGGGTGTCGATGACAACATCCGGGGCTCGGGAGTTTAGGAAGGTGGTAAGAAACTCCTGATAAATGTCGTTTAATGCCTTTCTGGTCCAGTAGTTGTAATTGTGTTCGATGCTGGATATTGTACATGTAGTTGAAGAAATATCTCCTGGCTCACGTGGGAGATGGCTCAGCCTCCAGCAAATGTCTGTAGGGGTGGCTCCTGTTGTAGCAACCCAGCAGAAATTGCTTTCTGAGAATCTTACTATGCTCTTTAACCAGAAGCATAGGAGCCTCGTTGTAAAGATATTTGAGGGGGAGTGGCGGCATCAGGAGGCATCCTCTGAAAGTTCTGAATTGTTAACTGCATATATTTTTTGCGATTCTTATAAAACAGTAGATGCCTCCCGGGCTCAACTTTCAATTTTCGTTAACCGGCTATGTATGGATGTCTTATATAATTAAGGAGGAATATACCGAAACAATTGAACACTGATTATTATTATAAACGTGCCAAGCTAAGTTTTAGAAAACATTCACCCATTGCCATCAAGCATTCTTTGCTTTCGACGCTGGGCTAGAAGCATAGGCCAGAAATATCCGTTTGTAGTTCCTCACCCTTAACACTACAAAACGAACTTGATTCGTTTACAACCTAATTAGTCATTATACAAACAAAGCAACATAACAGTGCACAAAATGGTAAAATAGCACAAATCCCTGATAATGCTAAACGTCCGCCCTTTTATTTATTTAACAACTTTCAGTGGTAACATTTTTGTAAAAAGAGTTTTAAAATCACTCAGTTATCTCAAAAAAGTACAGAGTATTTCTTCAAACCTTAAATACATGCAAATATTGTCCGGTATTTTGTTAACACAATCAAAAAGTATTTCTGTGAACTAGTTGTAAATTATTTCCCTTAAACAGCTTTGCTATCTGTATATCTTTTTATTAACATGAAATCCCGCACTTTCCCTGATACTCTTTACAGACAATGACGTTGAGAGTGTACTCGCCGAATCGCAGGCAATTGTGATGAGCGCCTCACAACAACGCCAACACCAATTAATTAATCAACATATGCTCGAATCTCAAACATCTGTGAGTAGTGGCGCCTCAATACAAACAGTACTACATCAGTCGATGCTCGCGAGTACGACTAGCACAAATAGCACACAGCAACATTTACAACGTGCCGGTAGCATATCAAGCAATAACACAACACCGGCCCACAGAGCAGCAACACCAACAAAAGCGACAACACAACAGCAAAGTACAACAGTTAACAGTAACAGCGCAATTAACAGCAATCAAACATCAACAGCACAGAGTGTTTCATATGCAACAGAAGCGTTGGTAACATTACGACCGCAAATACAACAAACTCAGCAACAACAATTACCGCCAGCTGAGTGCATAAACTCGCTTTTGGAACACATTAGCCCAGCAGCGGCGGCAGCTGCTATGAGTGGTGAAGGTGTGCTCAATATAGCCGATGTTGCTGATCTGCTACATCCGCAACATGCCATCATAACGGGTACGTAGTGTAAGCAGTATGTTGCTATAATTTCACTAAGAATTTTGATTTTTTAGGTGGTCGCTCACATGGCGGTTGTCCGCTCATAATTTTTCCCGATAATAACAATTTCCATTTGTTGGAGGAGGCGGATTATCAGAAATTAATTCTATATCTCACATCAGTGCCATCGTAAGATTCAGAAAAAAATATCTATTGATGCATAAATTAATAATTTTATGTACTTACAGGCTGCAAGATACCGATTTGGGCTTTCAGCTAATCATCGATCGACGGAAAGACAAATGGACGTCGGTCAAAACAGCTCTACAGAGGATATCGGTAATTTGCATGTGCATGGCTTATTCATTTACAAGTATATATAAAAATAAATTATTGTGCATTAGTCTCAAAATAGCGCTTTAGAAAAATTGAAAATTTAGAAACTCTCAAAAGACAATCGAAAATATCTACAATTTCCACAATGAATATTAATTTATGTAGTCCGCTCCTCGGCAGGCAATGGTAAAGCTCCAAGTGTATTTCTGCCATGAGAAAGTTCCTCAGAAAAAGTATCTCCAGTTCGGAGTCGGCTTGAAACTGTAGGTCACTCCATTTGTGGAACAACATCAAGACGAACGCCACAAATGGCCAGAGCACTTAGAATATGGAATTAGCAAGTAAGAATTCCTATAAAATTTCCCTGGTCAGCAGTCTTTTATAGGTGAAGTGAAGTCGTAATAATAATAATACCAAACGAGGATTCAAACAAAATTTGTACAGAATTTATAAAAATTCAACAAATTTTACTCAAAATTTTCAGGTTATTAATTTCGTAGAATTTCTGCCTTTTTTCATTCCGGTCGCAGGTGCCCTGAGAAGTGGTACCTGAAGACAGCAAGAACATATTTTCTTCGAAGTCTCAAATGTTTTCGATTGTCTTACCTTCAAACTCTAAAATCGTACCGAGATATACACTTTTATCGCAGCTCTAACATAAATGCACCCTTATTAAGAAGAGCGAGATGCAATCACAATTTTTACAAGAAGAGTTTTAACTACACATTTGATTGGCAAAAACCCGTAAAGGCTTAAACGGCTTAACGGCCGATTCTCTACAAACTTTTGGGAAGCAAATGCGATATGACTTCCGTTTTACCTTGAAGGAAAACTATTTTCTTTTTTATATATACGTGTAAAATTGTAGGTCTCTCTTTTAAGTTAGTCAAATATAATATTTATTATGTATGTAAATATGTCTAATATTTCACTCACCAAACTTTTCGCAGATCTACTTCCCCGGCATTGTGCATGTGGTGTATGTGCTGCGGCCATCGGGCCTCTTCCAAAAGGCCATATCCGAAGTAAGCACAAAATTTTCAAAAGACGAATATCGCTTTCGTCTGGTGATCTGTTCTGCGCTTAGTGATCTGCACGAGTATATAGATAAAAGTCAGCTGACAATCGAAATGGGTGGAACGCTAATTTACTCACATCACGAGTGGATACAACAGCGGATAGTAAGTGACAAATAAAACATACAGGCGTGGACAGCTAATTAGAAACACGATATTTTGACTACTTTTTTTAATATTCATGTATTATTTATAAAAACATAGTTCATTCTACAACAAATATAGCAAAAGATTTAAGGAGTATAAAAATTCGACAAGTTATCAAAATTTCATCTTTTGAATCAGTACTTTGAAAAAGAATTTGGCTACCGCAATAAGAGTCAAATTTTAGTACAGTAAGAGGCAGGTACGAACTGGCTCAAGATTCTCTCTGGTTTTTGATCATTTTTTTCCTTGATGGCTTTACTCATTTTCTTGCATTCGTTACTTGCAGAAAATGAGCAAAATCTCAGTGAAAACACAATTCAAAAAACTCAACGAAAATTTTGAGTAACATCAATCTTGCACTTCAATACGAGTATTAAAATTTAATCGGTAACAAAGCTTTGTACCCGATTTTTTTTTCTAATTCTGTTAAAAAATTTGAAATGTAAATGAAAATTTTTCGAATTTTGTAAAGCTTTATAGAAAGTTTCAAACTTTGATTCATTTGGTATAATATTTTTTATAAAAAATCAATGAATTAATGAAAACAAATGAAAAGTACTAAAAATTGTTAAATATAGCGCGTTTTAATTAGCTGTCAACGGGTGTCCGAAAATGTGTTTTTAAATAGATAATATATTTAATGTTTTCTTCCTTTCACAGTCACTTGAAAAGTTCTCTAGTCTCACGCACCAAGTCTCTACTGAATTGGATATTTTCATACAAACCATACACGACACAGAATTTCCCAACTCTGTGGAGGCCACACAAAAACTAATCGATGTACAAGGCAGCGATTATGAACGTCTAAAGGTTTTTTCCCCAAATTCTTAATTAGTTTGCATTTTTCTGTACTAAAGTTTATTAATTTTTCTCTAAAACGCAGGAAGAGATTTTGGCCGCTGCCAAACATGGCGAAACTTTGCTGAATAATATCAAAGGCAATGAAGAAATTAAGGAATTCTCAGAGCGCACCGGCAATGTTAGCGCAATAGAGCGGTAAATTTTCTAACTTATTTATCTCACCTAAACGCCGTTCTACCATTCTCTATTTTACTCTTTGGTGCTTTCTTTGCTTTCAAATGAGTACATAGCAATTTAATCCGCTACGTTATTTTCTGAAACAATTTGTATAATTTAAAATTTTCCTTCCTAACTAATAAGTAATTCCCACAAATATTCCTTTAACCAACGGTCATCCTTGGATTTCCTTTCATTGAATCTTTTGGTAGTGGCAAGCCAAAAAAAAAAGTATATATATCATACTATGTATCCTTTTTAATTGTTTTTAATTCACTTATTTAACTTTTTCTATGGTATGATATTATTTTGCGTAACATACATATGTATATCTAGCTCTGCACTGGTTTTGTAAAGAGATTTTGAATTTTACTTGTAATTGTAAATTAACGGCGATACGATAAAATGTTGTTGGTATTCTTTTTAAAAGGAAAAATCATAAAATAATTTTTAAGTGTATGAGTTCTACACAAATATTTTTTGACTACACTTTTATAATAGTAATTATTTTAATATTGGAACAAACCGTAAAACTATACAAACTAAATGTACAATTTTAGTATTTAAAACACAAAATGTAAAATATAAATATTTGTATTCAGTATGATATTTTACTGAATTCCTCCAAACGTACTATTTTTGGGAGCAGGAGAAAAATCCATCCGCAAAACAAAAATCTTGATCAAATCCGTTATACAATGCGTTTATAAAACGGTGGATTTCTTCTTCAAAAAGTAGGACCCAATGCAAATTGTACTTGGAAAAATTATTGTCAAAGTCAATTTGTAAAAGACATAAGTTTTCAAAAAAAAACAAACAGCCTTTGAAATTATGATTTTATGTTGTACGTCCGTTATAAACAAAATGCTCTCTATATTTTATCTTACTAGATACTGTTTGAACAAACAACGTATTGGAAAGAGGTCGAATATGGGGTGATTTCTTAACACTTAACACATTGAGTGTCAAGCCTAGGATTTAACGATAACAAAGCCCAAGCAGGTTTATTCATAATAAAAAGTGTGAAAGTCGCTCAGTTGTTGTAAAAGTGTCAAAATAAATAAGCCAAAAAAAAGTTGATAATTATATAGAAATTACCATAAGCCGTCTTTTATGCCGTGTAAAAAATGCATAGCGATATCTAAGCGAAGCACCTCATTGGATGCAAATATGTATTCACCTTTACCTAGTAAATTGAACACTTTTTAGACGTTTGCTCGAAATTGCGCATTATGACACTACTGCGTTATGACACTATTAAAGTAAATAAAGCGCGAAATATTGATTTCTGAACGGTATTTTGTCTGCCTCGTTTTTTATATTTTGTTTCATAACTTTGTTGCGTACGTTTTTGACCCGGTATGGCCAAACTGGAATCATAAAAATCATCATTGTACTCTGAAAATTGGACCAACATTTTTTGCAAATAAAACTTTTCGCATAAAAGATCAATTGGTTCGTTGCTTGTGTGGCACGTAGCGCCGTCTTGTTGAAAATAAACGTTGTTCAGATCAATACCATCCAATTCCGGCCATAAAAATTCGTTACTCATCTCTCGATAGCGCAATCCATTCACCTGTAACCTGTATTGGAAAACCCTTTATAAGCCTACTCTAAAAACATAAAAAAATTATGTGGACATAGTGTAGCACGGAAATGCATGATAAGATCAAATGTGAATCTACTCCTCTCGTACGCTTTCGTGTGTAGTCGCACTCCAGCAAATATTAGGCTTCGTACAAAAACTTGCATCTTGGCACTCAATGTGTTAAGAAAGTTCATTGCATGTCATTAATACTTGGTAAAAGTTAGGCTTCTTCTAAGAATCTACATTTGGTAGTCCGTTTTTCATGACTTTCCAGAAAATCTGTCACTGACTCCATTTGTTAAACGAAAATTCAAATCAGACTTCTTATTTGTATCTACACAAATACCTACATACATATCTACATTTTTCAGTCACAAAACTTTTTATTTGCATTATTGTATAATTGGTTTTAAAATTTTATATGTGAATTTAATACTTCAGTTAATTGCATGTGAAAACACAAAAGCTTAGCTTCAGTCACTGTCTATGAGTATTCACTTGTGTTCATCGTTAATTTTAATTTTTTGTGTGTGTAAGAATAGATAAAAAGAAAAGGCTTAATTTTTGATATTGTGGTTGCAGTTGTTGTTGGTGTTTATCACAAAAAAAAAAGATTAATATATATAGGTGAAGTACAAAGTTCTGACATTTTTCCGCCAAAATTCTTCAGTCTACACATGGCAATGAGTCAAACTAAGCGACGATTTGCTGATGAGGATTTGCTTTAAAAAAAGTTCTTTGACAGTTTTGTGCTTGGTGCAGCCAGGTGTTACAACGTTCCAAAAGGGATGGGAAAAAATATATGCATTTCTCAATACCACTACGAGCAAAGTAAAAAACTGGAGCAGATGGTAAAAAAATGGCATTTGACATTGAAACTAACAAATTCCATTTGGCACTATGCACTTGGAATTTGTTAGTTTCAATGTCAAAATGAAATGGAAATTTTGACACTCAAACCACCTAATTGCAAAAATAAAATACATGCAAATGTGTCATGTTTCCACCGAGACAACTGGACTCCTGTGTAGAGGATCTGCTGGCAGCTCTAGCACCAGAATCGGATGCGGTAGGGCAATCACCTACTCATATAACTATACCTATATACTATAAACAACCTGATTACGGAAACTGTGCCCTTTGTTGCTCTCTTGGCCCATAGGAAATAATAATAAATGTGGTTGTTGCTCTACCGAAGTCACCTGCTACTATATGAATTCGCATTGAGGAATACCAATGATTCTATTCGGGTAGGCCAGACGTCGAATATGTTGATAAAATCCTGGATATCGCCGAGTCGCACTGACATGTGAACACTTATTATCTACCTGACGCAAGAATTGAAGATTAGTCACAAAACTGTTTGGAATCAGCTGTGCAAAAATAATTATAAATATTTAAATTTTTACTTCGAGAAAAAGCGGAAAAATGTTGAAAACTTTTTATTTCATCTAATATCATATTTATTATGTAAGTAATTTTCCATTACATAAATGTTGCATGTTCGTTGAAAATATATATATTCACAACCTATTCACTAGTCCGGTATTTTATTAGGTATAAGATTTTTATTAATGTTTTTTTTTTTTTTTGTGAGATGGAGAAACCCCTAAAAAATGCAGATAATTTACATTTTGTAACGATTTTGTAATGACTAAAGACCATTATATGAAATAAAATCTACGCAGCAATGAATAACAATAAAAATTAATGCCAATAATAAATTTAATCAAACACACCTGTACATAGATACTTGCATACATACAGACATGCCACAACATGACATCTGCACCAAATACGAGCAACCACAACCACAATATTTTTTTATATTATTTGCATTCTAAAACAAATTTATAAATCAGTAAAAAAATTTTAAAAGATGGCGCAAAATTAATCACCCTATCGGAAAATCTATAATTCTTACAAATAGAAGAGGATGTCAATTATATTTGACAATTGTGTACTGGACAGCTGCTGTATACAAACACACAACCAATAGAGCGCTTAAAGGTCAAAATAAAGATTTCCTTCACTCAAAATCATTTTTGTTTATTACTTAGTAAAAAAGTTATTCAGAAACAAAATTGGATCATTAATTTTGCGCATTTTGTATAAAGCATTTAAGCCACCCAAAAGAATGTGGATATACCTATTTTTATAAAAATCATTTGTACATACAACAACAATGCCATACACCAAAACGATACTTTTTTTGCAGTTTAAAATTTTTAAATTTTATTTCTAATCGGCCAATCAAAAAAAAAAAAGAAAACGAACACAAGCACACACACGGAAAACTCTAAAAACAAAATAACACCCGCACCACAAAACTGCCACCCTAACATTCGTTAACTTATTAAGTCTCCTTCCACAAAATTCAGAGCAACTCACTAGTCCATTTCTCTGTCATCGCTCTCATAAGCATTATTGTGTTCTCTTGTCTCTCTTTTTCGCTCCACTCGCCACACAAAAAAAATATTTCAATCTCTTCAAAATATACAATCAACATTAAATCTGTTCCATTTAAAAAAAAAAAAAAAACAATTATGATTTTCTTTTGATAAATTATAAATTCAATTAAATCCTGCAAAATTGCAATGCCTGGCATTGTTTGTGTCAATGAACTCACGTGCAGACCCAGTGCAGGGAACACTAGCAATCGTCCACCTCATCAAATAATCTATCACCAACAATATAAATTCAAAAAACCGCAACATTTTGATGATTGTCGCGATTATCGTAGACTGCTGGTACAGCTGGAGGAGACAGAACGTCGTTTCGATGAATTCTGGCGCACGCATCGTAATCGGCTACAACAGTGCTTGGATTTGCGCCGCTTCGAGCAGGACTTTCGTGAGCTGCAAGTAAGCTTTGAATATATATTTTTTGGTGTGTTTTTAATTTCCACTATTCCAACTTTCATCCTTGTTGCAGACCATTTTCGATGCCCACCTGAAATGTGTCGCTGAGATGACCGAAATTGGCGAAAGTGTCGAACGCGTTGACACTCTAATGGCCGATACGCAACACTATCAACAACTCAGTCAGGTGGATATCGAGCGTGCGGGCGAGGTGATTAGCGCCGGGCAGCAGCTGCTCGGTGTACGCGGTGTCTATCCGTGGGAGATTGTGCAGCCAAAGTGTGATGAATTGCAACGAGTGTGCGATATTATATCGGAGCGTTTGTGCAAGCGTCTAGAGATACTTGCTAAGAATCGCGAACTAATGGAGAGAGTAGAAAAGGTGTGTGCCGGAAAAGACTTAAATTATGCAAAATATTTATGTGATGGCTATTTCTATTTAGGCTAATCAATGGTGCGCCAACGGTGTTGAGCTATTGGCTTCACAGCGCATCGAGAAATGTTCTGCTTCGCCGGAAATTGCCGAACAAAGCTTACAAGAGATACAGACGTTCATTGCTTCTGCAGCGGAATTTAAATTATCTAGTCCAAGTGAATTTAAGAAAATCTTCCTGGAGAGTACAACACCTGAAACCAAAGCACTAGTATCACAAGTAAGTGACTTTTAAAGAATATTTAATAAATAGTATTTTGCAGCGTGTTTTCTGCAAAGTATTAAAGATTTACATAAGATCTATTGGATTTTTCAATTTGTTAAAATAATTTGATAAAATTTTTGTAGATATATAAAACAATTGGCCTGATGTCCATGATAAAAAACTTTCAGCCAATTTTATTAGGGATATACCCGCGAAAATGTATACCATTCTAACGCTTTCCTGGTCTCTGAAACTTTTGATATTTCGAGAGTTCGTAGACGAAACCAGAATTTCTTAAAATGGCAATACAAAGCATGTGAAGATGTATTTTCTGTGATTGAAGTTAGCTTGACGTCACACTAGGTAGTCTTTGTATACCCTCGAACTTCTTAATTTATAATATGCCTTCATCTTTACTGATCTCCACTATGCAAAGATAGATCAAGGAAGAGCCTTAAGATGAAAGATCCAGGGGAAGTCCAAGCAGAGGAGGTGCAATATTATTTTTGTATGGTGAGATAAACTGAGGGAGTTGATGAAAGGAGTTGTTGTTGTTGTTGTTGTAGCAGTATAAACATTCCCTACACATATAAGTGACAGTCCTTGGGCGGATATAAATCCGGGTTGTTCCGGTAACGTTCAACCAACTGTCGTGCGAACGTGATGAAAGGAGACACAATCTCTGTAGCTAATGTTCCAAAGCTATGGATATGAAGTAGTGTTAGCCTGCATAGATAAACTCGAAGATTGTGCTCTAGACCATTTACAGGTTTTTTTTTTGTAGAGGAGGTTAAAATCGAAAATGTCAGAAACATCATCAAAGGTGCCGTCACACCAATGGTATGTGGGGCATGCTCCCACTAACCCTATAACATTCCTCCCCTCTCGGCTGACTCTGCCATGGGACTGCTAAAAACAATTTTATTAAGGTGGAACTGTGTTGATGCCTTTTGGACACACCAGTTACCTGCGTCCAAGTTCCTCTCTTAATTGCGTATTGGGATTATACGCTATCGAAAGCATCCGGGGCATCGGAAAATTGCAATATCGTGACTCGATATCGACTTGTCGTCTGTTTGGATTCATCTTGAGACTTTACCTCACGCGTTCGTGCTTGCCGTCTATTCGTGAATACACTCATCCTCATAGGTGATCTGCTTCAAAATGGCTTATTTGGGTGATGCATCTAGGCATCTCTTGTATATTCTATATCGGTCACATTCGCTTTGCTTCTGCTTTGAGCTCCCATTCTAAATTTCGCATTCTAAGTTTCGCTCCCATTCTAAATTTCGTGCTTTACTGCTTCCCAATTCTCTTTCGAGTTTAGCAGGTAACGCAAATGCTGAAACCATTTACAGGCTGAACGTACTTGGATGCCAGAACATACTGACGTCAAGACCAAAGAAATATCTAACACACTTGATAGAACCAGTTTGATGCAGAAATTCCTTAGCCCACAACCGGCAGCGGAGCGGCTTCCCAGCTTAAGCGAGCTCAAGTCAGTAGCGCAGTGTAACAGCATTTTGGGGGGCGAAAAAAACGCGATCAAAAAATATTTTATCTTTACCTGAGAATGCGAAAATATTTAGAATTTTCATTATATGGGTATATGTCTTTCATCCTGAGTTAGAATCATACCGCCCTCAGACAGGGACCCTTGAAATCGTTGCCCTGTGTAGTCAGCTGAGCTTTGCCACAGAAACCCTATGACTGCTAGCATAAACTTAAAACCTGCCGGCACTACACAACGGAAGTACTAGTTTACTGGTAATCTGGAATGTAATTACGGAATTTATTCTCTTGAACGAATACTTGAGTGGAGTTGAAAGAAGGTGATCGGTTTTACGTGAAATTTGACTAGATGATGATGAGACTGCGTTCCATTATGTTACTTATATATACGAAAATTTTCAGGCTCATTTCATTCGACAGGAAGATCCTGATGGATCTAACAGATCTCTTTTTTTTTACGAATAGGACGCTTCGCCTAGTTAAATTTCAGATCCTTAATCTTAGCTTAGGAAGAGCGACGTGAATCATGCGTTAATTTGGAGTGCTGGCATAACAAATGGAAGGCACTTTGCCGAGACATAATGAACAAGAGTTTAAGTGCTTTCGGCTATGAATCACTTCCAATCTCTAAATAAAAAAGCAAAGCTTTGGAGCGGAACGGACCAGAGGCTGCCGTTTTCCTGCATGCATAGAGGCATTACCGGGTTTCTTTATCACTTCCTCTACATACAATCTCTACGACAGTAGAATAAGAGTGTTGGCAAATGGATTTCCTGTGACGAGTCGTCTAAGCAAAGCAGAACTCTGTTCGTAAAGAATGAAACATGACATTTCTGGCCAGGGATCTTTTTTGCGGCAATATAAATGAAATCATTTAACGACCTATACAAACTAGGTCTAGGTGAAAATTGCTGAGTTCGACTCTCAAAACACGTGAAAGTCATAGGAAGTTGAAACAAAGTAAAAATGTTAGGACAATGCAGCACTCAAATGCATTTTTATGCAAGTTTTTAGTCACATAATAACTAATACTTATCACCACTCGCTTTGTATGCCGCAAACGGGAGTGAATAAGAGAGGTTCACTCACCCAACTACGATTTGCAGCATAACATATTGCATGCAGCGGGTGTTTTTTTAGACTTGTAGTATTTTCTATTACATATTTACATATTCTTGAAAACTAAATTGTCATGCAAAAACTTGCTTCCATATAACCTTTACACAGCGTAGAGATTTATGCTCAATATTATTGTTCAGCGGCGGCCGCCGTAGCCGAATGGGTTGATGCGTGACTACCATTCGGAATTCACAGAGAGAACGTTGGTTCGAATCTCGGTGAAACACCAAAATTAAGAAAAACATTTTTCTAATAGCGGTCGCCCCTCGGCAGGCAATGGCAAACCGTCGATTGTATTTCTGCCATTAAGCTCCTCATAAAAAAACAAAATATGTGCCGTTCGGAGTCGGCTAGAAACTGTAGGTCCCTCCATTTGTGGAACAACATCAAGACGCACACCACAAATAGGAGGAGGAGCTCGGCCAAACATAAAGTCAAGGGGTTAAACATAAAGTCAAGTTGTACGTACGTACCCGACTTTTTGGGCTAAGTATCAAATATATCCAATAAGCTAATATGCAACAAGCACGCCTCACAACGCGTGAACAGATCCTTTATAGCGAGAATTTTTGGTGACCGAATCAATTCAATAAATGGACCACCTAACTGACCGCCTCGACCATTTAATTTGATTCCTTTGAGCTACTGTGACCTCTACTATTAAACTATTGCCAATCGACGTCTTAGAAGTTAGCAGTCGGCTAGTTATTAGCAAGTTCTATGCCACCAAAGAAGAACACCCGTTGCTGCACCCTAATCAAGAACGAAATTCAAAACAAAGGCAAACGCATTTCAAGTACTCAAGCGCAGATTTGTGTGATTCATTCAATGATTTCACAGAGAAATAAAAACAATTTTTCACTGTAAATGAAGCATAAATAGTGGAATTCCAAATTGCCATTTAAAATCACAGCAACTCAGTTGACTGATAACTATGGAATTCATGCACGTTCAGCTCCCACATGTTTTCGGAAGGTGTGTGAAAACAGTTGTAATTTTTTTGTATGAGCGCGATTTTCAATTTATAGTGGACTCGTACCCTGCAGGGAAATTTAAAATGTATGGAAAAAAATTTTGTTTAGCACTGGTGCTATGTGCTTTGACAATTACTAACCAATTCACAGATAATCTCATCTGGTTTCAGAGTGCGAAATATAAATGCGAAACCATAGGATTTTTCGAGCTTTCGAAATCAAAAGTATAATTTATTGCGTCACACAAAAAAAAATTGTACTAAAATGATCAAATTTAAAAAACTGATGCGGAATAACTTTAAATAATATAAAAACTGTTCTTCCACATAAAGTGCATGCCCAATTTTTTATATGGAAGAAAAAGCCTAACGTCGTCAACAAAAAAACTTGCCAAATATCAATGATAGTTTCTGGTCACATGAAACTTGCAGTTTACTAATATTTAATGGGCTATAAAACTGCATATCCAGAATAATTCCGAAAATTCTTAAAAGTTTTGATGGAATTTACGAAAACTTTCTAAAAAATTAAAAAAGTCGTTTTTACTATAAAAATGCTCTTTTTTTCTTCATAAACAATGTAATCTAAAAACTTTTTCTGATAATTTTTTTTTTCTAACAAAAATAGTGAAATGATCTTGGGAACTCACCTACTTTTAATTTTAAGATTATACCGACATCAGAAATGAATTTTTGGCCTGAATATAGTAAAAGTATTATAATTCTAACAAAAAATTATAGAAAATAGCAAAATTTTACAAAAACTATTCTAAAAGCAGTAACACGGATTAACTTCCTAGAAAAATTTCAGATAAACAAACACACACTCGATCGAATTTTACTCCATTTTCCCTGAATACGTGGCATTTTAAAAATCAGCAGCTTTAAATACTTATAAAAAATCAAATCTTCGTTATTTTGTTCGGATTTTGTTATGTGGTTCCATCAAATATGGGAAATTATACCTCATTTTTCTATCATTGTGCAATGAATTATTGCTCTATCGAAGTTCTATTAGGCATACAAATTCTCGACTTCCATCTAAAATTGCAATTTATTTAATTTCTTTTTTAATTATTTGCAATCTTTTATTATTATTATTTATTTTTACATTAACTTAAAGAACTTAACTTAAACTTTTAGAATTTTAAATCACGTTCACCTCATTTCAAACTCTTAAAGCTATTTTAAATTGATTATAACAAAGTTAAAATTGTGTGCAAAACCGGCTTTTTACTTCGCTATATATTTATGGAATATGGTTTTCAAATTTAGAGTTTTAATTTCGTAGGTATTATGAAAAAAGCATTTTATCTCTTTCAGCTTCAATGCTTTAAGATTTGAACCACCTATTTGTCTTGCACGCTGCAGCTCTCGAATTTGGTGGGTATCTTCACCGGGAATTTTCCGTTAGGTATCCATGCGCACACACTTTTTTGGGTGTTTAGCCGAGCTCCTCCTCCTATTTGTGGTGTGCGTCTTGATGTTGTTCCACAAATGTAGTGACTTACAGTTTCAAGCCGACTCCGAACGGCAGATATTTTTATGAGGAGCTTTTTCATGGCAGAAATACACTCGGAGGTTTGCCATTGCCTGCCGAGGGGCGACCGCTATTAGAAAAATGTTTTTCTTAATTTTTGTGTTTTTCACCGAGATTCGAACCAACATTCTCTCTGTGAATTCCGAATGGTAGTCACGCATCAGCCCATTCGGCTACGGCGGCCGACCGAGTTACAGCCTGCCGAATAATCTCTCGCCAGCTGTCTCTATTTTCCCTTTTATTTTAAGGTAAAACTAAAAACAAAAAAATCAATTCACGAAATAAATTCGTCTAAAGAATTTCACCACTTGTATGAAGAGTTACGGCATGACGAACAGAAATTTTTCATATATTCAAGAATGTCAATTAATAAATACCAAAACTTGGGCCGTTTATTGAAAAACAGTGGAAAAATTTCATTAAAACGCCCATCATGGCCGCTGAAAGATCATTTCGGACTTTAAGGTAGACATCCGAATCGGAAAGTTTACTTATTTGCCATTGCTTTCGAGGTAGTTGGCGGAGGGGGAAGAGGGCAGCACCTTAAAGCGCAACCCAAACTTTAAGAAAAGTAGCACTTCCCCAGGGGACCCATTTGAAAATGAAACTGAAACCCATACACAGTATTTTTTAACCCAGATAGTTTGTTTTAATTAATTATATTGTAATAAATACATTTTTCAAAAGTAACTCGCGTTTATTTCACATTTGCAAACAATCAAATGAAATGTAAACAATTCACTACAGCAAGCGCTCCGTCTTTGAAAACAATACCGCACAGCTGACCACTTGCGCAACGTCTTCATCTTCATCTTCGCCTTCGTCTTCGTTTGCACTCTGTCTGCAACCTAATGCATGAATTTGATTTTTTCCCAAGTGGGCCCTCGCTTGGGCAATCATTTATCTTAACCTATGTATGTATTGCGCTCGTGTCGTGCACTTCGATTAATAACAGACTATTACTTAATTTTCCTTAAAAGTTTATTTATTATTTTCCTCAAGTCTGCTACGAAATCTAAATGTTTTTTTATCCCTTTATGGTAAACAATTCTTGAAATTTTGTGAATTGAACCCATGACTTAATATTTGTGTGTTCCGCACACATAAAACCCATATAATGGCAGTCAATTTTTTAGATAGCAACCCAAACACCCTTTTAATGTACTTACCACACATGCGTATGTTCTTCTTATTCTAAATAATACATCATTAGAGGATCAAAAATAGTATTACAATAAATACAAGTGCAAATATATACTCTAATCAACACGTATTAAAGTACAGGTGAACCCTTTTCAAGACGATATGTAATTAATTTCAATGATTTTCCAATTGAGGCCCACACTTTGCTCACTTGATTTTCACTGGCTATGGCTCCCACATTCAGTTTCTCCCCGCTTAGCTTTTAAAACAGTGGTGACCCCAATCCTGCTGAGTGTTAAAAGGGTATACTTAGAAAAAAGTGGCATTATCCAAATAAAGTAGAAAAAAGTGCCGCTATCTAATAATGGTTTTGAAAAACTCACAATTTATAAGCAAAATTTCAAATTTAAATTAATTTAACATTTCCTCGCGTAATGGTAATTTTCGCTGGGATAACTCTTAATGGAATAAAAGATTGAAAAAATATATAGCAGAAGAATATATATTAAAGTAACATTCTGATTATTTTATATTTATAGTATGCACTTGGATTAAAAAATTTGAATAACAAAAAAAGCTTTTAATTGTTTATAATACTAATTAAATACAAAACAATAAAAGGCACATATCTCTACATACTTACATTCACTTGTCTTCACATAATTAAGTCATTGGAGACGAAGGCCACAGTTGCCAGTGCTTTAGTTATTAAGTACAATAATTATTTATAATTATTTTACTTCTAAATAAACAAAATATACTGAAAATTAAGTCATTTCATCTTTTTCCAGTAATCGCAATACTTTTAACAAAAGCTTTACAAACCTAAATTTCAAAAAATGATCATCAAAATTATGTATGTATGCAGTAGACCCGCAGAAGACTTCCAAAAATATACTTTATATGAAAGAAAATTCTCAATACCGTACGAAAAAATATTTTCAAAAGCCAACGCGACTTCACAGTTTCACTTTATTATAACAAAGTTTCATGATCTAAGGGTAGTTAAGTTTCAAGGGCCGGTGTTGATTTTGAATAAAATACAATTTTTTTAGGAAATTATTGCCATTTCTCTTTATTATGATAATAATGGTATAGCTCAATTATGTATGGAACAAAATATCGGCCAAATGGCCGCCATGACCTCGACGGCACACCTCCATCTGATGGTCCAAATTTTTGATGGCGCTGAGGCATAATTGAGGTTCTATGCCATTAATGTGCCGAATTATCTCATCCTTTAGCTCTTGAATTGTTGCTGGCTTATCGACGTACACCTTTCCTTTCAAATAACCCCAAAGAAAGAAGTCCAACGGTGTCGTTTACGTTTAGGTGTGGTTCACATTCAACATCGGCCCTTGAAATTTAACCACCCTTTATAAAACTGCATACCCAAAAATTATATAAAAATTCTTATTAAAAACTTGAACTTTTTTTTAATTTTTTACATCGCATCGTACTTATACATAGTTGTTAGGTATAACGCTAATTTAAAGTTTTTATAAAAAAGATTTTGTTGCATAAGTCTATCGGCATGGGTAAAAGGCAAATATTTTAAGAAAATCTATTCGAAAAATAATTTTTTTTAAAGCGTTGTGACCTGAATTTTATTAAAAAAACGGAGCTTGTCACAGGTTTCACAAGAATGTTTAGGTATGACATGAAATATATTTAAACAAGCTTTAAAAATATTTTTATCCTGATTTTGCCACATCATTTTCATTCCAAAAATAGCGAAGAAAAGTATTTAAACATGATTTAAAAAAATATTTTTGCTGCCTATTCTTGTAAACTAAGAAATCGATTCCACAAGTACATATATTAATTGTAAAAAATATATAAATATAAATTCAGTTCGAGGTTAGGATATGGGTTTCTAACAAAATGTTTTCAGGAGAAGAATTATTTAATTAAAATTATTTATGTATGAGGGCACGTCTTATGTCAGAAAAGGCAAAGGTCACATGCATTTTTAAAAAGGGTCAAATTGAAACAATTTCTAAAATGTTGAGCTCAAGAGCACTGACTCTCAAAAAGGGCAAATCGCAACTTTAATCGTGCAAAGCTAACACTACTCAATCTATTTAATTTCTCATATATATGCCTACAATATATAATGGAATGTAAACCTATCTGTCTCTTCATAGTTTTAACTTTAACTCTGATTTCAAAACAAACAAAAAAACATTATTGTTGCAATGATCCAAATATAAATAAATCAGCCAAGTTATTCATTGCTAACTAACAGGCAAGTGAAAAAATCGAAGTAAATTGTATTCTAATTACTTTTCGCCTAATTAAGTTAGATCAAGTTAAATGGTTGCCCAAACAGTTGGGCGGGTCGATTTAAAAATCGCTCATTGCTCTGTGAAAATCGTATTCTAGGGATCAAAATAAGAAACTTTGCCGAAGGAGCCATACCAAACGAATTCTGATGTCCCCCAATTTGGGTCGAACGAAAAATCCCACTTTGACCCATTTAGAGTGCTCCAATCGAGTCCAAATGTATGACCGACCCCACTAACTTTGGACGGCCGATTCACCCATGCCAGTGGCACACCCCCTGGAACTCCCCTCGGGGGTTCCCCATACAATCATTTCAAAATATCACCATTTTTGGCCTTTACATGAGAAAAGAAACTAAAAAGTTCAACCCAAATTGGGGGACATCAGAATTCGTTTTAGAGGTATGGTTCCTTCGGCAAAGTTTCTTATTTTGATCCCTAGAATATGATTTTCACAGAGCAATGGGCGACTTTTTTGCCTCCCCACAGCTCCGTGTAAGCAAAATAGCTAACGAGAAGGTACTGAGTTGGATCCACCTCATAAGCCAAAGATAGTAATGCCAATTCTCACAGCTTATATACCTCGCGGACAGTGTCCTGCAAGGGCACCCAAGAAATTCGAGAGATGAGACTTTCTTAACTCTAGCAGATACCTCGATCGTCTCCAATCTTACAATTTTGCGTACTTGCCGCGCTCGTTGAGTTGGAGTGAACCCAGCCCTTCCAAAAGCATACCACAGGAAGTCAAGTGCTCACAATACTCTCATTTCGCAGGAAAACTACCGCATAGGTCCTCTGTATAACCAGCTCATCTGCCTCGCTGTTCTCTGCAATGTCACTGTCACCAGGTACCCAGTTGAGTCGTATATCGAGGTATTCGGATGCGATCTAAAGTGAAGACCGACATTCCCCGGCCTCTTTCGAGTACACCATTATCGAGCCCAGGGCACTGATTACCGTTTACCTGCCGGAGGACAGGACAAATATAAATTTTGTATGGTAACCAAAAGGCAGGAAGTTTGACATTTCACGGTTTTATAAAACAACAAGAAAACATTTTTTAAATAGCTGAATACATCCTCTTACGTTTAATATCTATACTAATATTACAGAGTGAGCAGATGTACATACGTAAAACTATTTTTTGAAAATTCAGTCTTCTGAAACTTTAACGTCCTCTAAAAAATTTAGAATTATAAATATTATTGTAGACAGTCAATGACAACTGCGAATGGAACTTAATGTGCATATAAAATTGTTCCTGAATAACTTTAACTGTCGCACAGTTACATCATACCGTTTAATATACTGTCAAAATTTGGCATTATAAGTAGGGGTAGAAAGAGGTGAAGAAGTTAAGTTATGAGACGGTGTGGTCGGTGTGCTCGTCTGTAGGTAAAAATAAAAAACTTTGATCGGCATGTGTACGAGGGATCGCCCACCACTGCTTTACGAGGGAAGCAAAGACAATTCATTATTTATTCATATGTACACTCGTAATTGTTACCATAAATCGATATTTTTAGTTCATCGATTCTATCTCAAGTCAAAATACCGTATTTTTCAAAAACCCATAAGCCACTGCCCTCTATATCAGCGCTTCACTGTAGCGCACTACTTCTATGTACCTTATGCGTTAGCAGCGTATTGTGAATCACAGCTGTATTTTGTTGCTGTTGATATGCTATAAACGATCAGTCGGTCGCATTTAGCAAAGTAAACGTTCAGTTTTCGCACATACGCCGTTTAAAAGGGAGAGCTTGGTTTTTCGTACGTTTTCGTACATTTTAGTAGTTATTTCAATTTTTTGTTTTTTTTTTGTTTTTTGTTTTTATGTAATGTATGCTTTTATTGCTTGCTTTTATCGCGGTGTGCCGATAAAAGGAAACACATAATAGTTCGTTTGCATAAATTTTTGTTAGAATCTCGTGTGGGGGAAAAAATCGCACAAAAACGCCAAAAACATGTCCGTCATTGCGAGCGATATTTGGTTTTGTCGACGCTGGTCCAGTTCGTCTATGGCAATGGCTAGCTACGCAGCGCGATTGTGTAATAGTGTGACGGATATTGATAGATACGGTTGCAATAATGATAATAATGAAAACAATAAGAACAACAACACTAACTGCACTGATAATAGAAGCAGTATTAAAAAATATGATCGTAGTAATGAGGCACGCAAAGTAGACAAAGAAAGCGTGCAAAGTATGCAAAGCAATAACAACAACGACTCTGTCACGAAATTCCCAGTGAGTAATGCAGTTTTCGTTATAATTTCCTTTTTTTTAATTTTTTTAATTGAATATAATATTTTGTTTGTCTGCCACATGTATTGCTGTTAAGCTCAATTTGTTGTTGTCGCCAAAAAAAAAGAAAATACCAAATGAAAAAAGAAAAACCAAAAATGCGATGGAGCAAATTAAAAAAAAAAATAAAATAGTGCATAATTTTTACAACTCGTATTTCCGTTGCGCGCACAATCATACAAGCAGAGGCTACAAAAGCAACAACAAAAGTAACTTATAATATTATGTTTTGGTGCTGCACTTCTACACTTACATAAGCACAAATGCACGCACGTATATGTATATGCATACACTGATCAACCAAAAATCTCCAGCGTCCGATTATTTAACCCATATTTGTCCACCACGTCAATACAAACACACGCATCTGCTAATGTGGCATGCAGCATGTGTCGCACAAAATTATTTACGTTCATGTAAACACTACTAGCCACATATGTTATTTCCTTCAACGCCAATTCATTTACCTTGGTTGGCCTTTAATGGCAGGCAATGCGCGCTTGCATGCCTGCATGCAACAGTAGTTGAACCAGTTTCGCGCCCACTAAATATCGGCAATGGGAAGTGGTTCTTGCAAGGGGGGTTCAGTTGAGACCCAATTCGGACAAGTTGAATTCCACTCAATTTAACATTTAAAAAAGCATATCAAAACAAATCGTTTGCATTTGTTGTTGTTGGCGTAGTCGGCGCGTCTTTGCTGGCTAATATTAAATGTTGCACCATCAATGTGCAACAGATAACTTGTTTGTGCAAGTATTCGTATTGGCAATAATTTTTGTTTAATGTTTTTCTTCCCTGTGCCTGGTCTGGTGGAGCGGCTACTGAACTCTGCATAAAGCGTGATTTTGTTGTAACATTTTTTTTTTATTTGTACAAACATGCAGCTCATACTTCCTCTAAGGACATGAGATGGAGATCTGGTGGGTTGTTATTACAACAATTGCTACCTCTTGACTGCTTGACTGCAATTCAGCATTCATGTGGTTAGCTGCCACAGCAATTTCTTTAATTACTCAAATAATAACAAAAAGAAGCAGTTGCAAAATGTAGTATTCTTCTTATTTTCTACATTGTTTCATGTTCTTGTGTTGTTTTTGTGTTATTTAAAAAAACGCTATACGAGGTGTGGCTATTATATATGTATGTAGGTGCGATTTATATGGCATTTTATTTTGATTTCATACATACCGCCCGAGACAAACAATAACACCTCAGCACGCTTTCTTTTTTAATGTTAATTTTTTTTTTCTTAGAAAAGTATAGCTCATTGTTTAACAAAAACCGTATAAATACTGGGTCCAGACTTTATCCAAAAATTATAAAAATTTCACAAACTTTTCATTACTCTTCAAAGAATTTTTTTTATAAAGCGAAAATGCGCAACACCTTCAGCGAAAAAAATCTCAAAAACCAACTGGAATTTTTTGCTTTTTTAAACTTGCACTTCATTATACTAAAATTTAATAAGCTATACAACTGCATACCAAAAATTCATATAAATATTCGCATTAAGCACCGTGCAAATGTGAAATTTAGTTTTTGTTTGACAATGAGCTATACATTTGTAATAAATTATATTATACATTTATATAAAAAAAAAATGAATATTCCAAAAACAGGAAAATTATCAAAATTTATCCGCTCAAAGAACCAAAAATGTTAAGCTGATTCATAATTTCCCCCGATTCAAAGCTGATTCAACTCACAGTAGCAGCGGGTATCGAACGAAGAAAAGGGGAAAAAATGAGATATTTAGTATGTATTTCTTATATGATTGATTGGATACAAGATTACTAGCACGAATTTGTCCGGTGTTCTGTATATACAAAAAAAGCGGTTAGACATAGCAGGGCAGTAACATTTATAAGCTTCTAGTTTTTCGGCTGCGCTACTTCTATAAAAGGGAAGTATCAGTGAATAAATCGAAAAAAAAACTCAAATACGAACAAATCTAGAGGCTTTGGCCGACTTTTTTACAGAAGCGAGTGACACTACATACGAAAGAGATACCTTCACGCTGAGCAGTTCGCAGTCGCTGACATTTAGCGCATGCGTACTTCTTCCTTATCAGCGTCAGTTTTGTTATTTAATAGCCGCACCTCGTATATTCTAACTCATATCGCATATACATACACACATACATTTGTATGTATGTAATTGCATTCCTTTATTACTGATTAGATATATCTACTCAAGCTTACAGTTACATAACTGCATATCGAATTACAGAAACAAGCTAACGACATTATTCTATGAATTACTGTAAGTGTATGTGTGATCAAATGTACACCCATTTTTCTACAACAACCATCAAGTCACTTCGATTGATCGCTGTCACGTTCGTTTTGGATGGCTCTGATAGTTGTGTTGAAATCTTGATTGACCACAAGAAAAAACTAACGCTAGTTATAGCCATATTGAGAATGCATTGATTGGAGTTAGGTAAGAATACGTCTTTGATTCTTTAATAGCTTAAGAATGCAAGTTACATTATATTCTCAACTTTACATTAGTTGCTAAAGTACGAGGGTGCTACATTAAGTCCTTAACGGTTAGAAAATGCGGCATTGTCAACTTAAATTAAAAGTGCTTGCTTGTCAAGAGGCGAGGAATCTTGCAGCCTAATTTTCGGATTGATCTGTTAAATGATTATGTGCCTATACGAAGGTTGTCTACTATATTTTGCGCCCAATCATGAAAACACCGTGAAATAATAATGAAAATACTTTATTGTTTTTCAAAATATTCTCCTTGGAAGTCAATACACTTCTGCATCGCGTAAACCAATTTTCACAACATTTTTGCCACTCAAAACCGGATATCTCCAAAACAAGCTGTTTAAAGGCTTCAACAGCTTTTGGCAAACAAATTTTGCGCCACTCAGAATTGAAAGTTGTAAATTTCTCAAGTGGGCCAGTTTTGACATTATCAGAATTTCCGAAAACGGTGAAACAGGCAACAGCTTTTGTTATATTCAGCTCATCTTCAAACACCAATCGTGTCAATTGCTGTTTTTTTCCGACTCATATACATAAATCCAAGAGTCGTTACCTGTTACGATGCCATATACGTGCTTTGAACCAACTCGTCTGAATTTTTTCTTTACACCAATCGACGCGAGTTCTTTTTTGGGCAATTGCCAGTTTATGCGGTATCCAACGAGAGCAAATCTTCTTGATGACCAAATGTTGAACCAATATTTAATGTTCGACTAATTCCCAAGGATGCTTCTATCACGCAGAACAACCGTTTTTGGCCAAACTTCGTGAAATTCATCCTGCAAGGATCGACGGCCTAGTTGGAACTCGTCGTACCAGCGTTTTCCAGTGGCTAAATGTTGGCAAAAATCGAAGCAAGTTTATAAATGCACTCCTGTCTCGATAAACCGCGTCGAAACCCGTAATAAATCAGCGTACGAAAATTTTCCCATTTCATCTTCTGGACGAGATGAGTTTTACAATTCACTTTAGCGCTATATGCAAGTTTATGCTAAACAATACCAAACTTTGCGATAAAAATATTAAAACTCAGCTCAATACACGTAGAATTGCAAAGGCGCAAAAAAAAGCCAACCCTCGTAGCTAATTGAAACTAATGCCTGGAAGCATTTTCGAGCTTGAGACCATCCAAATGGTTTATTCAATTTCGGTCGTTGAAAGTTGAGTTAACAGTTTGCTTGCCACGTGCTCTTTATTTCAAGTTACAGGGACTTATGGATCCACCCTCGTATCCTCACATAATAAAATAAATAAAGTAGAATTTTACTGCTGATGCGATTTGTGATATTGGGCGTTAGCACTTCCAAATGATTTTATGTCTCCTTTGGATGTTAAAAATGCACTAAAAAGTATTTTTGTCGGATAACGTAAGGAATTTAGTGAATAACTGCTTCAATCTATTTTTCTAAAATTGTATCTACCTATGCAACTGTTTATAAAGTACAATCCTAAAACCGCTGCTACGCCCGCATGAAAGTTAACAACAACAAAAAATTAAAAACAATAAACACCGCAAGAAAGAGAGAGAGAGAGTTATTATTGAAAAATTAAGAAAATTGATAAGAATTCGTACTGAAAAACGAGTCTTTAATTTGCCATAATTAATAACTGCATAGTTCAAAAGGCCGCCGTAGCCGAATGGGCTGGTGCGACACTACCATTCGGAATTCACAGAGAGAACGTAGGTTCGAATCTCGGTGAAACACCAAAATTAAGAAAAACATTTTTCTAATAGCGGTCGCCCCTCGACAGGCCATGGCAAGCCCCCGAGTGTATTTCTGCCATGAAAAAGCTCCTCATAAAAATATCTGCCGTTCGGAGTCGGCTTGAAGCTGTAGGTCCCTCCATTTGTGGAACAACATCAAAACGCACACCACAAATAGGAGCACGAGCTCGGCCAAACACCCAAAAAGGGTCATAACAGTCTTTATGATTTAGATGTATACCGAGTTACCGAGGAAGTCATCCTAGACACTTGAAAACATTATTATTTAGAGAATTTCTGATTAATTTGGTTATATGACATGATAAAGTTTTAAATTAACGATTTTTCACCACTAAATGTTTCATATTCATATTAAGAAAAAATTTTATATGAAAACTATTCTAAAAAATATTTTAAAAACTTTACTACTATTACTAACTTTAGCTATGTAAAACGGTATCTATTCTAAGAATAATGTAATGAAATAGGCTAAGGCGGTAGACCAATATAATGTAAAATCAATTCCAATTGCCATATCCCTCATTTATGTACCACAATAGTGTCATAATCCAAAACAAAAATTTAGATAACTCTAGAGAAATTACCACAAGCTCTTCTTTTATGCTGTGTAAAAAATTCATGACGATATCTATTAAGGGGTTATATACTTTGTGTTGAACTAAAAAATCGAAAATTTTTTTATGGTACATTCGTACTTTTAGATCGTACATCTTAAAAATATAAATTCAAAAAATCATAAAGATGGGAGCACTAGAACGAAAATTACAGACCGTGGAAGCGCGCAAATTATCCATAAATGAAGTGCACGCAAAACTTTAGACACGATTATCTCGAAGTCGTGTTTTTTGAAAATTACCGTCGCAGGGATCATTATTTATCAAAAACTATTTGACCGATTTGCATAATCTTTTTTGTAATTATTCGAAGTTACAACCTCGTGAATCTGAACGGTTCACTTTTTATAAATATTTACATAGTTCGCTGGAATTAATTTTTTTTTTCATTTTTCAACCCCTCAAAAATCGTTTTTTCGGTGCGAATCGGTTTTCATATCGAGAAAAAATTTTTTTGGGTAAATAAACCGTTCACATTCACTAAAAAACATTTTTCTACAATAATCATTAAATTTTTTTGATTTCAGTTGAGCTGCTCATGCGCTACCGTGATCACCGCAAGCCTCATCTAAAAAGCGGCGTTTCGGGGGAGGGGCGATATCAACAATAAATAATAACATTTTTTAAAATAAAAAGACCAAAATGTATTCTTCGAGAGTTACCCTTCAGTATGATATATGCCTCATTTGAATAAAAGTTCTAAAACATATTTAAAAAAATTATGACAGTCGTCCATTTTTTCGGGCTCAGAAGGCATACCTATCTATAACCCCTTAACAGTACCTCATTCGATTAAAATATGTTTTTGGTTTTACTTAGGGAGGCAGACTAAATTGAAAATTTTGAGACCGTTTTTCTCGACATTTTTGTTTTTTGAGTTGGGACACTATTGAGGTAAATGAGCGATATGCACTTCGAACCTACATACAAATCAGGGCAAATGATAACACATCAACTTTTTTACGCAGTTTTAACAAATATTTTTTTTATACTTTTTTTATAAAAGTATAGCTATATAGTATATATGGCAAAAACAAATTCTTTAAAAAATTCAAAATTTTCAACACAAAAGTTTAAACTGCATACCGAAACGATTTGTATAGATTTAGATTAAAAAGTTGACAACGTTAGTTTGTCGTTTTTGATATTTTTCTGAATTTTTTTTGTAAACTTATAATACTTTTGTGGCACAATGAACTACATATATTTTTATTAAAAAAAATACATACAAAATGTACCATGAACAAAATTGCGAATATTGTGGAAAGTAATAAAGTAATTTAATTATGTCAGCACATAGTGTTATTAAAATAATGCAAAAACATAATCCCCCATCTAAAATGATTTCCGTTCGAATTCGAAGTAATTCGCTTACAACTGCAACATGTTTCAGCTCGATGCTCGTTGTTGTATTACCACATGTTGCACGCGCAACAAGTTGCATTCGATTATTACTTTTTTATTGCTTTATGCTGCGAAAATTTTTTGAATGACTTATTGGTATCCCATAATACTGAGTACTCTTGAACTGACCTCGCCACTGTCAATAACCAACTTTAACCAGGCCACCAACCACCACTCAGTTACTGAACTGGCTAGAAGCAGCGCCTCTACTACCACCACCACCACCACCAGCAGCCAAACAACCACAAATCGTCCCTCACAGTGATAGTATGAGTGCAAATCGGGTACAATTTAAACTTGAAACATTTTGCATTCCATTGCATGCTGCGCCTGCGCATTCGCCTGCTTTCGGTGGTTTGTTGCAGAACAGGATTTTATTGCAACATATTAGCAAGAATCTGCCACTCGGCCATTATGTATTGTTGCCGTGCAGAATTCTGAGTAAATAAAACCTGAAATCACCGGTCGGATTACACAATCACAATTCACAGACCGCTTTTCGAGGACGGAATGCTGGAGAAGTGTAAGCGGCGAGAAAATATGGCAAGAATTGTAATTGGTGAACGACCACTGTTGATTGGCTATGATTCCTTTGACTTTTCATACACTGTAGCAAGAGTTCAGCCGCAATATTGAATATCTGTAATAAGTGGTAGTGCAGTATAGAATCAGAAATAGAATGAAACTAATAGATGTGTTTGTGTGTATGTAGCAGTGTGTTAGTTATCTGACTTAGATTTCTGTTATTATAACTACTTTTTTAAACCAATTATGCAAATTGTTATATAAATATTGATTCATTTTCTTGGCGTAAATTTTGAATAATTTAATGGTTTAAATTCAGATTTACATATGTACATATATGAGTTATATGTACACGCATGGTCAAAATAATAGAATCGAGTTATTTTGACCAATATTTACAATATTTTTTAATTACTTAAGTAAAATTACTTTTCAGTAATTAAAAAAAAAATTGTCGCGCATTCGTTTTATAGAGAAAACGCGCAACACAGGCAAGGAAAAAATTAGCAAAAATGAATGGGAATCTAGAGCAACTTAAAACTTTCTAAAATTATGCAAAAATTTAATGGACTATAAAACTGTATACCCCAAAAAATTATTTTCAAAAGTTTGAAGCTTTGAATTTTTATAAATCTTGTGTTTTAAATTTTTTTTATATTTTAGGACAAAATATACTTTCAAATCCCAAAAGTAAAGTTTTTTTTCCAAAAGTTAAAAAAAAATTCACCCAAAAATGTTTAACAAAAAAATACAGTTTTTCTAATTTTTATATAAAAGATGCCTCACCAAAGAAAGAGGCGATTTTTCTCCGGAACTATAATATTTATTATATTTTAAGCCTTCAGCCAAAATATTGAGAAAAATATTAAGATTTACGTGAGCTAGACAGATTTGAAAATACCTTCGAAAATTTCATTATTTTGATTCTGTGCATAGGGCAAAATGAATCATCCAACTGTGGTTTTGAGTAACTCATTAAATAAATAAGAAATGATTTTTGTAATGGTGGAGATATGATGTCATTTACGCGCTTCATTGCTTGTGTCAAATATAATTGGCATACGACGCCATTTGAAAAAATTATAAATCTTCCGATAGGGTGATTAATTCGGTGTCACCTTGTACTTCCAACGAGGTTGAACTCACCTAAAGCTTATTAGTTTTTCGAAATATTTCGAAGGAAGTCAGCAACATTAATAAATTTTATAATTACGATGAAAACACCTCTATTATTTTTTTTTTAGAAAGTGAAAGAAATTTTTGAGTGGCATTATTTTTTCATCTGACGCATTTGGCCAAATTTTGATCACAAAAATTCTGCTGTTTGAGGAAAAAAAGCTTACTTGCAACACTATTTTTTAGAAAACAATCGATTTTATATTTGGCGAAAAATTGTGTTTTTAGAGTGCGAGAAATTGCAGCCGATCCACACAGCAGTTAGCCTGAAGGATAAATTACATAGGGTTTTCACTAGTTAATCGCAAATATGAGGGTTAATGGAAAGTCCTATAATATGCCAGTTGTTTCGGTTAAAGAAATTTTTATTTTTATTTTTTTTTTGCCAATGATAGAGGCTATCATCAACAGAAAGCGTTTCAATTTATATCAACAATCCTGTGGGTCACACTTAGACGATAACACTTTCAATTTTCAAAGCCCTGTAATTTTGCAAGCCCACACTTTATTAAAAAAAAATGAAATTTCGGTACTAAGCCATTAATCCGACATTACAAAATAAGATCTTGAAAATCCGGTCATTAGTAAAATCTCGAAAATGCACATTCCTAGTATGTACTTACATGCTTGATTATACCAGCCAATCGGGAGTTGCTGCCCTAATTACTGCTCAAACACTCCGCACTCACCTTTTCTTCGTGTTAAACATTCATCCCGCCACGAAACTGTATGTCGTTATGGAAATAGGTCAGCCAAAAGACTGGTTGTAGCTGTCAACAATACAAAATCTCCTACTCCTACTGCCAAATATTTTTCTTTTTTTCACAAAACATGCATTTCGTGGATACTTTTCATAGCCACAACAACATAGTATGTATGCCGTTTGGCCAATGTAATACACCCGCCATTAGAAGAGTCAACATTTACTGCATTCTAAAAACATGTTCCTACATATTATCCTGTTGAAAGTGGCAAAAAATTTGTTTAACATAAATTTATCAATGCAAACCACCTGGTTCGCAAAACAACTCTGGCTCTACGGCATTTGCTGACGAGCATACTCGTATATTTAGATATAGTCTTATATGTATGTTGTACATACATAAAAAGATACACACATATGTACATTGGACCTATACACAAACATACCTGCATACTCTCATCATCAGCGCAGCATTTCGACCGGTGTAGTTGTGTGTTTAATTGAAAAACTACTCTTCGCTTGCAAGGTCAAAAAATATATACAATGTCGCGAAGTGTTGCTGTTATAACTGGCAATTAAAAATGAAATATTTTCTGATAAATTGGTAATGAAAATGTGGAGACTTTTGTTTGCATAAAAGCCGTAATTAGCACAACTAACAGCATTTTTTACGCAATCAGGTTTTTTCTTAAGACAAGAAGTGCTTTTGACTTTCGAAATGAGCAATTCTTGAAATAAAATCTCCGATTACAAGTCACAAATTGCTGACGTTATAGCTGTTCTGATTTTGATTCTGATTTTGTGCCAAGGTTTGCTCATTTGTTTAAATGAAATAAAATTGCAATATAAATAAATAAAGCAAACGCTTTGGACTGAACTCACAGTAATTCAGGTAATATCGGATGAAATGGTGAAACGGACAATTAAAAAAAATTTTAAAAAGTTTCAAGCGCCACAAAACTGCCACTGAAGGTATCTACGAAATGTATTACGTTCGTTTTTGTTGCCTCTTTCAGATTATAAGAAATTCTTTTATATTCATTGTAGCGACAATGCAACGCCTCACTTTCAGCTTCGCGGAGCCTGTTTCCTTGTTTTGCATTTTTAGGTGCATGTATCCAATACAAGCCAAAGGACCTTGGGCCAGTGAATGAGCACCGCACTTGAAAATAATTGGATCTCCGGGAATACAGACAGGTACTCATTAAGAGTCCGTCACCCTCTTTATGAGCTCCCACTTTTCGAATGTTGTCATTCGGGTATAATTATCATCTATTGCAGGCGAAGAGCTGCCTTTGACTTTGGGCACAATTACGTTCCGGAAACTATAGCAAGTTATACTCCTACCTATCCAGAATCAACCCTGACATATTCAACATATGTATGTCAGACAATGGGAAGGTATCCCTGCAAGACATTGCGTGCTCCTTAAATCTACTCATATAACCTCCCATTTCCTCTGAACCAATCACGTCAAAACAGCATGTTTCTTAGGCCTACCATTAGACGAGATTGACGATAACAGACCATAGCCACACCACGCTTACCAGAGCCGAGAGACGACCGCTATTAGAAACGACATTTTTTATCATTTGGTGTTTCATGGCCGGGGTTTCGAACCTGTTAATTCAATTCGGCTACGGCACTCGCCAAAAGAGTAGAACTGAACACAATAAATATATACTAATGAATAGCTCACAGTTTCTGTTTCCTGCTGTTTCCTTTCCGCAGCTGTTTCCTTTCAACCACGAAATCAAGTCGAACTCAAATCATTGGCAAATACTTTCGCACTCGACTAAACTCATTAAATACAATTGCACATCTAATTGCTGTTTATTGGCGATAGAACGGTAGTGAAAAACCATCTCTCACAGCTGAAAACCACACTAAAAATTAATACTATATATCCTATTTTGCTAGCCATCAAAAAACAAGCAGAGTGAAAAAATTTCCTCTACACTCGAAATTTCCGGTTCGACTTTGGAAAACGATACGTAGTTATAATAGTTTGTTGTTGAGCATCGATTTACGAGCTCACGGTGAATGGCCATTAAAATGTGGTAATTTTTTTCCTTTTTAATATTTCAAATAAACAATACATACGTACATTAAATATTGTTATCCCCGTCTATTTATCTAAATTGATATTTACTGCATTCGCTTTGTGCCAAAAATCCGTATCGGAAAAAATCCTCATCTTCAGAACGCACAGCGAGAAAGCCTGTAAAATGTGCAGTTAAAAGTGAAACTGGCAATAAAAGCAATAATTTGCATGTGTGTACACACATTTGGTGCAACAATAAAATGGCTGTAAAAAGCACAGTTGCAGCAGTGGCACCTATTGGCTGGATGAGGTGATGATTTTGAGTGTGAAAATTGCCGCGCAGCTGCATGCAAGGTGATTTATGTATGTTGCTAGTAAATATTATATTATAGGAGTACGCACATATACGCGCACGCGTGCGCTGTTGTACGCCTTAGGTGTTAGGAGAAGATGAATGCAGTAAGGAAGCCGCAGTGGCAAAAAATTTTTATTGCGATTATAATAAACCGGCTACTTTATCAAAAAAAACCCTGTTGCTGGTATGCTGATGAACACTCGGAATATTTTCAAATATTAAGCTATAAAATACCTCATAATTTCGATACGTTAACAGGTCAAGTCATTGACTTTGTTTTCATGCGCAGCATTATGTGCAGAATTGTTTATAATTTCTTTCCTATTCAGTCCATTTCTTTCATACTTATACGCCAGCAACCCACCTTTGTAAATCTAGCGTAGTCTGAAAGTTCGAAAATTTATCGAAATCGAGATCTGGAATTATTATCAGGACAACCCAAAATATTGGTATGGAAATAAGTTTCCGCCGTCATAAAAGAGGTGTCGCTGCTGATACTATTTATGTGTTCGCTCTAGTAATATACTGGTGATTTGAAGGTGTATATGTGAGATCTCGATCGCAGTAGTTCTCATTCGTTTGAAGCGTAAAGAGCCTTTTTTATCTGACGTCAAAAATGTCTACGTTCGTCCCGAAAAAACAGCATTTGTGGGAAGCCATGCTTCATTATTATCTTTTAAACAGAAATGCAGCTGAAACGTATCCTATATTGACTAATATATATGGTAATCACGCTCCATCAAATATATATGTATATATACATCTATATATATAAAAAGAAGTTACATTTCCTTGGTAATCTTATAACTCAAGAACCGCCGAACCGATTAACACAAAAATTTCAGAGTTCCTTTCTATCTTTGAGGAGGTGGTTTGTGTGAAGTTTGATTGAAATCGGTGCAGCCGTTCCTGACATTTTATGTGAGTAATGGTTTCCTCTCATACAAAATGCCTGTAATATACTGTTTCTTGAAATAATTTTCAATATTTTGCTTTTACATTCAAATAATAATATACTGTTTTTTTGAAAAAATTTTGAATCTTTTGCTGTTACATTCAAATACTAATATATTGTACTAAAAGAATACCACGTGCAAGAAAATCGGTGCAGCCGTTCCTGACATTTTATGTGAGTTACGAAATGCCTGTAATATACTGTTTTTTGAAATAATAATAGCAAACGACGTTAATTTGTTGTGAATTTGTTAGCACATGCCAATGCTATGGACGTACCGCAAAAGTGAATTGTTTGTTTTATGTTTGTAAACGCTAAAGTGTACGCCGTATCGACGTGCAGCAGAAAACCGCTTAACCTCAAGACCAACAACAACAGTGTAGTCTACGATCAATTTGATTGAAATCGGTGCAGCCGTTCCTGACATTTTATGTGAGTAATGGTTTCCTCTCATACGAAATGCCTGTAATATCCTGTTTTTTGAAATAATTTTCAATATTTCGCTATTACATTTAATTAGTAATATATTGTACTGAAAGAATGCCACGCGCAAGACGAGCAAACATTCTATATACATAAAAATAAGTTACACTCCCTTGGTAATATTATAACTCAAGAGCCGCCGAACCGATTAACACAAGAATTTTAGAGTTCTTTTCTATCTTTGAGGAGGTGGTTTGTGTGAAGCTTAATTGAAGTCGGTGCAGCCGTTCCTGACATTTTATGTGAGTAATGGTTTCCTCTCATACAAAATGCCTGTAATATACTGTTTCTTGAAATAATCTATATATCTATATATATAAAAAGAAGTTACATTTCCTTGGTAATCTTATAACTTAAGAACGGGCTCACCTATCCACACCAAATTTTTAGGCTTTGTTTGGACTATTCAGTAGATGGTTTGTGTTTTGAAATTTTAAGAATCGGATACCAGGGTCTCGAGAAATAGGCCAAAACGTGAACCCGAGTAACCCTAGGATGTGTTTGTACAATATGGGTAGCAAATGGAAGCTGTTGATGATTTCTACAGTATAGAGTATTTTTCATACCGTTCCGTGACTAGGGTCTCGAGATATAATCCAAAACGTGGACCCGGGTAAACCAAATTTTTAGGCTTTGTTTGGACTATTCAGTAGATGGTTTGTGTTTTGAAATTTTAAGAATCGGATACCAGGGTCTCGAGAAATAGGCCAAAACGTGAACCCGAGTAACCCTAGGATGTGTTTGTACAATATGGGTAGCAAATGGAAGCTGTTGATGATTTCTATAGTATAGAGTATTTTTCATACCGTTCCGTGACTAGGGTCGTGAGATATAGACCAAAACGTGGGCCTGGATAACCCTAGGATGTGTTTGAACCACATGAGTATCCATTTCGGCAAAAATGTAAAGCACTAATGGATTTAATTGTGAAATTATATGTATTTGGGGAGGTGCGTTGCCATATGTACTCCATCGAATGGCAGAAAAGGGGATTGCCGCACGCACATATACTAATTTGGCTGGCACATAAAATAACTCCGGATCAAATCGATAGCCTTATATCAGCTGAAATTCCTAACCACACTGCTGATCCTGAGTTATTTCAAGTTGTCGTTAAAAACATGATACATGGCCAACTTAATTCAAATCGGTGCAGCCGTTCCTGAGTTATGACATTTTATGTGATCACAAAGTGAAGAAGATCGTGTTCGACGAAATTAAGTGGAAACACAACGACACAGACGGAGAAATCAGTCGGTTAATAGTGAAGCACCAAGAAACCGTCGTGGGCGTACGTCCGTTTATGATATACGTCAAATGGACCGCGCGTATTTCAATTACGATGCCACCATTGATTACAGCATGCATGCCTACATTGGCCAAATGGATATAGAATGTATACATTGCAAAGCAATTAAATTCAGAAACTAAACGCCTGGTATGTGCTGTGCTGGTGGGAAAGTCAAATTGCCGGTGCTAGAACTTCCGCCAAAAACTATGCATTCATTGGTTTTTGGCAATTCACCAACGTCGAAGCATTTCCTCTTAAACATTAAAAAATACAATTCATGCTTTCAAATGACATCTTTTGGAGCTACAAATATTATAAGAGATGGATTTATGCCGACGTTTAAGGTTATTACTTCGTTTGGAATAAACAATATCATATTTAATTTATGTGCCGTCCCTGTGTTCGATGTTTTTAAAAATTCAGATCCGTTATCTACATATATTTCTCGAACTTTACAGATTCAAGGTCAAATATACCATAGAGCTGGGTCTTTGCTACCATTCCCAGATGGTGACCATCAATTTTTGCAAATATATTTTATTGGTGATGAGAATCGTGAATTAGATCAGCACTGTGCAATTTCGACGAATACGAGAAGATCAATCGTGAATGAATTGCAAACAATGTTCCATCAACACAATGAATTGGTGAAATTGTTCAAAGTGGCACTAGATTTGATGCCCACCGATTACCACAAAATAATAATAAAAGACGATAAAACACCAATTGGGGAGCACGCCAGACGATTCAATATAGAAAAACATTTTATGTATGGTGGTGCGAAGCCCACTGGGGAATGCTAGTACCTATATATATATTTGGCGCGTACACCCTTTTTGGGTGTTTAGCCGAGTTCCTACTCCTATTTGTGGTGTGCGTCTTAATGTTGTCCTACAAATAGAGGGACCTACAGTTTCAAGCCGACTCCGAAAGCCAATATTTTTATGAGAAACTTTTTCATGGCCGAAATACACTCGCAGGTTTGCCATTACCTGCCGAGGGGCGACCGCTATTAGAAAAATGTTTTTCTTAATTTTGGTGTTTCACCGAGATTCGAACCTACGTTCTCTCTGTGAATTCCGAATGGTCACGCTCCAACCCGTTCGGCTACGGCGGCCGCTCGATCAAATACAGCTTGTAAATAGTGGTTTCGACGCTTCCAAAGTGACAATTTCGACGTGAGTGATAAAGATCGCGAAGGGGCCTAAAAAAAATTCGAAAAAACTCAACTACAACAATTATTGGATGAAGACGCACGTCGAACACTTGATAATATGTCTAAAGAGTTGAATGTTGACAGATGAACCATCGATAAACGTTTACACGCGATGGGAACTGGCCAGAAAGCAGGTAACTGGGTGCCACATTAATTGAAGAAAAGGGATATAGAGAGATGTTTGGTGACGTGTGCGATGCTTTTTGAACAGCAGAATAGAAAAGATTTTCTGCATCGCATCGTCACTGGCAATAAAAACTAGATCTTTATGATAATCCTAAGTGTCGAAAAAGTTGAATCCTGCCAGGTCCTTTGACAGCGAAAAAAAATACCCATGCTTCAAAGGTTATGTTGTGCATCTGGTGGGATCAGAAGGGTGTCATCTATTAAGATCTCGTGAAACCATCTAAAACCATCAGTGGCGATCGTTACCGACTGCAGCTAATGCGTTTGAATTGAGCTCTCAATGAAAAGAGGCCGAAATGGCACGGTAGACATGACAAACTGATTTTGCTGCATGGCAACACCAGGCCACACGTTGCTAAATCGGTCCAGAAATATTCAGAGGGACTGAATTGGGAAATCTTACCCCACCCACCATATTCCCCAGCGGGAAACTTATTCCCATACCCAATAAAATAATAACCAATTTATGAAATAATAACACACGTAAATCGAATTGTTGATCTGATGCTGACTTTGTTATGAAATTAATAATCCTTTCGTTTTATATTCGTATAAATATTATTTTAAAAAAATTCTTTGAAAATTTAGTCTTTTGGAACTTCAAAGTTCTCTAAAATGTAAAACTGATAGGAAAATGAAAAACTGAGTATGCAGCGTTACTATATGGAATCTATAATTTGACGTGGACAAAACAAACTTGATTTTTATCGTACGATGTAATCAAATAATTAGCAGAAACGATGATGCCCATGGGTAGCGGCGATTTGATTTGACAAGAATAGTTTTTATAGAGTGCTATTAAGGATTAATATTACGCAAACCAATCGGAAACGATGCAAGAGGTGAAAGGTTCAGGTTGAGGTGGGCGTTGATGATATTTCGGTACATCTAGTAGTACTCCTAGCAAAAAAAAAGTTTCAAGAAGCAACGCCAACGCAACGTTCAAACCACTTCAACCTTGTTATACCAAAATTCAATAGGGCATAAAATAGTTTACTCGAAATTTGTTTAAATATCCTGATTAAAAAATTGAAAATCGTTCTCCAAATTTTTTGAATTTTTTCAAAGAAAAAAATTGCAAACATTATTAATCCTCCGCTAAGGAGATTAATTTTGCGACACCTTGTGTGTATAGAGAATAGAGAATGTTAATACAGTAGAATACAGTTCAATTCTTTCTTACGCCGACTTAGACGGGTTTTCCTTATGTCCATGTATGTAGAAACTCTGCTAATTGTAAAATAGCTATCCCAGAATTAATTGAAATGGATTTGAAGAAAAGTGGTTCTACGATTCCCGAAAGTACTAGCAACATATGGAAAACTAGGTTCTAGGCGAAAACTATGTGATAATTGTAGTATGGGTCATAGATTAGACAAGGTTGTAGGGGCTGCCGTTTTTCAGAGTTTGGAAGGCAAACAATATTCAGTACTTAGAAAGTATGTATATCAATCAAGCATACCTGCTTCTCTAAAATTCAACCCAATGTGCTTTCTAATTGAAACGTTGCAATATGGACCAGAAGCTACTCAAAAGTGTCGAAAATATCAATCCATTGAGCGATTTGTTTTTGAGATCACAGATTTCGAGTCTTAAGCTAGTTTTTCAAAATTCAAAATCGCGGATCCAATATGACTGAGGAATTTAAAAAAAATTCATTCGATTTCAGTTCAATTTCGCATAGAGCGGTTTTTGGGGTGGCTGATTAAGAATATGGATTTATAAAAATTAAAAAAATTTTAAATAATCATCCGATTTTAAATAAACTTCACATAGGGAGGTTTTTGAGGTTGCTGACTAGGAATCTGAATTTATACAAAAAAAAAAAATTAAATGTTTTTTTAAACAAAAAATTTATGAGAATTTGCAACAAAAAAAATTAAAAAAGGGATCCAAAAGTAGTAGGTACTGCAAACTCCTCCTGGTAGACTTTGGAAACTACAATTTTTGTAGGTCAACGCAAGCGCTACAAGATGCAAGCTCAGATTTTTTAATTAAATTTTGGTATTAGAAAGTGCGAGTTACAAGTGACTCAAAGATCTCGCTGCTCGAGCCATATGGAAAAAAATACTTTGTAACAAAAATAAATTATCATAATGTTTGCTTGACATTCTACACTCTAAAAATGATCGTGCAGCTATTACATAAAACAAACCTTTTTATAGCTTACTTTGTTTTTCTGCATACATATCTCACTATCCTGATCTCAGGCGTGATGGTCGTACTCTCTAAATTGATTGGTGCAACTTAAGTTCTCACAGATATTTTCATTTTCAAGCACTTTTTTGCGAATTCCTTCAGGCTCTAAAGATATATTAGAAACGCCTAGATAGTGAGACGACTTTAACTTAAATACGAGCAATGGTTTAAACTATTCCAAAAAACAAAGAGAAATTGCTGCATTTTCGCTTTCTAAAAATGCATCGCATGTAAAACTTCCCATGACACATTCTGCCACAGGTAAAAATGCAAATTACTACAGTACAGTTTGCCGCTACAGTTGCTGTTCAGAGCAGTGAAAACTACTCATTACACACGCTCAGGAGTGTGGCACTTAATGTCTTAAATAAAACTAGCAAAACCAGGCGATAGGCAATGAAATTCATGAAAATCAGCGAAAACAACGACCACCAACCACCAGGCACAGCCAGAGATCAGCTCAAACTCAAATAAATTAAAGCGAAAAACAGCCGAAAAACACTTACCTAAATTGAACACCAACGCGCTGTGGCAAAAGGCCAAAGTGGCGCGCATCTTCACTCGCATGCGAGCTGCATATGTACACACATATATACGTACAAAGTATGCAGCTGTTGTGGCGTGCATGCAACAAGTCAGGCAGCAACCGTCAGCCGTTAGCCGCCAGTCAGTGGCAAAACGATGCCAGAAAGGTCATCGCTGATTTCCTGCTTAACGCAACGCCAGCTTAATACAGCGCTTAGACAGCTGGCAACTGACGTCTGCTTTGCCTCGCCCACCTACAATTGATGGCATCTTCTTTATTTGGGGGTGTTGAACCGTTACTGCAACAATTGTTTAACTGTTGTTGACATTGACAATGTGTCAGTGAAAAAGAAAAACGTTGCACTAATGCGCTCTTCGCTCTTCTATTAGCGCCATCAATTTATTGCTTTGATAACCAAAAATGTCGTTTTGTATGAAACAAGTATCCATTGGGCTTTTTTCTTTTATTGGTTTCTTTTCGTGCGCGACTGTTGCACTCAGAAACAAATGCCGTTGGCGATATCACCACTTGTTGCCGCTCCTGCTGAAGATGCGCCAAACCAGTCGTGCGACACTGTTGCACTTCCGGCCGTTTGTTGCACATTACCAATGTACGCCGTGTCTAGTAATCGATTGAAAAACTAAAGTGCATTAACTTTTGGGTGGAAAGGTAACAAATTTTATTAAGCAAGGTTGCCAAGGCGCTGGATTTTGTTTGGCAAAGTTATCATTAAAGACATCTAGCGGGACGCAAATTGAACTTTCTACTTCATTAAATATATTTTACTGTGATGCAAGGAGTAAAAACATCCCGCCGGCCTGCAAAAGAACACTAGCCTGTTTAGCGAATTACATGGAACGTAACACCAAAAAAAATGGACTAGTCGAGTAAATAAAACCGATTCGAGTTGAACGTGCATCAACGAGCTGAGTGTTGCAAAGTAAAAAGGGCCTTAACGACCCCGTCACTGCTGGCAGTTATAAATTTGGAAAAGTAGAGGTCTTCGTCTACTTGTGAAGCAACATCAACAACGATAACAGCATCAGCCTCAAAATCCAACGCTGTGTTGCTCTTACAACGAGTGCTAATTTGGACTGAGTAAATAATTGCACAGTCAAATTCTCTATCGGCGAACCTCTATCACGATCTATAGGTCTTTATCATGCCCGTTCTATTACTATATATTGCGCAGAAGCACGACGTTTTGATCTTTCCTCCAAATGGAGGGATCTATAGTATTATGCCGCCTCCGAACGGGAGATGATTTTTATGAGCAGTGTTTCATGACAGAAATAGACTCGGAGGTTTACTATTGTCTACTGAGGGGCGACCACTGTAGACAAAACCATTTGCTGTTTCATGCCCGAAGTTTCCGGGTGCTACCGAATGATAGTCATGCACCCACCCATTCGGCTACGATGACCGTCAACTGTAGGTTACATTAGGCTATTTTATGTTACGTGGTTGTCCTGAAGAGAGCTCATTTGGAGGAGAAATTAGGAGTAAAAAGGGAAAATAACAGAACAGAGGGAATAGGGACTTAGAGTAATGAAAGAGATAGAATGATTTAGTGTAGTGTAGCAAAAATGTGTGAGCCAAGACGTCTAAATTGCTTAGATGATACTGTCTTGAGCGCCTGCGACACTCCCGTGGCCAGAAGGATCACGCGGTGTTACAAATTGGCATATTTGGTCAGCGCTCACAGAATTGGCGTGAACCTTTCTAGAAACGAAGCATTAGTCAGAGAAATCCCAATCCTGCCATTTCGCAAAGAAACTACTTTACTTATTACCTCTCTAGCTAGCTCATCCGAGGAGTAGTTTCCCGCAATGTCCTTGTACCTAAACCCAAAATATTTGGATGCGGTTAAAAGGAAAGTCTGACATGCGCCGACTAGCTCCAACTCTAACTAATTACTTGGCTGCCGGAACCTATATTTACTTCCCTTACAGTAACTACACAAGTGAGCACTAATCAACTGCTTCTGTGGCTACCTCCGCATGGTACATACTGCAGTGGTGCTGTGGCTCTAATTTGAGCTTTATGGAGAGTTACTCGCAGAATACTTTTCCACAAATTTTTTCGCGCTACTTCCAGCCATTCGTGAACAAGTACACTGAGCACTGATTACTCCTTTGAGGAGAGTTGGAGGCAGAAGTTTTCGCCAGCTTTTCTAAATACGGAGCTTGTAAAATACATAGTAAATTTTTGAAATTATCTACAAAGTTGGTAGCCCTCACCAAATAATCAAACACCTCTAAGTATGCAGTTATCGTGAAAATTGAATTTATGAAAAACTATGCAAAAAATGAGCTGGCGATTTGGAAATTTCGTAACCACGCTGCGTGCTGCTCAACAACGAGACACAAAATCTGTCATTAGATATACGTGCAGACATGCAATAAGTATAAGAAAAAAAAACAACTACATTGGTAATAGATAACTTCACTGCTAGCAGTATTGCAAGGATGAAGATGCAGCAGCTGGCGATAGCAATAGCAATAACAATAACAATGATAAACTAAACAAATGAAAAATCATAATAAATAACATCCTCAACAGTTGAGTGCGGTAAATTGGAAAAGTGAAAGCGCTGCGTGACACGAACCGTTGTGATGCCGCACTGCACCCACTTCAGGCGAGCAGACAGCCAAAAGGTGGCTAGCAGCCCACCACCAAGCAGCGAAAGTTCAAAGGCAACAGATTGCATAAGAAATGTCCATTGCCGGAATGCCTACATACATATATGTATATGCGCATAGAAGACTAACTAATCGTATTGCCAATACCGGCGTGCGCAGTGCAAGGAAAGCGATAAAAATACAATAAAATCAAATTGAAATAAAAACAAATTTTCGGGCTTACATCAGGAATGTAATGTTTATGCAACTTGTTAAGAAAGTAAATGATTTATTAACGCCTCCTTGGAAGGCATTATTCACAACTACATGCATACATGCATGCATATTGCACAGATATATACCGTTATCATGTGTGTACGAGTATGAAAATTACCTTCACCAGCGCTTTTTTGATTGCATAGAGATTGCCGACACCTACCTCAGCCACTCGATAATTAATGACAAGTAGTTTATTGCACTTTGAGCTTTCATCAATGTATAGTTTATGGCGCATTAGTTGATATATTAATGATTTAATTGATTTCTTATTTATGACACCATTTTAATGCATTTTCAATGCATTGAAGCTATAACCATCGCAGTAGTTGGTAGACATTATTAATGCAGCTAAGTGCCAATAAAATTTTTATTACGAAATGCTATGCGAACGACCAAATTCTAAATTTTAGGGGGTCATATATTTGTAAGTACGTGTGTTTAGATTTGCACAAGGGGGGGCTGATAAAATAATGAAGAGTATTTTCTATGCACTTTAGATCTCGCATTTATCAGATGTCCCTCGTATATTTATTAAATTTTGATTGCCGGTGGATGGGCACCGAAAAGTGCTCGTCACTTTAAATGAAATTTTCGACTTGCTTGCTTTACAATAAAACGCGGTAGTATGATTTATTTATTTATTTAGCCAAATGAGCAGGGACCAAATCAGGAACATCATTTAACTCTGATAGAACTCTAGTCAAAGAAGCAAATTCGGCATAATTGTACTTTGAAATTCCTACAAAAAATATTGAAACCCAAAACATTAAAAGCGAGTCTCTCCAAAAGTGTAAGAAAGTTACTGAATTTTTTACAAGGCGAATTAGGTACAAAATTGCCGATAAGAAAGGCAGAGGTTTTAAATTTAGTAGTCACAACGCGATCCGTAAGGCGGTAAAGATTCTCTGATGTACAAAGAATGGAAGAAAAAATAATATTTTAGTTAGTAAAAATACTAATTTTATTTAAAAAGTAGATGGATTTTGAAATACAATTGACCGTTCCGCATTAGTGTCTATTTTTTTTGGATTTGACATTTCTAAAATATTTATAATTGACTATTTTGAAGTACATTGAACTCTTTCGAAAGTTCAGTTGACCATTCCGAAATATATTTTACTTTTTCAGAAATACGCTATAAAACTTTGAAGTAAAATAGTCGCTTTCTCAAGCTCGCATTTTATTTTGATGTGCATTTTATTTTTCAGTCCCAAATCAGGACCGAAAGGCGGATGACCTATTAATTCGCTTTTTTGAGTGCTCAAAAACTCTCCCATACGTGAGAGCTCGCATTGTCTTGGTGAAGAATCATTCGTCTTCGGCGGTTGGTTTTCCTTAATTTTTCGAAAATATGTCTGACAAACAAATGATTGTGTACCACTCCAAATTGACTGTTTTAAGTTTCCAATAACCGGGAAACAGGTGACCATTAGCTTTGAACTGATTTTTTCAGGAACAACTTTTTTTTGGATTAAGCTCGTTTTGGAACACCCCCACTGTCGGATGCTGTTTTGTTTTCAGATCATATACATAAATTTGACAGTCGTCACCTTTTACGATGCCACAAACGTACTTTGAACCAACTTGGCTGAATTTTTTGAACATTTCTTTACTCCAATCGACTCGAGGCTTTTTTTGGGCAATTGTCAAATTATGCGCTATACATCGAGAACAAATCTTCTTAATGACCACATGTTCATGCAATATTGAATGTGTGCTGGTCACACTCACGTCCATGGATCTCTCTTTCTCACGATATGTCACATGACGATCTTACATGATGGATAGCATTCTATTCTCTATTATTTAATTACCAGTTCCTGTAACACCGATCCCCCCACATATTCTACAAGCTTGCCCCCTACACTGAATTCGGCGAACCCAAATATTTGGTAATTTCAACCCCCTTGTGCTCCTAAAACTAAATTAAATAACTATAGCTATGTAATTTTTGTTTTCTTATTTAATAGTAGCTATTTTACCTCCGTGCATGAAACAGCAAAATGATAGAAAAGGTTTTTTTCCAATAGCGGTCGTCCCTCGGCAGGCAATGGCAAACCTCCGAGCGTATTTCTGCCATGAAAAAAGTCCTCATAAAAAACCATCTTCCGTTCGGAGTCGGCCTAAAACTGTGAGGCCCTCCATTTGTGGATAAATGCCAAGAAGTACGCCACAAATTAGAAGAGGAGCTTGGCCAAACACCTAGCAGAAGTATACGCGTCATTATTTATATTATGAAAATATATTTTCTTCAAAAACTATTAGGCTGGATAATAAGTTCGTAGCGTGTTTATAGAAGTCTTTTATTAAACAAAAAACAATAATTGTATCAATAAGTTAATCAATTATATATTCGCCGCTGCTGTTTACAACCTCTTCGAACCTCTCGTTGATTTTTGCCTCCGGTATTCCATTTCAACTCAAAATACAACTAACATAGTTTTTTAGAACGGAAAGAGTTCTGTCGTATGAATACTTACCCAAACGTTGCCAAACATCAAACAAATCGTTGTAAAATAAAAAAAAAATATATGAAAATGCTATGAACTTATTCCCCAAACCAATATATAAATTTAAGTTTCAAACTTTGTATTCGAATTTTATCGAATATTCAAACTTTTTAATAAGAATTTTTAGAAAAAATTACGATTTCTGATATATAATATTATAATAAAATGCAACTTTCAAGTGGCATAAAAATGATTTTTACCATGTTTTTGCTGAAGGTGCTTAGTGTTGCCCTTCATATAAAAAAAGTCAAGCATTCATTGTAACTACTTCAGCTGAAATCATTGAGTAATGTCATTATATCAATACCGAATAGTTCTACTCAGTAATATCATATTCCTAAATGAAACTACTGCCCTCTTGCATCCGTTTTATCGTACTCGCTTTTGCACTATTCCGTGCGTGCTCGTTTTTGCTCGTCAATAATGAAAGTGACACTTGCACACAATCCAAGACATGGGCATAATGTAAAACACGCATGCGCACACATTTCGTCGGTCAGTCGGACAGCCTGTATGCGTAGCTAAATGCTGACGTTTCACGCCTGTTGTCAATATAACCCGCAGCAAATGTGCAACCAATGCCCACATACGAGTAGTTACAGGCATGCAGGCAATAAAAACGTTAAGTTGCAATTGTGGCAAATTGCCAAAGCATCAAACGTCAGCAGAAATGGTGATTAATGGCATATGCAGGTAGGGGCTATACTCGTATGTATGTGTATATGTACAAATCTGTACATATGAAATTGTCAATAAAAGTGAAAATAACAACGAAGTTAAGAGCTTTTTGCGGCTAAAATAAATCCCAAAGAAATCTCAACATGCAAACGACTTTCGCAAACATATTGGGGACAACATCTACATGCGTACATACATATACATACATATGTGTATGTGCAAAATACTTTTCAATGCCTTAATTGTTCAATCAAAATCAAATAAATTCAGAGGTTTTTTTACTACTATTGGGATTTTATAAAATTCTTGTAAGTCTTGTATGACAGCCTTAGCTAAGTGCAACGCATGTGGCACCACTTGCGGCACTTTGCGCAAAAATGTTTTTATTTCGCTCAACGGATTGACTTTTCATGATTTTTCATTGCCAACAAAAGCTAAGCCTACAATCATAAAAATATGCATATTTTCCTGTTGCCCAGGGGGCAATTTTAGTCTAACGGACACACACGACTAGGAACACTTCAAAGCATCCGAAAAAAAGACAGCAAACGCGAACGCATGCGCACTTTTGTTTTTTACCGGCGTCACGCATGCGTGATCTGACAATATTTCGCGCTCACGAGCATTATCATTTACATACAGGTTGGATTGCATGTTTGGTATGCATGTGTGTGCGCATCAAGTATAAGTATAAATACAAAATTGACTCTAAAAAGGTCTTACTTTATTCTTTTTTCTGCTCTCTGTTAGACTCTGCATAATTTTCTCATTTGCTATGTGAGCTACGCACGCCTTTACGAACACATTTCTAAAGTAATGAAAGTAGAACATTTTATTTCTTTTGCCTTTAATCCGACATTGTGCTTTATGAACTAGTATTTTTTGTTGTTGTTGTTTCTTTTCATATAAAACTTTGAACTCTTCGTATTGCGCGCATGCGCCTACCACACGCTCCTAAACCATTTTCTTTCACGTTGAGTTCAGGTGCATAGGTGAGCTTTCCTTCCATCGCTTTCTCCTCGTCGCGCCGCTGAAGCTGTTCTTAGTTGTTTAAGCGGATTGTTGTGTTAAGAATTTTTATTGGCATCATAACAAACTGTAATGAAAATGAAAAGGCTAACAATGCAAACAATGGATAAAAGCTCTACAAACTCGAAATTGATCACTGTGGGTAGGAAAGCCTAGAAATGTGAATGTAATTGTTATACTCCAATTGAACTGAATACAATAATGGTTGAATTTTAGATATCTTTTGTCTGCGTTATGAAAAAATGTAAACAAAATGCCGGAAAGCGCTTTAAAAATGTCAAATAAATAAGAACTTTATATAGAAATTTAAAAAAATATCAAACAAAATAAAGTAAAAAAATTACTACAAAAATATGGGTCGATTTCTTCTTTTTTTACATTTGATGTCTCGCTTTCAAATTGATAGTCCAGAAATTTTGTTCTCATAGCTATTAACTATAAAATATGTAAAAACAGCAAAAGTATTTTTCCCAGACTCATAAAATTAGTATTGATAAGAATGGATTTTAAAATCTTAACAACAGCCATCATAAACTAAACGTAGGACAGTTTTTTCACTGCCAGTAAATGCGTTAATGCTTCATCTATTCGCCACTTGCTAACCCTTGGTTTACGGTTGATAATACTTCCCGTTACCACTAAAAATAAAGACCGTTAATGGTAGTTAAACTTAGCGTTACCAACCGTAAACCAAAAGTTAGCAAGTGGCGAATAGAAGAAGCAAATAGTATAAATAAGCCTATATTGGCAGCACTGGAAAATAGCTGCCAAAAATTACATTTTTCTGGAAGCAGTTAAGGGGGCAGATACCTGTAAACGGCCATATTTCCCTGATTTTAATTAAAATTATTTAAAATGAAGAATTCAATATATTTTTTTCAAAATTGGCATACAGTTTATTTATACATTAAAATAATATAAAATTTTTTTTTTATTTTAATCATTGAAATGGCGGATATACACTCAATTCTTCCAGGAAGTTCGCAGCGGGGCTTCTCAATCGGCGGGCATTGTAGCATCGGCGGCAGTGACCTGAATACAAACAACCAAAAACACTTTTTTTTGTTAATGTCATAATTTCTATATGAATTAAAAAAAAAATTGAAAAAAAATATTCATGGAATAAAATGTTAAAAAAAGGAGTTTTGGGGCGAATTTTCCTACTATTTTTGATTCGAAAAAATTTTTTTTTCGAAAAATTTTCGAAAACTTGTAAATTCACATAGAATATAAAGAAGAAAAAAAAATGTGTGCGAAATTTCAGGGGATCGGTTAATAACTTTTCGAGTTCTCCAAGTCAAAAAATATAATTTTGAGAAAAACGCGCCGTCTAAAGTTTGCATACATGAAAATTCAACCTCTCAAAGCGCTCGAACGCAAAGAATAGAGTCGTCACGGTTGGCGATCTATAATATAAGAATTAATTCAATTTACGTTCTAAAATTTTTTTCACATATTCTTAAATTATATATATTAACATTTTATGAAAAAAAATTTTTTTTCGAAACTTTACAGGTATCTGTACCCTTAATAAGTTTTAGTAAAACCGCTTTCATAGAGAGTAACATTTGTTGATTCAACTCGTTATTTATGATGATCGTGTTCTGTCAACATCCTTTGTGTTCTCGTTCTTCAAGCAATAGAGTTGCTGTGTATGAACACGGGCAATATCAATGCAAACAACAAAATTTGCTCTTTATGTTCGCGGTCTAATCAAACTTACCAAACATCGGAAAAGAGACTTGGGAGCATTGAAAATAGTGAGTTATACCAGTTTTATGGGATATAACAATACTCGCTAATGGCGAATCTTGCTCAGTAACTTTGTTGTTGCTTTCACATGCACATTTTTCGTCAAGCAAGCAGAGGCCAAACATAACGAGTCGAAGGCATAATAAAGTAATTAGCCCTTTTAAAGTAAAAAATTATATATAAGGCATTTCATTGACTTCATTGACAGTTTGGCTGAGCTTCTCCTGCAATTTGTGGTGTGCGTCTTTATGTAGTTCCACAAAAGGACCGATCCACAGTTTTATGCCACCTCGGAATGGCAGATGGTCTTTTATGATGAGCTATTCCATGGCAGAAATACTCTCGGAGGTTTGCCGTTGCCTGTCGAGGAGCGATCACCATTAGAAAAAACTTTGGCGTTTAATGCCCGTGCACTAACGAACCAGTCCATTCAGCTACGGCGGCGGATGTGTGTATGTATATTAAAGCTCCAGATACCCGGGTATCGAGTAGTTCTTATTTAATTCCATACAGTCGGTTTTGGTTAAGGCTCATTCATTTTTATTGCGATAAACCTGGTAGATTGTCCCACTATGAGCTTCCCTCTCTTTATTTTAATATCTGAATAAGACCACTCTGGGCCTATAAATAGGGAGACTGCCCATTTGCTGCCTAACATATTTGCCATTTCGTTCCCTGTAATTCCTATGTGCCCTGGAACCCATAAGATGGGCACCTGATTGTTTCGCTCTAAGATATTCAGCTTTTCAAGAAATTCCTGCACCAGTTGTAACCAGGAAAAATTGTTCTTAGATTGGTTGTTCTTAGAATAGGCATGCTCGCTTCGGATTTGACATGAACGTGAAGAGTAAGTTCTAGAAAAACCGATAATTCCTATTAATTTAAAGCTACTTTCGGGGCTCATCCTGCTCAATAATTTCAGGTTCCCCTACTTTTAGAACGCTCTTACAATTTGCAGTGCCAAACTCTAAAGACGGATCAGAATCATCTATCGCTTTTGCCATACAGCGATTTTTTATCAAAGCAACTTTTTCCTCCACAATTCTACAAATATTTACTATAAACTGTTGCACTTTTTGGAAATCTTTTTATTTTAGTTTTCTTTGATACAAAGCTCTTAAGTTGAAATTTTTTTAAGCGGCATCAGTGGCCCTATCTCACATTAATTGTATATCACCCTTATACGATCTGAGACACCTTCCTCAAGGTATAAGTTAAAGTTAAAAGATTTAGTAAGTAAATTTCGAAATATTAAACAAGTTTCGAAATGATCCAAGTATGATCTTCAGATACTTAATATTTTTACTGTTGTACTATGTTTCACCTGTATGGAACTTGTGATTGTACTTTAAATTACGATTATACAAATATATTTATCATAATTATTTTCCAGGTACTCCAAAGAATCGATGATGTGTCATTAATGTGCGATAAACGCATTGCAAGTCTCAAGAAATTGGCTTTAAAACCACCGCGTCCGGTGCAAACAGTTACACCAGAACCGGCAGTGCCCTTGCAACCACAAGGAGGTGCACCACATTTGCTACGGCGAAAACATAAGGTAAGTGAGAAAAACTGGAATTATGCATTCATTGAAGAATTTTAAGAACATATGAGGTTTCGGGGAATTCGAAAATGTGTTTAGTCATGGTAAAAGTGACAGAAGTTATCTAATTAAAAATTACACTAAAAAGACTGGATGCGCAGATTTTAAAAAAAATATTCGTATATATGTATTACTTATATACATACATAATTACATTAAACCATGAAACTGTTATTAATAGGTACCATATTTTTTAAGTAAATGCAAAATTATTTACATATACAGGGCTTTTTTTATATTTAACGCCCAAAAATGAAAACAGTAAAATAATAATAAAAATTGCTATATTATTTTTCAAAATATTCTTCTTAGATCTCAATACAGTTCCACACTTCAAAAAATGTTCAAGCCTCGAAAACGGGCTATTTAAAGCTTTTAACAACGTCTTCAGACGTTAAAAAACTTTGACCTCACATCTCATTTTTGATGTTTAGTAACAAAAAGAAACCGTTAGATGCCAAATCTGGGCTGTATGTAAGAATTATGGCCTATTGATTCGATCTTTTGTGTGAGCCGAAACGTGGGAGCTCGCATTATCTTGGTGAAGGATGATTTTTCTTCGGCGGTTGGTTATCCTTAACTTTCCACAACTGCAGCTGAATTTCTTCAACATTTCTTTACACCAATTTTTTGGGTAATTTTCAAATTATGCGGTATCCATCGAGAAAAAATTTTGTTGCAAATGCGCATATATAAAAGGCAACCCTCGTATTGCCCTAAAGAACTTTACATTACTCATTTAAATGTGTGTAACAAATTAGCCGCCTTTATCAGATGTGCGCGTTTAAGTAAATTTACATTGCCATAAACATTTGTGAATATGTAAATGCCTATGCATGCATATATAATGCACTACAGTTATGTACATACAAACACAGTGCAAACATACCTACTTCCATATACCATAGCACACGTGTTACATTACGAGTATGGTTCTGTTTCCATGCTTCAATGCGGCCACTGGTCACACTTGTGCCTGTTGGCTAACACATTCTTTCTTTTGAATTAATAAATTACGAGTATTATAACGGTCTAAGTAAATTGTTGAAAAACCATAAGCATTCGGTACGTTTTTAATTGAGATGCGTATGAGATGATACGCTCCATACATTTGATATACTTATTTCACTCCCCTTTCCTTTTCGCCAAAGTAGGTACAAACAAGTACTCGGTAAGACGGTAGCAATGAGTAAACGTACTAAAAATTTGATTATGGAAATTTTAGTGTAATAAAAAACATCTAAAAATGTTGACCCAGTAAACAACGCAAGCAAGAAATTCAGAGCAAATGCTTGTTTGACCTGCATAAAAAATATTGTAGGTACTTTTTGTAAATTAAAATTTTTTTTTGGTCATTTTGTACTCATAACACATACATATAACGGCCATGCATTGAAATGTGTAACAGATATAGTTTAATTCTTAGTTCTTTTAGATCTTTAAAATGCTAAAAGAAAGTAGTAGTAATGTAGCTTCTTTAATCATCAATCACACACAGCATCGATATTTTCCGGCACAACAGCTGATTTTGGATGACCTTCCTGGTATTCGTCGGTGAGTGAACAACGACAATGAGAAAATTCACGGTGCCTGTTTTTTACGGTGCTAAAGGTGCTTTCCATATACTATAATGCTTTTATTTCATCGACGCATTCTTGTCTTGTTGATTCACATCGAAAATTGTGAAATTGTGTAGCAGATATGAATTTTTAAAGCCACTGTAAACAGCAATTTTAGGATCACACTTCAAAACACCACTCAGAGTTTATGGTAAAATATGTAAACTTGCCAATGGAATCGTCAGCTGGTGTCTGACAACTAGAAATATAGATAGCAACCCTCGTATTGCACTATTTATGGTGTACAGTTCAAGAACCTATACAGATGGTGGAAATTTATTTAAAAAAAATAACTTTTATCGTCATCTTTCATGACGAGTCTCATTTAAACGGAAAAATTAAAATTTTGAAGGAAATATATAGCAATTTTGAAGAAATATAAATAGCACTACGAGGCACTCTTTATGGTGTACAGTTCAAGAACCTATACAGATGATGTATTAAAAAAAAATCACTTTCTGTTCGCCAAAATTATGATACAAAGCACTTTTCACAGTGAAATCATCTTTCGACGAGTCTCATTAAACGGAAAACTGGCAAATTTGAAGGAAGCAAAATTGCCATATTTGGAGATATAACCAACCATCCTTATGAGACTTTCGAGACAGCAATACAACATATGCTTGGTGTTATTTGTTTTGCCGGAGACATTTTTGGTTAATTCTTTTTTAAAACTAAAAATATCGTTCACCGCGTAAAACCATTGCTTTACAGATACGAGTTTTCGGTAAATGAATCGCCTCATTAAAGACCTTTTTGCCGATTCGCTGCATGATGTACAGGTATAGTGACCACCATTAGCTATAATGGCTTCACTAATTCGAGTCATACTTTGAATTAATTTCTGCGCACATTGTGGAGGTAGACGGCTCCAAATCAACCGAATGTGCTAAGATGAGTGTTTGGTCGTCCATATTATTTTTTGTTTTTTTAAATTTTGATTAACTATTGTCCAAACATTTTCAACAGGGTTGACAGCAGGCGGCTGTGAAGATTAATTTATCATTTCAATCCCATTTTGCTGCCTCCACTCTACACACCTTCGGCCTTGATGCTTGGGATTGTTGCCTGTGTTGTAAAATCGAATGTTGGCTAGTTCTACCAAACATCGTTGCAGCTGGTGGTAATAATGTTTATTCATCAAAACTGCATTCAAATTGGCGGTAAACACAAATAAACGCTCGGGGAGATCGTCAACGTTTTAAATTTCAGTATACCTTTCCATCCATTTATTTATGAAAGTTTTCGAGTTCTTCAAATGTTTTGCTGCAGTTGAACGTGACATTTAGGGACCTTTAGGAATATAGGAACGCTGCTTCAAATCGTTTTTCAGGCGCGGAACTCATTTTTTAAAAACAACAATAAAATTGTAATAATATTAAATTATAACATACACTAGTCGCTTCATCGATTGATCGTTGTTTTATTTGAAAAAAAGTTCCCATATCTCGAAAAATAACACCCTTTATTATATTCTTACACTTAAGCGGCACACATCTTACGAACAATATGATCCACTCATGTGAACTATGCGTACCTAAATAAGAACTTTAGATTTTTCTCATGAATGCAATGAAAGAAAGAAAATTATAAGTGGCCGAGATACTTTTTATATTTTCTTCTACAAAATTTATGATTGTTATTATTATTATTGTAGTATTATATTGTTAGGTTTTATTCTTACTTTGGACTTATATGTTTATGTTTTGCATTCATACGTATGCACATACAGATTGTTGTGCCATATGACACCGTTTTTTTTTTTTTTTACCAAGATACTTGTAGCATTGAATCGTTTAGCTAAAACATTTCTTCACGGTGACGATGCTTTATGCTATGCCGTTGACCCAGTTAATATATTGTACAGCCAAGTGATCTAACATACATATGAGTATTTAGGTACATATATACACAAATGCACAGATATAATATTTATAAATTTGTGGTTGCCACAACACTAGCTAGCAAAGTGACCCGGCCAATAATTTCGCCGACTATTTGTGGTCAGTGAGATTGTAATTTTCTTGTTCTTTTTTTAACATAACAACCGCTTTTAATGTTCTTTTTTTTTGCTTTGTTAACAGCTTGGGTATTATTTAGTGGCATTTTTGTAATAAAAAAGAAATGTCGGAATTATAAAAAGATGTCCGGGAACTATTCTACAATATTCAACACTTCCGCTGTTGAGCTTCAAATTTTGTGTCTTAGCATTCGCTGCTAATGCGGTCGCTCGGTCAATAAATAGATGTACCTACTATGGAAGAATGAAAGCATGAATGAATGGCTACAAATACATGTGCACATATACACATACTTATGTGTGCATATGTATACCTACAAATATTTTGTTGAACTTGTATTTGGTTAGTTAGTTTATTAGTTGATTGCTTGGCCATAAGTGACCAATTATTGCTGCTTTCATCATCATCACCTACAAAAGCAACACATTTGCGATTGTCATCATTGCATGTAGTACTTAGCTTTCCTTGCATTAGATGCACATAGCAAATGGGTTTATCATTTTACACAATTTACCCACTTACAAGCATATGGATGCTAGCTTCTGTCTGTATGAGCGTGAATGTACTTGTTAATATTATTTCCACTGCTACTTTGTTGACATTGTTTTCAATTTTATATTAACTTTTTTTTTGATTTGTCACTGGAATTGTGGCAGTTAATTATTAACTTGAATATTTAAGCATCATCGCGTTTGTACACCCATGGAAATTAAAATAGCTGTGCGACGTTTTGACTAATTTCGGCTATTTCCTACGCATATTCTATCTCAAACGTGGCGGATTTTTCAAATAGTATTATTTATTTAAAGTAGAACCATTTGGAATGAATTCCGAGTGCACAACTCCATGATAATTAAAGAAAACGAGTAGCATGACTTTCACTTTTGACCGACTTTGACGTGGTGTTTTGGGTTTCGGCTCATGTGGACAGCGCCATTCAGCCACCTGTTGACTGGTTTGTATTTCAATCTCAAATACCCGCGTCTCTGTTATGATGCGCTAGATAAACGTTGGGTCCGAATTCATTTGCTCAAGCATGTTTTCAACCACCAACCGATGATTTTTTTTAAAGGAATTGAACTCTCTTGGAACGAGTCGAGCAGCCACGCGTCTCATGCCCAATTGATGGTGTAAAATGTTGCAAATTGATTCGTGAGACACGTTAAGGTCACGAGCTACCTCCCTCCAACTTAGGTGATGGTTTTCCAGCACCATTTCCTTGACTTTGTCGACGTTTTCCGTTGAAGGCGTTGATGAGCGACCAGTTGGGGGCAAATCTTCCACGACTTCTCATAGACCCGTGTTTTTGACAAAGCGCACTCGCTATAGGCTTTCTGCAACATTTTCAATGATTCGGCACACGAAATCCCGTTCAAAACACAAAATTTAAGACAAATTCTTAGTTCGATATTTTTATTCATAGTGAAAATCGCAGAGACAGCCTACTGTTGACTGATATAATTAAATGACAAGAACAAGCTAATTGACAGATCACGCTCAAACTCTGCGACACAATATTCCAGCAAAAGAAATTAAACATACAGTGACCGACAAAAGTATACATACACCCCCCATTTCCACTGGATTGAAAGTTCAAAAACTTTACTGAAAAATGTATTTACACAGTTTTATTTGAAAGCTTTTTCTAATCATTATAAACTTAAAAAAAAAACCTTCAATAACATAAAATAGCAAAGCTATGGCAAGAAAACCTAAAACCAACGTTGACAAAAGTCTACATACAGTACAGAAACATCTTACTCCAGTATGAAAATCTTCACTTAACTCTAAGTAATATTCCTTCTTGACTAAATTTGTTAACTCTGCAGAAGTTATATTGTTCCAAGCTTCTATTAGTCGCTCTTTGAGTACTGAAGCGCTTGAAATCGGATTTTTTCTAACTTTTCGATCTAAAATTTCCCAGACATGTTCAATAATATTCAAATCTGGGCTTTGTGGTGGTGTATTTAATTGTCTTGGAGCATGGTAAAGCAGCAAATCCTTCATAATGTGTGCTGTGTGCTTTGGATCGTTATCCTGTTGAAAGAATCAACCTGAACCAAGCTCCAAATCATTCACCGAAGATTTCAGATTGACTTCCAATAGTGATTTATATATGTATATGACGATCCATATTACCTTCAATAAATACTAATCCTCCAACTCCAGATGCAGCAACAGCTCTCTAAACCATTACATTGCCGCCACCATACTTCACTTTTGATACCAAAATCTTCGGACTCAGTGCAGTATTTTTTCCCCCCGCACTTTTACCCTTCCATCGCTACCGAATATATTAAGCTTCGACTCATCTGTAAACAAAACTTTTTGCCAAAAATCCATCCCCTTTTCCCTGTGTGCTTTGGCGAACTCCAGGCGAAGTTTACGGTTTTTTTTTTCTGAAATAAGAGGCTTTTTTCGTGGTGTTCTACTATGAAAGCCGTTTTTGTTCAGAGCTTTTTCATTTGTTCTTAGATGAATACACTTGTTGGATGAGCTTGCTATATTCTCGGCCAATTTCGGAGCAGAAACTTTTGGATTTTTGTCCACTTCTTTTAGAATCAAGCTGACGTCTCTGCGAGATAGTTTGCTCGGGCGGCCACTGCGCGGCTTAGTTTCGGTGGAACCACTATTTTTAAAGTTTTTTGCAATGGTCTGGACTGTTGCACGACTCAAGTTTATGATTTTTGAAATTTCCCCATATGATTTTTTTTTCTTTCCTATGCTGAATAACTAAATTTCTAACGTCAACTGATATTTCTTTTCGAGGACCCATTGTACATACTTAAGTATTCAAATTGCAACTAAAATCAATATTAGTCAACGCTGTTTTTTTCGTTTTTTTAGCATAACTGTGTTGTTTTATGTTAAAGAATGGATTTTTTTTGTTAAGTCGATTAGAAAAAGATTTCAAATGAAATTGCATAAACACATTTTTAAGCAAAGTGTTTGTACTTTGTAAACAACGAAAGGGAGGGGTGTACTATATGTAGACTTCTGTCGGCCACTGTATGTGTAACGCGCGCTTTTTATTGCACCATAGTATTTGTTAGGGTATCAGTTGTTGTTTTTTTTTCAGTATCGCAAAAATTTAAGAACTTCTGTGTCTTTTTTGTTTTATCAAATAACGCATAGGTATGTATGTAGTTAGTGCTTCTTCTGTTAGCTGTAATTTATTATTGCAGTTTTCATCTCGTCCAACAAGACAAGAAAAGTGGACATAAAATAATGGCCAAGCGCCGCGAATGAAAAGTCGTAATCGGTCTAGTTTTTTTAGTTTTCATACAAAATTGTAGATCTAACACCTCTTTTGGCCTTTACTATTCTATAGTATGTATGACAGAACTCTAATGCACACTGTCAGTTTGCGCTAATTGTACAATGGCTCACTTACGTTTTTCAAGTGTTAATGAAAAGCCTCAAGAGCCGCGTCACTTGCACGTAAATGAACTGTAGCAAATCCATGCAAGACTAAAAAGTGAAAAATGTAATTTTTTTTTTTTGGTTTTGCAAAACAATAAGTAGTCTCATACATACGCTTGTCAACCTTTTCCACTTTAATGCAAAATGAATTTCACTTTTAAATGTGGAAAATTTTCTCTGTAGATTAAGCCCCTTTTCTCATTACTAAATATAAAAGTGTCTCAGTGTCAGCAAAAGAAACACAAGTACAACCACAAAAAAAACAAATAATAAACAAATCCAATTCAGACTGGGACTAAAGTTCAAATGAATGCTGCAGCTGTTTGCCTACCTATCTCATATCTGCACTAACTATTAATACATGAAGTTTTCCATTTATTGTTGCCTACAAATATTCGTTCGCATATAAATTTCAACTAACATTTGTTATTTTTAAATTTATGGCTTACAATTTTGATTTGAAAATATACATTAAATACATACGTACACACACGCAAAAGTAGTTGGTAGTTAAGTATTTATGGGCCTCTTAATTAAACTTTCTTTGTTTTAAGTTGAGAAAATGTTGCTCGCTGAGATTTTCTGCATATGAGCATCTGAATGCAAATGATCGCACATACGCACACACTCATGAAATATTCCCTAGTGCACATTGGTAACACTCTGACTTTGGTATGCGAAAATTCAATCTCACATACATACATACATACGAATAGTAAGCAAATAATACAAAATAAAATATTTGCGCATTATTTCCAATCATATAAAATGTATGTACATACATATATATATTTATATTATTAAACTTTGCTCATGCTGATATTAGCAGATAATACCAGCCTCACTCGATGGGGTGTCCACAATTGTACACAAAAGTAGGAAATTTATGCTTACGTAAATTATGAAATTTATTTCGTGTGATATTTTTCATTTAACCTACATTTTCAAAGAAACGCATACAAAGATGCATATATTTTAATTTATAACGCCAACAGATAAATTCAAAAAACAAACTTTAAATTAAGAGCAGCATTTACAACAAAAACAAAACATGTATAGCGTAAAACGATTTCAAAGCCTTTTTTCGTGTGCGAGCTTTTTCCGCTACTGGTGCCGATTTTGCAACTTGCCTTAAAATTATTTAAACTTAATATGAAAATGGTCGATCTTTAAGCACAACATATCGCAAAGTTCGATAAACTATACATTCTACATAAATTTGTTTAAAATTTTTTTCATACATTTTTTTTAAAGAATTGCAAATTTTTCAAATAGCAACATTTTTTTTATTTTTAAGACTGCATTGCAATAAATTTGCATTGCATAGAGTATAAAACTATAAAAAACATCAAAAATCCCTTTTCATCCACATCCATTTTTGGTCATCTTTTCCCAGACGCGGCTAAATACCATACACATAGGCAATGAGTGCAAGAACGCCCATGTATAGTAGATATGAAATCGAAGCAACTTGTCGAAAATACACCTACTCATGGTGAAAGAAATTCAAAAGGTGTGACCAATACCAAACCGTTAACTGGCTCTCAGCGAATTTGAAAGAATGAGCGGATATTCTGACGTATCCAGGGTCATGCAGCGGTTGGTTTACGAAAAAACTGAGATTATGTTGGTGATATACGAAAAAAAAACACACAATCTCTGCTCATGTTACTTTGTTCGCAAGAATGATAGAGAACGAGATTGCGCCTTCCGAATTCGCCATGTCATAAGAGTCCATCAATAAACAAACAAAAAGAAAGGGGGACTACTTGTTTGTGAAGAGAAGAGTAGGCGAAAGCAATGGAAGCAACCAAACACACATACTTTCTAGCCACGTCGCCTTCCGAATAAAAACGCAAAAAAACTGCATTTGGAGGTTTTATATTCATTTGTGCTTTAACAATTTAACACGCCGCACTTCCAGTACTCAATTCGCCTTGCTTCGTTCCCTTCTGACCAACGTCTGATTGAATGAGCATGTAAATATGTCGTGACGAAGTTACTCGCTCAATTTCGTTTTTCACCAAAGCTGAAGGCCAAACCTGGTAATTTATCACCCTTGACGTCAGCTCTGAGATCCAGTTAACGGCGTGAACGCGCCTCTGAAACTTTTTCACTAAGATGAGTAGATTCTAGTCTTTGACTGTTATTCTCACATAACCAATTTTTTATAATGTTCATGGTATAACAAAAACCTTATAAATAAATGTGCTGAACTTTGTACAAAGTTCGCAAAACTTTAATGAATTTCCAAAAATTTTTAGCAAATTTTTAACTTTTTAATCGGAATTTTTAGAAAACTTCTGGGTATGCAATCTTATAGGTCAACTAATTTTAGTGCAAATAAAAAATAGTTTAAAAAAACTAAAAAACACGCTTTTATTGCCAATCGAACTAAAAAGTATAAAATAAATTTTAATGACATAGAGACCTATAATGAAGTAATAGCAAATCGAACGATCAGTCATAGTCAACTACCTCAGAACAGAATTAAAACAAAAATTAAGATACAAATAGAATAATTCAAATTAGAGTTAAAAGCGTGGGATGCATTTTGCTTCACTTTCATAACCTTCTGTACATAGGTAGTTGCCAATAGAATGATTGTAATATTTACTATATCAAGCATCCCACGCTTTTAACTCTAATTTGAATTATTCTATTTGTATCTTAATTTTTGTTTTAATTCTGTTCTGAGGTAGTTGACTATGACTGATCGTTCGATTTGCTATTACTTCATTATAGGTCTCTATGTCATTAAAATTTATTTTATACTTTTTAGTTCGATTGGCAATAAAAGCGTGTTTTTTAGTTTTTTTAAACTATTTTTTATTTTCTACTTTTTAGTTCGATTAGCAAAAAAGCGTCTTTTTTAGTTTTTTTTTAAACTATTTTTTATTATGAATGAAAATTATGCAGTTATCGGCCTTAATAAAGAAGTAATCGGGATGAAGAACTTATTTCGTGGAGGGAGCCTGAGAAACGGCTACCCCACTCCATTGGCCAGTTTTTTTTCGATTTTCGTGGTGTGGTGCACTATGAATTCCTTCCACCTGGCCAAACTGTTAATAAGGAATATTATTTGAGCGTTATGCGTCGTTTACGTGAAGCAATTCGTCTAAAAAGACCAGAATTATGGGCCAACAACTCTTGGTTTTTGCATCACGATAATGCACCGTCTCACACTGCACTCGTTCTTCGTGACCATTTCGCCAAAAATTCCACGCATATCGTTCCGCAACCACCGTATTCGCCTGATTTGGCTCCGTGTGACTTCTGGCTATTCCCAAAACTCAAGAGACCACTCCGGGGAACGCGTTTCGAGTCGATTGAGGAGATAAAAGCTGAATCGAAGAAGGTGCTGATGGCTATACCGGAAATGGACTATTTGGCATGTTTCGGGGATTGGAAAAATCGTTGGCATAAGTGTATTTCATCGAGAGGGGATTGTTTTGAAGGGGATGAAATTGATTTACAAGAATAAAAAAAGATTTTTCATTTTACAACCAAATTCACCTTACTTTTTGCCCACAGGTAAAAAAAGAAAATATTAATCCTGGCAATCCTAATAAGGATAATGGAAAACTTTTATCAAGTTATTGCATTGTCATCGGCCCTTGATAGGTGTGCAAAATTCTAAGTCGATCAGATGTTTAGAAGCCAGTGAAAATTTAGCTCAAAGATTCCGTTACATACATACATACGTACATACATGCATACATACATACATACATACATACATACATACATACAACCCGACCTAATAAAAGTGTGTTAAAAAGTGTAAGCCTGAGCCGCTGAAAAATCGCCTTGATTTCTGATCATTTTTTTTCGAACTTGTGCTTTAGTACGAAGCAAAATTGCTTTTAATGTCACACATTTTTTATGTCATCATTTTTCGCGGAAGGATAGTCAAACAATGATACCGAGCACGCTTCATTTCCTTGTGTTGAAATGACATCAGTCTAATTTATTCCAGTGAAACACAGTTTCATATATACTAAATATGTCTCCGCTTTATATTTTCGTTTTCATTCTCATTATCTCAAATGTGTTGAGTGTGTTAATTAAGTTAATTGAAACAGCAATTGGCAGCAATGGGAAATCTCAATAACACCACTGGCTTACTTCTGCGCCCACAATACACATACACATACTCATGCACAATACTCCTATATGTTATTGCTAGGTGCACAGATGCATATCGGATGCTGAGCTGACAGGGAAAGGAAAAGTTCGCTTTAAGGCACAATGACACATTGCCAGGCAATTAATTCAAGTGAAAAAGGAAATAGGAAGTAGTGAACGCTTTATAATGGTAGCAAAGGGTTTATACCATACACTACACATATGTACATACGTACATATATAAACGTACACAACTATTATACTTATTCACATATTTAGTAGGTGAAATATAATGTATGCCTGTATGTACATATATTAGTGCACTGTGCCATGTCTGATTGGCTGTTGTTGCGTTGCATGTCTAGGAAATGTGCTGGATGGCAGCAGCAACATCGCTAAAAATCATAATTCCAACAAGCAGTTATGCAATAGAAGAAGTCAAGGAATACATATGCACATACCTGTGAAGATATTTAGAAGAGTGTACAAACTTGAGTATTGAAACGTTTGCGGGTATGCCAGTCAACGGCATATATACGCAAGCACTTATTAATATACTTACATACCTATTCGCAAAAGCATACACCCCTTTAATGGTGCATGAATATTAATGCGGTAGATTGTTCGACTTCACACTTCCTTACATTATTCGCCAGCGGCAATTGTTTCTGTATAAAAACTAAAATACTATAAAAATATATATGTATATACATATGTATGCTAAAATCATATTCAGTTTTTAATTTCCTTAGTAGCATTCCGTTAATGGTTAGGCACAGTAACCAATTGTGGCAGTAATATAAGCGTACATAGAAGCTTACAGACACACACCCTGCTGGGAAATCAACCAGTACCGTACTGCTGCGCTCTTAGTGAAATTCAAACCGTGACCAATCTCTCCAATCTCTTTTTTACACAAGCAACTGATGAACTTCAAACGACGATGACCTAAAAGTGTCCTCACATTTTTCGGTAATTCAAATTATTTAATAATAAAATCACAAAATTAGCAAATGGTCTAAGAAGCAGTGTAGTCGATAAAGTATTGCCTTAAATTAAGGAGATTTTAGATTCGATTTTTTTGGAAATACAATTAAAGTTTTCCCGTTTTATGTCTCTCATTTTATTTTTAGATTCGTATTCAAAGTAGGAGAAAAAATCGGTTAACATTTGGCGGTAAGCGGAAGTCTTATACTTATTAAAAAACTAAATCAAATAACATTAGCCCCATGGTGTCGTTCATCCAAAACTTGGTCATGCGTTGTGAATTAGGGATGTCAATTTTTTCGATTTTTACGATACTGGCACTTTCGGTAATTCATAATTATTGTCTGGGGATTCCAGGATTAGTCCCGGAACTTAGATATTCATTATTTTGCAACAATTTAACTCGAAAAAATGTAGTCACTATTATTTGAGAAGCTCTGCTCTCATGTAATAAATAATAAATAAATGGGTTTTAAATGTACTTTTTTATTTAAAATGTAAATTTTTCATTAGTAACGAAACATACCTGATAAAGTAAGTTAAGGTATGTCAAAAAAGGATCGTTACAAAAAACTAGAAAGAGCAAACGAAGGCACGCATTTTGTGATTCAAAGAAGTTCGTATCAAGGTGGTAAATCAAAATTTGCGGAATATATTCGGAAATTTCAAAATACAACGTCATTCCCCAAAAGTTATATTGTCGTCTTAAAAGTACTCCCCATCAAATGCAATGTACTTATGCCAGCGCTTGATCCAGCTACGAAAAACATTTCTGGAACTCTATTTTAGGTATAGCCATCAGATTTTTCCATTACTTCGCTTCGGCTGTTAAAACGCGTTCCCCATAGTGATTTTTTGACTTGATCAAATAGAAAAAATCGCAGGGAGCCATGGCTGCTGAATGGTGTTCGGTTCGGATAGTGATGACACTGTGCGACGGTGCATTAGCATAGTACAAAATCCATGAGTTGTTTGTCCCACAAATTCTTTGGTTTTTGGCGAATTCCTTTGCGTAAACGTTATAAAACGCCCAGGTAGTAGTCCTTATTAACTATCTGCCTAATATTTGTGGTATATAATGCCGTTGTAATCCATAAAAACCAAGACCATCGCTTTCTTTTTTTACTGAAAAAGACGTGGTTGTTTTATCTTGATTCATTCATGTCAAATCATGTTTTTGACGATATCAACAAGATCCCTCTTTTGTATCAAATTCAGATCCTTTGAAACCAACTTTGCAGCAACACGGCGAAAACCCAAATTATTAACCCCAATGTCCTAAGCGGATCCAAAAGCAATACTCAAGTCCTCTGCCAACTCTCTGATGGTTAATTTACGTTTATCCATCAACTTTTCTTTCACTTTATTGATACTTTCATTAGTTTTCGATGTCGACGGCCTACCACTACATTCGGCAAGCTTGATGAACTCACGATTTCTTCTAAAGTGTAAACGAATGTTTTCTTTAAAGCATCATTACCGAAACAGTTTCTCAATATTTCTAAGGTTTTCGCACATTGAATCCATTTTTAATGCAAAATTTAATACAAACTCGTCGTTGCAAATTCAAATTCGTTTTTAAAACTGTAAAAAATTTAAAACACATGCACAGGTAGATTTACTCAAGAAGGCGTAGGTTTTACAAATGTCAAGCAATGGCAATGAAGTTTTCGTAGGAATGTTAATCACAGGTGCAGCATCCTAAAAAATCACAAAACTCAAATCATTTGACTTAGAGCGTCACCTGGCGGTTGTTCCAGGAAGTTTTTGATAAAGATGGTATCTTAATCTTGTACAATTTAAGTGAAATAAACGGAGAGTAGCCCCGGCCTTATTGCGTATTCATTTATGTTAAAATCTGGAGTTTTTTTATTTTAACTTAAATGAATACGCTATAAGTCAGTGAAAGTTTTTACAACAGAGGCATACGAGTGCATATGTATTTATTACTATTTTATTAAAAAGTAAACAAAAACATTGAGACTTATCGATATTTGCTAAAAAGTTAAAGTCAATATCGCTTTTTTGCTTTTCGTAAGAAATTACAGATGCCAAAAATCCCGGGTTTATAGATAAAACAAACCCGGACCTTTCACGATTTAAAAATATAGAAGTTTCAGAACTAGCATCAATATTGTAGATCACTTTACCGACGTGTAGATTTTTCGACCCCCGAATGTAACAATTGGATTTGTAAGCAATTTTTCGTTAGTGCTGAGTTTTCCTGCAGGCCACTTTCATACATTACAATATATGTAAATTATTTGTGCTGCGGTACATCACAGTTTTAGTATGCTTCCTGTAGCCAATATAACACACTCTTCTTCTTCATGCCACATTCTATGTGTCTACTACTGTCCGTTTGGTTCCGCTATTGGTCGCCCTTAACTGTGGCTTACTTGCGGTCAAGAATCAGCACAAGTCTCGTGACCGCTGCAATTCACCGGAACTGATAAACAAAGACTGTTGCTTGTTCAGATGCATACAGTTTAACAAGCAGAAACATTTGTGCGTACGATATTATGTAAATGTATCTTCATGTGCTACGATATACATAGTTCGGTACCGTATTGCCTCTAAACCCCCAATAAAGTGTGGCAAGTACTCGCAAGCGTAAGCAAGCAGGAAGAAAATTCTTTACCGCAAAGTGCGCGCAACTGTTGCATGCACCACAAGCGGATATATTATATTATATTTTATTGTATCATTATCTAACACGCATTGATTTATTGTTTTATTAGTACGAGTACAAGTGTTAGACATTTTTGCGTTAATCAATTAGCGGTTGATTTTAATATGTGGCATAAATTTTCGGTTTTACAATCAGTTTTTTTATATTTTACAGCAGAAAATGGAGTTGTTGGATAGAAAAAAATATTGTTAGATATTAGACCTGCATATCAATCCGGTATATTTACGCGTGTTAGTCCACCCAACTCTGATTTGATAATAAGCGGAGATATCCGGAAAAGAATGAATGAGAAAATGTCATCGATCTAGAGTCGAGGATCACTGTTGTATTTTCACACGGCTCTAAGCTAAACGATGAGGTGTACAGAGGGGATCCATTCAAAAGAGAAGATCTTCTTAAATCTAAGCTCACAACTACCCGGCCGTGTAACGCCTTTAAGACTAAACTTACAGCAATAAACGAGGCCAATCTTTCGGTCAAAAACTAACTCAGAACGATACAGTCGGTTTCCAATGGCTGTGACAGACAATCTTCATACATATCTGTTCTGACAGACAATCTTCATACATATCTCTCAGTCCAATGGAACTTCTTCCACCTCAGTTTGAATAGTTCTAAAGAAGCTAATAGTGTCTGATATAAGTTGGATACTACGAGCGTGTTATGGGTTCCCGGTGTCAGGAACATCTTGGAAGATGGTCGCGGATGAGCTAACGAAAGATGGAGCCAGTTTTAATGAACACTCACCAAATTGGATGCATCCAATTGCCTTTTAATAAAAATAGATATTAGTGAATGGGAAAATGGTCAATGGCATCCAAATGTAAAGTGACAAGACAAATCTAATCAAAAATCCATAAAAAATGGCAAATATAATTCATTCTAAAACTTGTATTTGTAAACACATGCGCGAGGAAGAAGTACAGAGTTTTGAATATTTTTGCTACCGGCCAGACACCGTAATCTCCCAAACAAATTCTTTTAATGTCTAGTCAGAAGGAGTATTGCAGGAACTCTTATAAGGGGTGGTCCAATAGATCAGCTAAACCAAGTGTGTTTCTCCCTAAAGATAAATACGTTAAGCAATTGCTGTGCGGATCTTGCGTGGCCAACTATTGGGTTGGCAACTAAGTAATTGTGGATTTCACTCATAATTTCTTCAGTTACGTTTTTAGGTTTGCAGACGTAGTACAAATGTAAAACACATTTTGTTATTTGATAGTTGCCAATTCAGCTGTCAATCAGTAAAAAAAGTTTTTTGATCGGTTGCGTAGTTTTCATTTGGAGTTCGGAAAATTTGAATGGAAAATCAAAAGAGACATTTTCGTCATATTTTGCATTTTTATTTCTGCAAAGGGAAAACCGCATCGCAAGCTATAAAAAGTTATGTGCTGTTTATGGTGACGAAGCCTTAAAAGAACGATAGTGTCAAAATTGGTTTGCCAAATTTCGTTCCGGTGATTTTTCACTCAAAGATGAAAAACGCTCTGTTCGTCCAGTTGGAGTTAATGACACCCTAATCAAAGCAATACTCGATTCAGATCGTCACAATACAGCACGTGAGATTGCAGGGAAGCTTCATGCATCACAAACATGCATTGAAAATAACTTAAAACAACTTGGCTATGTGCAAGAACTCGATACAGGGGTTCCTCCCAAACTGAAAGAAGCGCATTTAACGCAACGCGTTAAATGCTCCGCGTTGCTAAAGAAACATAATGAAAATTATCAATTTTTAAAACGACTGTTAACTGGTAATAAAAACTGGGTTGTTTACAACAATATCAAGCGGAAAAGATCGTGGAGCAGGCCAGGTGACCCAAATCAAACAACAACAAAAGCTGATACTCATCCAAAAAGGTTTTATCAGTTTGGTGGGATTACAAAGGAATTGTCTACTTTGAACTCTTACCACCTAACCGAACGAGTGCAGTTGAAGAAAAGCGACCTGAATTGACAAATCGAAAAAGTATTGTATCCAATCGTGACAACAAAGCCACTCGGCGAAAATTATTGGAGCTTGGATGGGAGGTTTTGCTATATGCACCATATAGTCCTCACCTTGCACCATCTGATTACTTTTTGTTTCGATATTTGCAAAACTCCTTGAATGGTAAAAATTTCAATAATGATGATGATGTCAAATCGTACCTGATTCAGTTTTTTGCTAATAAAAACCATAATTTTTATGAACGTAAGATTATGATGCTACCTGAATGATAGCAAAAGGTCATTGAACAAAATGGGCAATTCATTACCGAATAAAGTTATTTAGTTCCATGAAAAATTTCTATTTGATTTTCTTTAAAAATCCACATTTACTTAGTTGCCAACCCAATATATCCTCTACAGAATTGTTATGGGGATTTGCTGATGCAACAATTTCTAAGCGCACAAGTAATCTAAGTGAATAGCTCGAGTATAGTTTTATAGAAATTTGTGATGCCTGGTTTTCAATATGCCATTTTTATAACGTCATAATACGAAAGAATGCCACGCAAGCCACCAATTACATGTGTGAAGTTTACGGACACGATGCTGTATCAGTTCTTGTAGCACAACAATAGTTCGCTCGCTTCCGTTCTGGAAATTTCGATGTGAAAGATGCACCCCGCTCCGGTCGACCTATCGTTGAAAAAATCGATGAAATTATGGAAAAGATTGACCAGGACCGTCACATATGCTACCTTGACATCGCCAAGGCACTAAACATTCATCATCAAACGGTTTTGAACCATTTAAAAAAGGCTGGTTACAAAAAGAAGCTCTATGTTTGGTACCACATGAATTGTCTGTGAAAAATTTAATGGACCGAATCTGCGATTCTTTGCTGAAACGAAATGGAATCGACCCATTTCTGAAGCGAATGGTAACAGGAGACGAAAAGTGGATCAAAGGGTGGTGAAGCTCAACAAATGGTCGCAAAGCCAGGATTGACGCCTCGAAAGGTTATGCTGTGTGTTTGGTGGGATTGGAAAGGAATCATCCACTATGAGCTGCTCCAGCCTGCTCGAACGATTGATTTTACACTTTACTGTCAACAACTGATGAGATTGAAGCAAGCAATCGAAAAAAACGGCCAGAACTGATCAACAGAAAGGGCGTCGTCTTCCATCAGGACAACGCTAGGCCACACACATCTTTGATGACTCGGCAAAAACTGGGAGAGCTTGGCTGGGAAGTTTTGATGCATCCACCATATAGCCCTGACCTTGCACCATCGGACTATCATTTGTTTCGGTCAATGCAGAACTCCCTTAATGGAGTAAAGTTGGCTTCAAGAGAAGCCTGTGAAAGTTACTTGTCGCAGTTTTTCGCCGGGAAACCTCAAAAGTTTTACACTGATGGAATAATGTCTCTAGAAGAAAAATGGGAAAAGGTGGTCGACCAAAATGGTACATATTTGATTTAATAAAGTTCATTATAAATATAAAAAAAATGAGTTGAAGTTTGATTAGAAATACGAAAAGACTTTTTCGACTACCATATATTGGACAAAAAGGCAAAGGAAAGAGTTGAAACTCTTACCCACGGACACCGAAGACCAATGATTGAAATAACTAAGACGAGTAACTAACAAGAAATTTCTTTCTTCGTTTTGCACTCAGATCTTTAAACTTCACTGATCCAATTCCTTGATACAATGCAATATATGCGTTACTAAATTTAAAATCATTATAAAGTAGAAAAAGTATACTTCCACTCTGCTTTGCTTTCGAGATTGTAAAAGTAAATGGGACCGATGATATTCCAATATCGAGACTATCGACTTTCGTTGGTATTCCGCTGATTTTTCTTAATTAATGAAGTCGTTAATCTTAAAGTTGGCATTGATCGAATGACGAATAATGAGGAAACTATATGTATCTGGGGGCCGTCGTAACCGCATGGGTTGGTGCGTGACTACTATTCGGAAGTGCGTAGGCTCGAGTCTCCGTGCATGAAACACCAAAATGAAGAAAACACTTTTTCTAACAGCTATCGCCCCTCGGCAGTCACCGGCAAACTTCTGAGTGTATTTCTGCCATGAAAAAGCTCTTTATAAAAAAATATCCGGCGTTCAGAGTCGGCTTAAAACTGTAGGTCCATCCATTTGTGCAACTACATCATGACGCACGGCACAAACTGGAAGAAGAGTTCGGCCAAACACCAAAAAAAGGGTGTAAGTGCCAATTATATATATGTAGAAGTATATATGTACCTGGAATGAAGTCTGTGTTCAGTATGAATGGAAAATTAAGTTATATCCGCACGCCTTACAACATATTCGCTGCTCTAAAAACTTTTGCCAATGGCGACATTATTGTCATCCACGCATCAAAAATGTGTAATGTCATCTAGAAAAACATTGTTTTTTTTTTTTTTAACGACTACCACATAAATAGTATTTACTGTAATTTCTATGTATATGTATTCGAAGATTACCTTTTTTATTTGACCCCCAATAATGAAAACACAGTAAAATAATAATGAAAATGGCTTTATTGTTTTTCAATATATTCGCCTTGGAGGTCAAAACACTTTTGCACCAATTTTCAAAGCACTTCCGCCATTCGAGATGTGGATACCTCCTAAACGACCCATTTAAGGGCTTTAACCGCCTCTTAAGCCTCTCGATAATCTCGAGCTAATTCCGGGCGAGATGAAAAAAGAACATGCTAAAAAATACAAAACTTTTGGATAAAAAAATCGATTTGCAACTCGCACATAGTGTTGGAAAAGTGCAAAATATAAAAGACAACCCTTACGCCTTAGTAATTCTTTTTTCATAATAAAAAGTTAATTAAAAGAATTACTTCGCTAAACAAAGCGAAACATTATTTTCAGTTTTGTTCTTCAAGTCCCATAAGCGGATACCCCGCATAAGTGGATAAAAATTGAGGATAGGTGACTGTCTAGTTGTGTGATATTTTTTAATAAATTTACACTCTCGCTCACAAGCGGTATTAGCGATCTCTTTACCGTTTGACAACACTTTGGGCACAATTGATATCAAAAGCAGTTCTTTGCTGAACGAACAGTTCAAACATTTTACTACTTTTTCACTACCATTTTTTGTTTTTTTGTTTGTTCAAAAAGTTTCATAAATTCACTTTCCGACACCAATTAATTAATATTCGTCTGTGCTCTCAGCATTAAGCTGAAAAGTGTTTTCCTCTCAGCAATTACCCAGTTGGGGTGCAATTAAAATTTAATCTGTCATTTTTGATTTAAAAGTTTTCTAAATTGTATACAAAACAAATCACAGAAAACTCAAAAAAGCATCTCAAACTAATGCAGTAATTTGTTGCCCATCTCTGCCCACCTCTGCCCACAATTTAGTAACAAAATCGTACAACAAAGTGCTTACCCGCATTGCAGGCATACATACATATATTTACAAACAGATTACAAGTACACCGATTTTACATTGCCTATTGTTGGTGTCCGCTGGTGTCAGTGCAAGTGCACTTGTGTATAGGCGTAAATAGCAACGGAAATTGTGTAATTCGCTTAGTGGGTAAGCGTGTGAAATGGAAATAGCATGACCATCATCGCCACCATTACCACCACGAGCAACCTGATATGTAGCCCTGAACATAATGGCAAATATTGTTATTGCTTATGGTGCCAACGACAGTCAAGATAACTAAAATTTTGCTCCGAGCGTTGTTGATTATGTTGGGTGTTGTTTGGTGGTTTGTGGTTGTTGTTTTGGTCACTAATAGCCAGTGTTCGTTGTTGTTGTATGCCAATGTGTGCATTTTCAAGATGTATTTGTTGGTTTTCTGTTGTCTAACGGATGACATTTAAGCCTAATGTCATGTAATTTCCCACTAAAAAAAATTAAAATAATTCTCATTTGTTTTGTGTATTGTGCAATTTGTCTTTTTTTGCATTTTTAAGGTAAAATAGTTCGCATATTCCCGTGCGTAAATGCGAATAGTGCGGGTAGGAAATCATAAAGTTAGCATAATGACAAAAATAAATAAATTTACTGACCCAAATTCAAATTTCATGCAACATGGTAGAATCGAATTTTCGTAGAAAATATAAATGTGCACAAAAATTTAATCAAACATATGTATAAGCATACATATTTTTCCAAAGTTTGGAATAGAAGTAAGAAATACGTTGGATGTAAAGGGAAGACGCGCCTAGATGTTGTTTTAAAATGAAACATGTAAAAATTTAGATTATTTCTGGTTTCACTATTTTTTATTCAAAATACGGCTCTTAACAATTATATGTGAAAAATTATATCACTTAAATGTCCACCATGAGCACGTTTACAGGCCGTCATAGGAGAATTAAAATTTTCAAGGACTTCACGCATTTCGCATTGAGTTCAGCAATCTCAATTCGAATTAGAGGAAGAAAAACCATCTATCATCAGCGCTGTTGATGTAGTGGAGGAGAGAAACGGAATTTAGGCTGGAGAACTGCCTCAGGCTATCCTCAAAAGGCACACTGAGAAACCTCAAACGCCTAGCCGCCAGACCCGCACATTTACAAAGAAAGTGCTCAACAGTATCTTTTTATGCACGATGCCCACAGCTTCTGCAATGGTGGTTGTACGGTTATTATTATGAATATAATAATAAAAATAATAACAATTATAAAAATAATAGTAAAATCCTCATATCCGAGTGTATCTCTGCCATGAAAAATGACCTCATAAAAAAATATCTGCCGTTCGGAATCGGCTTGAAACTGTAGGTCGCTCCATATGTGGAACAACATCAAGACGCATGCCATAAATAGGAGGAGGAGCTCGGCCAAACACACATAAAAGAGTGGAAGCGCCAAATATATATTTATATGTATATCCACATTCAGAATTTTGTATCGAAAAATTTTAGTGACCTTATGCATTTTCTTTTAATTACTACAACTTTGCCTTATATGCATGTTTGTATGTCATTATTCAATGTGTTCAATTTAAGATTCATCAACTATGAAAAATTCTTTACTCGTATATGACTTACTCCGCTATGAAAGTGCAAACGCTTAGGTTAATTACCGCAGAACTCGTCGTATAAGCACATTGCTCTTTTTTGTAAGTAGTGGCAAAAGTAAGCGCAAAAATTTTCATTGAAAGTAAAAAACAAAAACCGGCACAGAAAGAGAAAAAATCCGAAGGAACATTAGTAAGCTTTTGATTGCAAAATTTTCGCAATACAAAGGGCATTGAATGCAGATAAAACCTCATGCATATACATATATAGAAACATAACGTACAATTGTATATATAAATGTGCAACGAAAGAAGAGTTGTAATAAATTCATAACAGCGATTGAAAGTAACGATGAACCGTCTATCAAACAAACAAAAAATACACGACTCCGGCAAACTCAAAAGCAAAAAATGGTAAACCCGTAAATATACGCTCGCTTACTCGTACATACATACATACATGAATTCAATTATTATACGCAGGCACATAAATTTTAATTTATGAGTAGTCATTTTTATTGCCGCACCGAGCACTGGACCAGCATGTCAAGAGTGCAGTAAGTGCGAATTTTTACGGTGCAAGTGCAACCGTTGCCAAAAACAACAACAACACCAACCACACCCCACATACATACATATGTACAATAAGAAAGTGTGAATGCGCTGTAAAGCGAAAATTAAAATGATGAAAAAAATATCACTCCATCATTATACCGGCATTCAATCACAAATTTACTCAACTCTTATGCACAAGTGATGGGAAAATTTTATATTGTGTCGTCAGCAATATAAAATCATGTCAACCTGCAGACGAACGAAATATAAAAAGAAGAGTAAGTGAATGCAGCGCGGCGCATCAAATTTTGTTGTGGTGTAAAAATGTTGCATGCATTTTGAAAGTTGCAAGTAACAATAGCGATAGCAGTAAACAACTGTAACAATCGACGCTGTAGCGCGGTGACAATGTGTGAATTTGGCTTGGCGCGCACACCGTTAACCAAATCCATGCCTCCACATGCCATATGCCATTCACTGTCGCACGTACAAACATACACAGATATATGGTGTCTTTTTTTTGCATATATTTTTGTATGATTTGCTAAATTAGTGTTGATTGTTTGTTGATTGTGGCTGAGTGTTGACTGTTGACTGTTGCTGCCGTTGGTTGATTTTCTGCTGCATTGCACTCTTCAGCTGTCGGCGGTTGGCGCATTCCCTGAGCGTTACAATTTGTCAATGCTGTGAATGTGCGTTGAGTATGTGTAGCCATGTTGGCTTGGCTGCCAGACTGTCTGCTGCATTTCCAGGCTTCTATATTACATTTCTACGGCACATTGGTAAATTGAATTGTTTAACTTGTAAACATGGCAAGTGATACACCCGCAATAAATACAGTAGCAGCAACACTGATACTCTTAACGAATAGATGTCATAAATGCTTCAGCAATTCAATGACATAGCAAAAAAATTTTCTTGCATTACAAGTGCATTAGTTAGGAGTGCTTTTCATTGAGCATGAATGGAATACTGAAAGGAGGTAAAAATGCATCGATTGATCGAAGATTTTGGTTTCTGCCTCTGTGTGAGTAGAAAATGATTATATTGACATTACCATGCCGAAAATTATGGAAAAACAAAAAAAGAGTAAATATTCCTTACACAGTTGTATCTGTATCTCTTCTATTCGGCGCTTCTTTGCTCGGCTCACTTGACGAAAAATTTACCTATGAAAGTAATAACAAAGTTATCGAGCAACATTCACCGCTAGCGAGTATGGCTAGACCTCGTAAAACTGGTATAACTCACTATTTTACAAACAAATGTAATTTTAGGCACCTCTATTCCAGCGCTGCCACAATGTGCTTATTTATACCAGTTGCTTCATCTACATATTCGCCATTTGCAACCGCTTGGCGTCCGAGACCTTTTTTGGATGCTTTAATATCATCATTAAGTGTTAGATTCTCGAAACAAACCCATTCTGCATTTTACTTGTCTATAGTGCATCCATCTATCGCAGAAAATTAAGATAAATAATCTTTCAAAGGTGACGCCTAGATGTCAGTAGTGAATAATTCGTCGGTGATACCTTTTTTTTTTTGTCATCTTTGGCATTTGTCAAATAAACAGAATTACAATTCTACACGATAGAACAGTGTGTTAAAATTATTGAACTTATTATGAAAGTGGTCGTCCTTTAAGAACAACATATCGCAAAGTTCGTGATTGTTTTAGTAGAAATTATCGGCCGATTGAATCCACAATTCAGAGGTTGTGTCAATGTGATTTTTAATGTACTTGAAACTTGCACTTTATTATACCAAAATTCAATGATCTATAAAACTACATTCCCAAAATTTTTCTAAAACTTCTGAATAAAACTTTGAAATTTTAATGAAAATTTGCTGAATTTTAAAAAATTTTATAACTACAATGTTCGAAACTTTACTTTATATGGTTCTGTTTTAGTATAAATAATATTTTCATAAAAAAGTAGTTCAAATCACCAAATAAATAATGTGGTGTACACTTTCTTTTGACGTTGCCTGTATATGGGAAAAAATAATGAAAAATCAGCACGACTTCAAAATTACACTTTATTATAATAAAATGTTATGGGCTATAAAGCTGCATAACCAGAATTTTTCCAAAAACACTAAGTTGAAAATATTTATTAAAATTTTTAAATTTTGTACAAAGTTTAGAGCATTGAGTTATATCATTTTTGTTATAAAATGTACTCTATACTTTTATAAAAACATGAAAAAAGCAATAAAAAGTTAAAATTTGGTAACTTGACGCACTCCTATTATTTTGAAAACAGGTGTATCTTCATAATAATTACAAACATTTTGATGTGTCTCAACTGCCTCCTTTTGGCTATTTGTCATAAGCAATGATATAAAAGTAAATACGTAAATATGCCAATAAATGCAGCTAATATACATGTAGGCATGTAAGTGTGTATGTACTTATGTGTGTGCTTGTAAATCAGCGTTAATTTTTATCACCAATGGCTGTGCAGTTAAACTTTCTTTTAGTGGGTCATGGCCATTTGTGTGTGGTGCGAGAAAAATAAGCAAAGAAATAAAAATGAGCGGAAAGTAAATTAAGAAAATATAAGAGAAAATACTCAAATTAGAAAAGCTGGCAAACTCTTTATGTAATTAAGGTGAAATTTTTGCATAAGAAAGCCCCAAAGACAGAACGTACAGCGTCCACAGTAGGCCTCCAGCTGATGCGCTAATGGGCGGCAGTTGACATATGATTGAAAGACGGCTCTATAAGCTGCGCAAATTTTCTTATTTTTGTTTTGTGTCAAAAGTAACGGCTACAAAAAAGGAAACACTTTCATTGCGTTTCGGTGGCAATTTTCTCTACTGCTACAAGAAAAACACAAATCGAGCTGTAGAAAACTGTCTCGACGTGGTAACGACTATGGCAAGCAGCGTGACATTCCCTAAGAGTCATACACTCACTAAGCAACTCATGCGCTTATATGTGATAATAAGCATATTCATACATATTTTTGCATAATACTTGTAATGAATGTCTGAATTATGAATTGTCTGCATGCTCAGCACGTCGTCGCTCTCCTTTCTTTATGGGCTTCTGCAAAAATAAACAAAAATAAAACCCGTAGCAATAAGCTAAAAACGACCAAACGCAAAGTACTTATGCGCACTTGCATGTACATAAGTAAATACATAAGTATGCACCTCCTCTGTACATTGCCACTTTCGTCATACATTCGGTCATGCCGAACTACTGTCGCTCGATTTTGCCACCAATTATGCGCTCATTGAAGTTTTAATTGCCCCCTCCAAATACTTAGTTTGTTTGTTAGTTAGCCGCTTGAGTGGCTTCGGCTAAGCTACGTTCAAATTAAAATTATTATAATAATTTATACAACAACAAAAACACAAATGCCATTTTATAATAATAATATGAAATTATTTTAAGTAAAAAAGAAATTTGTTATTGTTCATCTTTATAGCAAGTACCGTCAGTCTTTCGCTTATTATTGCTAACAACAAAAATAACAACAGGTCTACATACCTATACGTCCATCTACCGACGATTGTGTGCATTACGAAAGCGTTTGTGGCGTTGTTGACGTTTTTGAGAGACTCCAAATACTTGCCATATGATTGCTTCAGTTTCACTTTCAATTCTGCACTGAATTTGTTTATTTTTATTTATTTAAAAAATGTTTTTTGTTCGTAATCCTTAACTTTCCATGAGTGTTACTACACACACATACAGTGTCAATATTACCGCATGGAAAATAATAAAATATTATAGAGCAAAAATATTTAGGTAAAGTTACTAGAGTGCAATGGTTTTTCTGCATTTGAAACTATGGTGCAATACAATTTTTGCAAAAAAACATGGTTTTAGAGCATTTAACCCTCACTAAGCTCTTTCTATGTAACTTTGAAAGGAGCAGAGTTTGAATTATTTTACCCAATTTTATAAGTATCTACAATACATCACTTAGTGAAGTTAAAATTTCCTTAAATATTGGTATTGGTATTCGTATTCGAAATCGTACACTCTATACATTGTGCGAAATAAGTGCAATACAGAGACTTCTCATTTAATTTTAATTAATATAATTTAACTTTTATATAAATTTTTTTATATAATAATTTTTTTTATTGAAATTTAGTTCATTCTTCTGCAAAAAACATATAAGTCCATATTTAAAACATTGTAGAAGTTTAGCCCTCCATTGGGCACCTTTTTTAAATCCTTCAGTTGGGCGCCCGGGTCTGACCTTTTTTCGTTCTGTCCGAGGACCCTTTTTAAAGGTTATATCCATAAATCGATGGAAAACTAAATTTTAGGAAGCTACCTAGAGGCCCAAGTCGTAAGCTGGCAAAGTCGAAAAAGCCAGTTTGGCCACACCCGGTTACCCAACGAAGAGTTAAAAAAATGTTCTGCAAAATTGCATTTCTTTTAATAGAAGTTTTAAGAAAACTTTCATACATCTTTGACAATTTTACTTTCATTTACAAAGGCATTAAGGACATGTAACTCCTTTAACTATTTTCAAACTATTATAAATCTATCTTCCTAGTAGCAAGGGGAGTATGTTTAAAATTTGTTTATAAAGCAAAAGGTTTTACAATAAGCTGAATCAGTTGTCGTGATATTCTAAGAAGCAAAAGTAACAAAATTCTGTGGATTGTAATCATATTTGTATTTGTACTCATATTCATATTCCTATTCCTATTTGTATTCGTCATATTCGTAATTGTACTCATACTCATATTCATATTCATAGTCAGATTCGTATTCGTATTCTTACTCATGTTCATATTCGAACTCGAATCTCTGTTTCTATTCGTATTTGTACTCATATTAATATTAATATTCATATTCGTTTTTCTATTCCTATTCATATTCGAACTCGTATTCGATTTCGAACTCGTACTCATATTAATATTGGTATTCGTATTTGTATTTGTTTTCGTATTCCTATTTGTATTCATATTCATATCCATATTCCTTTTCGTCTGCGCATTCGTACACGTATCAGAGTTTGCCAACGTCCGGTAGCATCGTTAACATTTTGGAAGTGTTTCATTCACGATTTCAAATTTAAACAAAGGGAGCTAAAGTCGCATACCTTGGTCCGAAAAGTTACATCAAATTCATTTTTCACTGATTTGTCATATTTCAATCTATGCGAGTCAAAATATTGTATTCCATACAAATCAATCCTCCGAAGTGCTCTAAGTTACGAGATGTGTTCAAAAAGTATCGCGAATGTTGTGTTTTTTCAAAAATTAGTAATCCCCATGAGATATTATGCATTTGTGCCAACGTTTTTTCCAATCTTCCACTTCAAAAAATCTTTTTTTTATCTTGCTCAGCTCCTCCTTCGATGCCGTCCTTATCTCATCAATCGTAGCGTAACGTCGTCCTTTCATGTGCCTCTTCAGTTTCGGGAACAAGAAAAAGTCACCGGGGGCCATATCTGGGGAATTCGGTGGCTGTGGCATCATTAATGTGTTGTTTTTGGCCAAACAGTCGTGCACAAGCAACGATGTGTGAGCAGGGGCGTTATCGTGATCTAAGAGCCAATTTTTGTTCTTCCACAAAGCCGGGCGTTTCTGGCAGATTGCTTCACGCAAATTGCGCATAACTTGCAGATAATATTCCTTATTAACCGTTTTACCCAATAACTCATAATGCACAACGCCCCTGCAATCGAAGAAAACGGTAAGCAAAACTTTTACATTCGACCGAACTTGGCACGCTTTTTTCGGTCTTGGTTCGTGCGGCAGCTTCCACTCAGATGATTGAGCATTGGTTTCCACGTCATACCCATAAATCCACGATTCGTCATCAGTTATGATCCTCTGGAGCAAACTTGGGTCGTCGCAGACAAAGTCCAACATCTCATTAGCGATGTTCATACGATGCTGCTTTTGGTCGAAATTGAGCAGTGCTGGTACGAATTTTGCGCCGACCAGTCTCATGCTCAAATCATTGAAACAAATCGAATGACATTAGCCAATCGATATATCTACGTCCTCAGCAACTTCTCTAACAGTGATTCGGCGATTGTCCAATACCATTTTCTTCACTTCATCAATTTTTTCGTCTGTTGTTGAAGTGCTCGGGCGTCCGGCACGCTTCTCGTCGCTCACATCTTCTCGACCTTTGGAGAACTTTTTGTACCACCGATAATCGTTGCTTTGGTTCAAAGTAGCTTCTTCGTATGACACAGTCAACATTCGGTATGCATCCACGCACTTAATTTCGTTTTTCACACAAAATTTGATACAGGTTCTTTTATCCATCTTTTTGAATAGGTAAAAATTGAAGACGAACCGAAACACGTGCAAGCAAAGCAGCTTTCAACAATTAACTGAACATTCAAAATGGCCGACCTAGTCGGCATGAGTAAGAGACATGAGTACCAACATATCGCCACAAAAAAATCGAAATTCGAATATACGTAGCCTGCGAAAGTTCAAAATACGCGATACTTTTTGAACACACCTCATATGTTTGCAATGTATCTATACCGAAGGTGTTAAACCGTACGAGTTTTCGTCTCCAATGAGCTCCAAGAAAAATCTACTTTAAATTTCTGTGAAACAATTTAACCCTCTAACTGCCTTTTAATAAAATTTCATTATATCAGTTTTGAGAAAACGACGTAAACCCGCATTTAGGTAGGAGATAAAGCGTTAACATGTACTACAAATAACTCCTCTTTAAATGCTTCTATAAAAGTCTGATAATAGAAATTATATTTTAAGCCGTTTTATAAACTGCCGATCAACTTTTCGCACTTTTCACAAAATTTTAAATCTTTAACCTTCCATAAAGAAAAATCTCAGGGCCTCTTTACTAATACTGTCTTCGGTAAATTTGATTCTGGAGACATAATTATAAGCATTTGTTCGTGTTGAGTAACCAGTGTTTGTTTGTTCCTCCTTGTTCGGAGATACTAAATGGTGCATATTTCCCGGAAATACAATACGATTTATTGAAATACTACCTTAAACAAGAGTTATTTTCCAGCGTATGTTTGTTTTTGTTTTTTCTTGTTACTTTTGATGAGAGGCTTAGAAAGTGTGTATGTCATCAATTGAGCAAGAACTATAAAATTTTTAATTCCCATTCCGCGCATTTGCTGTAGTATCTGTGCTTAGCTTCGCTTATTTATTTCACTTTCGCTTTGTACACCCATAAATCAATTTATAAGTACACTTTTAACGCCTGAAGAACTTTCTTCATGCTCTTTATACTCGTACACGTACTACATTTGAGGCAGATTCAGTCTAGAAACGAATTGTAGGATGGCGGAAATGGAAACGATGCTCCACCAAGCAACAGTTGACAAAAATGTCAAAATGATTTATAAGTATAGCTCCACAAGGTGAAGGTTGCTTGCATGTAAAAAACTAATTCTGTTTTTTTGCTTTTTTAAAAAAGTTTCACTTACTTTTCGGAAATAATGAAATTTGTTATTAATGTAATTTTCTTCGTGGTGCTAACTATAAGTTGCTGTTTAATTTGGTGGTGGGGTTAGTGCATAGAAAGAAGATAGGAATAGTCTTATTTTAACTTTCGTTCAACTATATCGAAAAAATTGTTTGGTAAAATTTACATACATCAATATAAGTTTTTCACATTTTTCGTGTTGGCTTATTTCTGGCGTTTAAATTTAATTTTAAGCTTTAGTGTAATTTATAATAGAATTGTATGGCAAATATTTGTGTTAAATTATAAAATGGAAATTGCTTATTAGAATTCTTTAATATATATAGTACTGGGTTCAATTGTACAATGCTTCTAAATAACATTTTTATGGTACATTTTATCCCACTAGGTCCCTCTATTATGAGTATTTTTTGCACTTTCCCACAATTGAGGAGTTAGAGGGTTAAATGTTCCACAAAAATGTGTCCCATGGTGGCTTACGTAGAACTGCTGAACACATCATATATCTAAAATATAAGAATCACATAGTTTCCTATGCCGATTTACAATAAGAATGCGCACATGGTTTCCAAAGGTTTGAGAAACTCGAACCCCAACCCTGTAGAAAAAAATTCAAACGTAAACTTTCAAATCGCCGATACACGTGTATTTTTTTGCGCCTCTAGCAGGACCCATTGCCGGAACCTTGTAAGTTTGGAAACATTTGGTTTTTGACCTCGTATTTTAAGTTGAACTACCAAGTATTACAATTTTTAAGTATTTAATTTCTTGTTCTATTTTATGAAAATATAGTGCATTCTACAACGAAAACAGAAAACACTAGCATATAAAGCATGTTCGGTAATCTCTTATATATAACAAGAGACTCAGAGACAGCTCAGCGAAAAACGTTGACAAACATCTACGAGAATTTTAAACCAATTGATATGTGCGTTTTGAATAAAATTTGGATAAAAATTTGGAAATTTTAATGTTTTTTTATTATTATTATTATTATTTATTTATTATATTATAATGAAAATTATGAAGTAATATATTTACAGCACTAGCTACGAGGGCTATCGGTAGCTAGTGCTGTAAATATGTTTTTTTTTAAGTTTGTTAAATGTTTGTCAATATCGTGGAAAGATTACAACTTTGAGTTATATGGCTTTTGCTGTAAAATGCACGTACTTTAGAAAAAAACATAAAAAAATAAAAAATTAATGAGAAAAATTTAAAACTTGGTTATTCGTCGCACTCCTACCATTTTGAATACAGGTGTACATACTTGTATGGAGGACTGGGGGATTTATTGCCTTTACAATGGATCTACTGCAGTTTTTCTGAGCAGAGTTTCGTAGTTGGAAATTTGGTCAATTAAATTTTTACCTTTCTATTCATTTGGTAATCACCCATCGAGCTTCTTTTTCTATACAGAATTTTCTAAATGTAAAACATATGATGTCAGTAGTAATGAATTTTCTTTTTGTATATTTTACTCATTTGTGCTACTAAGTAACTACATTTAAAAGGCCTAAACAACTACAAATAACCGTTTGTTGGTACTTCCCTTCACACTCTCTACTACTTTAATGAATTTCCCTTATTTCAATTTCTTCATTTGCAGCCACTTTCTTCAAACGTTTCAAATGAGCCAATAATAATTCTCCCAAGAAAGTCAAAAAGGCAAATATTATACCCAGCGACCAAAGCAACAACATACCCACGAAATTCGACATGCCCAGTTTAACCGGTCCAATATCATCCAAATTTGCATACAGTGAAGCCATCAGCATCTTCTGAATATTACCATCCAAGTAGTCGGCAACAATGCGCCACTCCCAAAATTTATCTAAGCCAGAAGAATGCCACATGAAAACCATTTCATTGAAGCGCCCCAACATCGGCCACATGCGTGCGGTAAATGCGACAGTGTACTGAAAATAAATGTCCTCTATCATAATTTTCATCTTCTCTAAAACGCTGCTCGTCAAATGTTCCTGCACAGCGAAATGGCCTGGAACAATTTTTTTCTTGATAGAGCTGTGAATAAATGTGTATTGCATTTAAATTTACCGAAAGGTAAACGTTCAATGGTGAATCCCATTTCTTCAGTTTGGGCCAGCTCTTTGAGTTCTTCCTCCGTATAAATTTTAAAATTGCGCAACAGACCCTGCATGATTTCCTGAAAAAAAGTAAAAACAAGCAAGAACATTCTCATACCAATAAAAATCATTCCACAAATCAATAAAATTACACTTTCATCGTCGCGTATGCCCGCCACCCATGCCTCAGAATCTGCGCCCCATTTGAGTTGAAAGGCATAGAGGCGCTCAACCGAATCGGCTGCTAGTCCAATGCTATTGAAAAAAATGTAGGTTGCAAAACGTATTGAATGTAAATTATATTTAATCGCATAATTTACCTAGGTACAGTTAGTATACTAGACAGTCCACCACCATAAATGCTCGTTACGACAATGTCATTCAAGAAACAGGCGAACAGCATCACCCTTATTGGTGTAAAACCCACCATGGCGCCCTTGTTCGATTGCGAGACAAATAACAGCATTGTTGTCGAGAAAGCATATTCAAAATTATGTAGCCAACTATTCTTAGTTGTGGAATTCGAATTTTCATTTAAAGCTTTAATTATTGCACTGCAATGATCTATGAAGAGCAGCGCTAGTACTTCGACGCACAAACAAGCGAACACGAAGCCCCAAAGTGCAGGCTGAAAAGGTTCAATAGGTAGCAACCAACTAGCTAAACGTCTATTATAGAAAATAGGTAATAGAAAATCCTATTTAGTAAGATATTAATAAAAGTAACTAGTCAGTATATTTTATAATTTTTAAGTACTTAGGTGCCGGCACTACACAGGTGATTCCCGAGCGTCCAATGTACATCGACATGTCGAGCGCCACATAATCTGCATACCTATGAATTAAAAATCACTTTAGTATTTGACTACCCTTACTAACACAGCTATGCAGCTCTTCGTACTTACCAGGTATACATGGCGCTCATACCCACTTCTGCTTTGCCTCTGGCAATCATACCCAAAGCAGCCTCTCCAGTCATATTCCTATAAGCAACGCCCCAGTCATAGGCGTCAGCTGCAGTTAAGGTGAGCAAGTTGTTTTACATATGAAAGTTGTACTTGCCCTAACCACTTTTGACTCGTGCTCTTACGATGTCTTCTCGTATACACCCCTATGCAAAACTACCACACCACTATTTTTTTATGAGAAAAACCATAAAACGCTAAGCTTCAAACTTTATATGAAATTTTTTAAAATTTTATTGAAACATTTTATTTTTTAACCAGTTGTTTTGTTTTTTGTAACAAATTTTCGGATAACAAAGGGCAAGTTTCAAGTGACTACAAAGTACTGTTGATTTTTGACAACTCACAGTACACGCTCGAATTTATGTATATAAAAAAATGTTTGCATTTAATAAGGGCTATAAAACTACTTACCCAGAAAAACTCTAAAAATTCCGATTAAAAAGTTGAAATTACATTTTTACAAAAAAATTATGCTATTCTTATAACTCTGCAAAGAGGGGAAGAAATCGTAAGAGCAAGTGGTGTGATTAAAAATATTGGGTAGTCTAGTGGTCTGCTAGTTATTTAAAATGCAAAGCTATAGGAACTAGGTGTCAATCCCTCTTGATCAACAGTACTATGGTGGGCTCTTGAATATGACTAAATTCTTTTCGAGATATGAGGAGAACCCACAATTCTATACTCATAAATATTTATATACGGATCAAATTTGTATGGCCCTGACTAGAAGGCAAACTACGATTGCGCCCTTAAGATTTATGTAAGGGACTGTACTAAAAGTTCAAACAGAGGCATGATTAGACGCGATGCCTTTACATCACTGCTACAACAATATCGCATTCCTGCAAGTTCTCTCTGCTCAAGTTAACTTGGGCTAGTGTCACTTGGTTGATATATCTCACATAGAGTAGACTAGATCTGGTCCCTAGCGTAGCCAAGAGATTGCATGGAGTTGTAGGTTTCGGCTCCTACTCGTAAATTGCTAATCCTCCGGCTCACGAGTCATGATTTGCAAAATGTTGGGTAGTTATACGAAGCATGTCCCAGGAAACCCTTCGCTGCATATGGAATCAGATGCTGTAAGGCAGAGTCCAATTTACTGGTCTAAAATCTACGCCTAGAAATGTTAAATGATAGTAATTCATCAACGTAGATTAGCGAAAATTAACATAATTTGGAAGAGGTCTAATAGGATTGTTCGATGTCCTGGCTCGCGTCAAGGCGCCTCAAATATTTGAAACACCACAAAGAGTGTAAGGGTCCATTTATATCTGGCGTTTAAGTTCAGTTTTAAGCTCTGGTGTATTAAGACACCTATAGTAGAATTTTATGACAAATGTACCACTTTAACTCGCGTGAGTATTTTTTGTACTTTTCCGTAAAAGAGACTGAGTACATGATAAATATAAAATGTAAGGATCACAAAGTTTCCTGCACAGATTTACCATAAAAATGTGCAAAAGGGTGAAAAATGAGTGCCCTACAGCACGTATACAGAATCAAATGGAAGTGTGAAGGAAATGGTGAAAGAAATTGTATGGGTTTTTACACTTCAATCTTCATCTTTTTAATATTTTTGAAAATTCTGAAAAGTTAAATTTAATTATTCAATCTTAGTAGGTTACTTACAGGTATCAACATCTACTGAACAATTACGTTTCACACAAAATTCCTTAAGTATTCTGGCCTCTGTGCCATCGATCTCTACATCACCATTGACATCGTCTGCTGCAAAGGCTCTGTCACGCGATGGTGCACCAGGGTACTAAAAAAGAAATCAAACAAAGTTTTGAGAAAATGCTAAACACAAAGAAAAAGTTAGTAATGCATTTGGCTCAGGATTGAAATCTTTTATGACGTCGTACAGTTTCAGGCTACTAAAAAATGCTTTCAATTTCTTCACTGAACCTAACACTGAATATAACATATTCAGAAGCGTGGGTAACGAATAAGAACATATGTATATACATCACCTTCGTTTTGTGGTGTGCGTCTTGATTTCCTTCCACAAATGAAGGGAGCTACAGTTTTAAGCCGACACCGAACGGCAGATGGCTTTTATGAGAAGCTTTTTCATGGCAGAATTACACTCGGAGGTTTGCCATTGCCTGCCGAGGGGCGACCGCTGTTAGAAAAAACATTTTCTATCATTTGATGTTTCATGTTCGGAGATCCGAATCCGTGCACTTCCGAATGGTAGTCACGTACCAACCCATTCGGCTACGGTGGCCAGGTAACGAGTACTCTTATACGAGTATATAATCAAATTTTTCAAAGTACCTTTGGGTTGGCCCCTACAATAACTTAACATCAGAAGAAACTGGAATAATAAGCCAGCTTAATATTTGAATTTAGTTTGTCAAAATTTGTTCGTCACAAAAATATTCATTGCATCTCGTTTTAATTTTTGATATATTTTAAAGAATGCCTAAAATTCCGTCACTTTAACAATATTTAGTTATTACTATTACGTCTCCATTATAATACAGATAAAAAAAATAAATGGTAAAATTTACATATAATATATGACCTCGTTACTATTTGGTATTCGGGAATACTTTCTATGCATTTTTTCCGAATGCCTAATTAACGAATGCCAAGTCACCAAGGTCGCAGGCCTGAAAAAGTTGCCAACCCTTTCAATATTGTAGCGCTTATTAGGTTTGCACTTCGACTCAATGATCTTTTGTGCCCTCTACTCATCACATCCAAACACAGCTCCCTTACTAAACTTAAGATAGAGCTGGGTTGGACTGAGCGTATGTGACTTTATTCTAGTTGCAAATGACCAAGATGTCTCAAGCTTCTCCGCGCTATAGCTTTGAATTCAAGGAGAAGGTTCATTGAAGTCTCCTGGAATTGGTCCTAGAAACGACAAGAGTCAGAACCATATCTCAATCATGTAGTCTGCAATGCCCTGTAAGAATCCCCGTGAGTACTCTCACTTAATCCTTGGGGAGAGTTATGACTTTGTAAACTTCGTTTGGTTGTCCCCCAGTGAGGTTTTCCCCTGGCGTGCCTCTTAGTTTGGCGCCAGCCCTAGCTCTTCAAATCTTCGCCTTGACGATGTGTTGTCCCATAGCAAAGAAGGGATCGGGTCCTATTAATGACAAGGCTGCAGCCTGTCTTACCAATGCCACTTCATTCCCAGTTATACCCCTGTGCCCTGCGACCCAAATTAGCAGGATGCGATTGTGCGTTCCTAACAAATTCAGTTTCTCGATATCCTCAAGGACTGGTAAAGACTTAATCTCACAGAATGACAGTGCCTTGATTGTCGCCTCACCGTCGCTCACTGTGGCAAATCGCTCAATCCGGAGGATTCTGTCTAAGTCAATCTCTGCACATAGACTTGTTTTGACGTGTATTTCATCTAAAAATTGGTTTATTGGTATATCTGTGTTTTTTTTGTTGATTTAAGATATTAACCCAACTAATTTGTCACATCACGCAAAGATAAGTGCGTTCAGGATTAGAAAGTTTGCGGATTGTATTTGTGCAAGGTAAAAAATTCTACTCACATATTTCAAAACGACATCTGGCCGATAGTCAAAAGCTGCCATAATCACTTCGCGGCCTTCTAGGTTTTCCAACTTGTCCGGAAAGAGAACGTTGCTGTGCAGAAAAGTATTACTTGAGGCATTGAAACGATCAATCGAATAAATTTGCTTGGGGTTATCCGTACGTAGACCAACAAATTTGTTTGTTTTCAACTCGAAAATTTCTGGGTTGGTATTCGATCTCTCAATAAGAAGTATGCTGGATTGATCTGTGAAATGAAAAACGATTTTTTTAATTCGATTTTTCAAAACAGGCAAAAAGTTCAATATATAGACTTTTAAAAGAAATAAAAAAAGTGAAAAATACAAAAAGAAAAAATACAAAAAACACGTTCGTCGTAAAAATTTCTAAAGCAATGTTATAATTATCGTGTTTAGCTAACCAGAAATCAATTTTCCATCGAGGTGAATTTTTCATTACAAACTAACACTAGTTTCCGGATTCCAAAATTTAATTTACATTCCGATAGTCCTCAGTGTAGCTATTACGCGATTAAAACTCGTAATACTAAACTAGTTGATCAGCTCCTGTATTACCAACCATCAGACAACTCGGACTTACCTTCAAAAAAGCGATGTTGAAAGTGTTCGTCCAGCAATTCATCCTTATTGTAGACGAATAGGAATTTATTATTTACCGAACGCCAAATCGAATAGCGACTTGCATTTATAATCGCTTCAATGAAAACTGGAATATCCATTTGGAAGGTTATAAAATTCTGCGATAATGAAAATACACGTAATATAAAAATCCAACAGTCTCAAATTAGTTATAAACAGAATCTACCTCACAATGCGATTTTTCGATTGACAAAGTCAATTTCTCCACCAGTGGATTCAAAACCACATAATCATTGAGAAGCTCTTCACGTTTGGCGGCAAAATCAACCATATCTTCAGGAAAAGATGCCTCCAAATTATTCAGGTGTATATTTATGATTGCAGCGGCTGGTGGATTTATATTCTGCCAGTTGATTGAAAATTCTTCATTTTCAGACCAAATGATACACGTTGTAGTGGACAAAAGATAATTTTGCACTGTGGAAAAGTAGAATTTTAATTTAGTATATTCCTGGAATAAAATTTAAAGAAAGCAACAGAGTAAACATTAACTTATCACATCAAGCATTCTTGACCAATAGAAGCTGTGCAGTAAATTTATTGGCAACATTTTCGAATCAAAACAGTTTCAAGATAATAAATAGAATACTTCTTTAACGTCTCCAAATGAACTGGCCCTCGTCAGCGTTTTTCCTTGCAATATAAGCCAATTATTTACCAGACTTCGTAAAACTTTGAAAATAGCTGAAATAAAAAAACGACTAGGTTTGTTTACTGAACAATTAACTGCTCATTGTATGTCACATAACGTTTCTCTGTTCGTAATAAAGCCATTTGCAATTTTGATAGTTGCCAAATTGCCTAGCAAATAGTAGAGTGGCAGTAGAAAATGTAGGTTGAATAGTTCAGACGACTTGCTCATTTGGAAAAATTAAACATTAACATGTGAAATTAGTATAGTAACCGCAATATATTTGCAGACTTACAAAAAATACATTCATATGTACATATGTATGCGTTTGTGCTTAAATCACTCTGACCCATTAGAATGGAGTCGATGGTACGTGAGTTCTTTCTTCGTCATTCATTGAAGAAGAGCTGCGCTCCAAAGCTTTCAGATATGTTTATCGCAAGTTTATTGGCTAATACCAGTATAAATCTATAAAATTCCATATCAAAATATTTTAGTTTCTTGTTTTAATGGCAAAGTAAATAAATTTACTAAGCAATTACGAACTTTAAGGAATGAAAGCCTGAATAGCGCTAGATTTACTATACAAAAACTTAATTAATAAATTATGCTATTATAGAGTGACAAGGTAAGAACGATAGGAAAATAAATTTAAATTAAATAACACCGATGTGAGATATCAAATTCATTCTGTATTTATTTTTAATAAAATATCATATCATGCAAAATGGCTGGCAGTTCTTCAAGTGGCCGGTCCAATTTTTATTGATTATTTCCAATATGTTTGGCGTTAATTCGGCAATATATAATATTATATATAGCTCCTCCTGCTATTTGTGGTGTGCGTCTTGAGGTTGTTACACAAACAGAGGGATATAGAGTTTTAGGCTGGCTCCAAAAGGCGTGTGGTTTTTTATGGCAAATGTGCACTAGGAGGTTTGACACTGCTTGCCGAGGAGCAACCGCTATTAAAAAAAAAACTGTTTCTAGTCCTAATGGCCTCTATCGACTCAAAGCTGTGTCCGCAGAGTGGCAATTTAAGTTTTGCGGAAAGGAAAAAGTCACAGGGGGCTAAATCCGGTGAATACGGTGGTTGTTCGATGATATTTTTTGAGTTTTTGAGTTTTTGATCAAAAAAAGTGTTCACAATAAGAATCTTGTGAGACGATGCGTTCTCATGATGCAAGGCCCAATTTGGGCCGATTCCTTCGCACATTCTCTCTCAAGCGTCGCATAACTTCCACATAATATTCTTTGTTTACCGTGGAACCATTTGGAAAGAATTCCAAGTGCACAACACTATGATAATCAAAAAAAATGAGACTTCCTCATTTGACCGACCTTGACGTGGTTTTGGCTCATGTCGATAGCGTCACTCAGCCGCCTGTTGACTGCTTTGCATGTCAAACTCAAATACTCACGTCTCATCACCTGTTATGGTGCGCTGGATAAACGTTGACTCCGAATTCACTTGCTCAAGCATGTCTTCAGCCACCTACTTCCGATGAATTTTTTGAAAGAATTTCAACTCTCTTGGAACGAGTCGAACAGCTATGCGTCTAATGCCCAATTGATGGGCGTCAAATGTTGCAAATTGATTCGTGAGACACGCTAAGGTTACGTGTCACTACCTCCCTTAAACTTAAATGATGGGTTTCCAGCACCATTTCCTTGACTTTTTCGACGTTTTCGTCCGTTGAAGACGTTGATGGGCGACCAGATCCTCCACGACATCTCGACCCCCCTGCAAAAGCCGTATACCACTCGTAGTACATGTTTTTGATAAAGCACACTCACCATAGGCTTTCTGCAACATTTTCAATGATTCGGCATACGAAATCCCATTCAAACACACAAAATTTAAGACAAATTCTCAGTTCGATATTTTGATCCATAGTGAAAATCGCAGAGCACGCCTGTTGTTGACTGATATAATTATGTAAATGCCAAGAACAAGCTAATTGACATATCTCACTTAAACTCTGTGACACTATAACGGACAGTTGTACCAACAATCCAACAAAAAAAAAAATTAGACTTATGTATGTGTAACGCGCGCTTTTTAAATGAACAATTCCCGATATTTTTTTGACTGAATGTAGTACCTGTATGTATAAAAAAAATATTTTCAATGTTTTTACTATTTTTCCCCTTTTTTAATGTTCAATATTAAATTTTTTTTTTTTTGCTTAAAAAAACTGTACAAATCCAAATTTTAAACTTTATAGAAAAAACAAAAAAAAATTCACAAGTTTTAACCAAAATTTTAACCTTTCGCTCGAATTAAAAAAAAACTCTGACGTATTTTAATATCATATTAAAGTGCATGTGTGCATGTGTGCTAGAAAAGAAAGAATTTTTTTTATAATTTGTTTCTTTGGTGGTGCACATTTTCTCCAATAACAAATCCGCGAAATTTTTAGCCTCTCCAATTTGCTCTTTATTATACTAAAGTTTAATGGGCTGCGTACTCAATTTTTTTTTTTAATTCTTACTAAAAAATTTGAAATTTGAATGAAAATTTGACTAATTTTTATACATCTTCTGCAAAATTTGAAGCTTTATAATAGAATGAAATATGTTTTCGATAAAAATATAATTTAAACTAAAAACTGAATAAATAAATAGTCAAATTTTTTTAAAATGTTAAGGTCGTATATTTTTTCGGCTACTGGTTACCTTAACCATTTTCGATAAGAAAACATGCATAAATATTATACGAGTACTTGTTTTAGGTATTTTTTGATTGATCTTGAACTGCTAACACTTTTCTCTCTCCCCTAGTTTTAATTTCATTCATAGCAGCTCAAGCTCATAAAAGCAAAAGTGAATTCGAGGATGCTCATTTGTTGAGCAATCAAAATTGTTTAAAACTCTTAACTTATCAGATGTGTTAGCCCATTTAGCGTTGTTTGGCTGTCTCATCATTTCAGATCATTGCAGCGAGAATTTTGAAAGATTTTTTTTATTTTCAGTTTGTTTTATTTATATTTGGTTTGTTGTTATTTTTATGTCTGCTTTTGTTAAATGAAAAAAGCTAATAAAAAACTCTAAGAGTATGATGGACGGCATAACCGTTTAACAGATTGGTCAAATCACTTACATAGGGGGTGCTGTTTAGGTCGTCGGTATGTTTTGAAAATTGAAGCAAATAAAGTGTTTATATGAAAATGTTTGATGTTGACATGGTAGGTAGTTATACCTGCTGTTATTCCTTTTGACAGTATTTTCGATTTACTTTAGGTATAGCATAGTTCAGATACGAGTAGTTGTACTTTTTTTAAGCAACCTTCTATGGCATTTTAGCCCACAGGACTTAATTTCATTAATGGCGCTTTGCATATTTTTCAGTTTTTAATTATGTTTCTTCTATATTAAATAAATTATAGGCTATTAAAATTACATTTCATTAAAAGAAAACAAACTCAAAGAAACAAATTCGCATAATCTTGATCTTAAATTCACAAAGCGCGACCCAGAAACTTCCATTAAATTGATAGTTGATTAGCATACATTCCATGCTTGCTGATTTTGTGTACCTTTCAATAACTAAAGGGGTTTCCAATAAGAGGTGTTACTTTGATATTCAAAGAAAAATGCTACTTTTTAATGTTTATTTCATTATAAAGAGGAAGGTATGCCGTTAATAGTGGAAATTAACATCAGGCAAATGGCCACCACGACCACGCTTTCAAGACAATATCCTTTTCATGAAATTTTCCATAACCGAATTACAAAATGGCTGCCCTATCTCCGCGATAGCCTCACGAATTCCATCTTTGAGGTCTTGAATCGACCCTGGGCTGTTGGCGTAGACCTTCCCTTTCACGTGGCCCCAAAGAAAAAAGTCACAAGGTGACAGCTGTCAACGACGTTGTAAGTCCGACAAAAAAAGTGCCGTCAAATTTAAAGCAAGTGGTCTTAATGGGATAAAAAATAAATAAATAATTGGCGCGTACACTTCTGTTAGGTGTTTGGCCGAGCTCCTCCTCCTATTTGTGGTGTGCGTGTTGATGTTGTTCCACAAATGGAGGGACCTACAGTTTCAAGCCGACTCCGAACGGCAGATATTTTTATGAGGAGCTTTTTCATGGCAGAAATACACTCGGAGGTTTGCCATTGCCTGCCGAGGGGCGACCGCTATTAGAAAAATGTTTTTATTAATTTTGCTTTCACCGAGATTCGAACCAACGACCTCTCTGTGAATTCCGAATGGTAATCACGCACCTACCCATTCGGCTACGGCGGCCGCCTTAATGGGATACCCTATACAATTAATATTGTAAACATGTGAACGCTCTGTCAAACAATAAATAATAAAGTAAAATTCCAAATCTGTAAAAATTCTCTCGAAGTAAAATGAGAAAACGTGCAATAATTAATGGATTGCAGTCATTTGCAAGATATTTTTCCATTTAGTTTTGTCTTCAAAATATACGGCTAAGTGATATAATTTGGTTGTTTAAGTGATACTTTTTAGGTGAAAAGAAATTAGTCTATGATTTATTATCAGTGACTAGTACAACTCCTATAACTTTTAACTGTTTAAGGCATTCCTAGATAAATAGGATGCTCTAATGGCACACTAAAAAGTTGTATGGCATATTTATGCTACTTCCCAAAAATAAAAATGTTCAAAGGTACCTCAAGTGGGTCAATATGTTATCCAAACGCCATTCTCATTTCTGAGATAGGTGTGGCCAGCAAACATTAAAGCTAGAACTTTACATGGCGTTGGGGCTTTCAGCGCATTATCTCTACATATGTACAGATATATAAAAACAGAGAAATTTGTTTCGAAAATGTTTTACACCATTCGAAATTCGTATAAGATTTATGTATAGTACTAGTTTTAGGTGACAACCTGTTTTTGTATAAAGAAATGTAATTTATTAAATGTTCTATATAAGTAATGCAGTTGATATCCAGGGAAATATTTTTAGGATTATATTATTCAAAAAAATTTATTTTGGTATTGCCAAATGATTTTAATTGTAAAAAAAGGAGTTTCATTTAAATAATAAGATATGGGTATGAGCTAAAAGGTTCTTGGACACCATTTAACAAAAAACATATTAACTTCGTGTTGCCACCTATTTTTTAGAAATTGAGAAATTTATTACAAAAATATATTAATTACAATAAAATATATCAAATATATGTATATCAGTGTAAGAGTAAAGAGCGCTTTAATAACTATTTTTTAAGGTATTGCCATGTAATTTTAAATAAAAAAATTTTAATTAACAACAAATTCAATACAAATTCGGATATACCGAAAACTATTTGTACATAGCGCTGCCACCTAGATTTTAAGGCGAAAATAGTGAATCAGTTGAATCACAGTGCAGATAAATTACGTACTAGAATGTGGGAATCAGCCAAATTTTGATTAAGAACGTTTTAATGGAAAAGCATATTTTAAATGGCCACAAATTTTTTAATTCAGAAAGGTTTGAAATTGTCTTATAACTAAAATACGAGTGCACCTACTTTTTGAAGTTTCACTTTGCATACGAACTTCATATATTGTATTAGCGCCGTGAAATGAGAGCTCAGCTATAATGAACTACACAACTCTGGGAAAAAACGAAAATTAAGTGACGTATACCTTCATAGCCCGCCGTAGTCGAATGGGTAGGTGCGTGATTACCATTCGGAATTCACAGAGAGGTCGTTGGTTCGAATCTCGGTGAAAGCAAAATTAATAAAAACATTTTTCTAATATCGGTCGCCCCTCGGCAGGCAATGGCAAACCTCCGAGTGTATTTCTGCCATGAAAAAGCTCCTCATAAAAATATCTGCCGTTCGGAGTCGGCTTGAAACTGTAGGTCCCTCCATTTGTGGAACAAAATCAACACGCACACCACAAATAGGAGGAGGAGCTCGGCCAAACACCTAACAGAAGTGTACACGCCAATTATTTATTTTTTTTTATTTTATACCTTCATAGATTCAGCTTTTAAAGAAGGTGAACAAACGTTTTATACAGTCGAATTTTTAAATGACCTAAGATCTTCAGGAGTACGTACACACCAAACCATATTAAAGATTGGAGCTCCGATAATATTTTTAAGAAATTTATAACCTCGTTTGCGGGTTAAAAAAAATTGCAAACGAATGTTATTCAAGCAACTATTTTACCTGTTTGTGGCAAAAGGGATTCTATTTTAATTCCCTAATTCCAATTATTCCAACAAATTACCCATTCAAATAATCCGATTTCAATTTCCTATTAGTTTACGTTTTTCGACGACAATTAACAAGGCACAAATGCACCTATCCACTAGGGTTTTTTCTCCCATATAAAAAAATTAGAGCAAGTACTCGTATATTCTATGGAAGAAGGGTATGACGCATCTCAACGAAAAAAAATCTCAAAACTCAACAGTACTCTGTAGTTATTTGAAATTTGCACTTTGTAGTACTAAAACTCAATGGATAGAACTGTGCACCCAAAAAATTTATTTTCTCTGAATAAAAATTTAAAAGTTTGAATGAAATTAAAAAAAAAATTTCCAAAGTTAGAAGCTGTGCGTTATAAGTATGATTTTAGTTGTAGTATGAACTATATTTCTATAAAAAAAAGTAGTGGCATTTTTTTAGGTTTGCAACGGGTTGTATATGATAAGAAATCGCAGGGGTAAGAATTAATAGTGGATATGGCAAGTAACTATAAGATTTGTTAGCTAGAACTTATAATTTGAAATTCTAAATTAACGGTAAGCAGTGTTTTTCAAATTGTATAGGGCTTATGCTTACGAAAATGTAGAAGATTTGTAGCGTGCCGCCAATAAAGGGTAATATGTCTACGATTTTCTCGAACTCTATTACTTTATTCCAAGTTCGGCAACAAACACTAGATTTCTATTGTACGAGTAATAAAACATAATTTCTCATCAATTTTTTCAGCTTTCGTGAAAGTGAAAACTAAATGCTGAACTAGCCAAACTTGAACTTTTTTCTTGCCGCAAAAGAAATCTGCTGATTTTAGATCAGTGAACTCAACTTAAAAATACATAATTGCATGCAATTATATATTCGTCATAAGACATTCAGTTGTCAACTAAGGCAGCAGAAAGAAGAAAAAAAAATCTGAAGTGCCGAAAAAGTAGACATATGTACCTACATACATACATACATATGTATGCATTGATATTAAAAAAAAAATTAACTCATTAAGTCAATGGTGTGATACACTTTTCGCAAATACATACATTTATCACAATTAAACATTTTTTTTTATTTTAGGCAAACGTCTTCAATTGATTTGCAAAACCCACGCATATGCATATGTTTAAAAAACAATAAAAAAAAAAAAACATTATTGGCTTTAAATTTATTTGCGCATATTTGAAATCCAAAATTTACCGCCACTTTCGCTTGACCGATTAAAGCGCAATTGCTGCTCTGTAAAGTTCAAATGCGCATGCGCAGCGTGACACTTAAAAAGGGCTGGTAAAGAAAGAGTCTCTTGATTCGTATGCATTTAATACGTTGAGGCAAATGTTAGCTTAAGTCATAAATAAAAGTAAAATGTATTTATGAGTGTGTAAATGCTTATGCGGCTGTCGGTCGGCAGCAAACGGTTGGAGGCTGTCAGCTGCCAGCCGCTAGTCATGATATTACTCGAAGTTATGGCCAGTGTGGCAACCCAAACAGCCGCTACAGCTCATCAACTATGCATGGGCATGGTATAAAAATACAACCACAACAACAACGTAAGTTAGTGAAAATAATCACTGCACATTAACTTTGTTTGCAGTTTTTATATTTGTTTTTTATTTTCTTTTGCTTTCCTTTGTTTTTGATTTTCATATCTACTATATCTTCGAAATCGACGTAATAATTAAGTTTTAAGTGCTCAGAAATTGCCAAAAAATCGTATAAAGTCGCTTGCAAAACAAACAAAAAACATAGAAAAACTAAACAAAGAAAGAGAAAGGTTAAATGGAAAAAACTTAGCCGCCATAAATACAGCATTAAATATAATATTTTACCACTTTGTTCAATTGCCTGTTTTTAGACAATTATTTTTATCATCTGTGTTTAAGCTTTTTTTTTTTTTTTTTTTTTGGGGCTTAGGTTGCTTATGTTTAAGCTTTACAAAATCGAAAATACGAGCATAATCTCAGCACTAAAAAAATTTACGTGTTCGTACACTTGCCATAATTTCACTGAGCCAATTACGAGTGTGATATTTTCTTTTCTACTATAGTATACTTGCATATGGATATTTCTTATGGAAGTTATACATTTCATGCCTCCTCCGAACGTCAGATAGTTTTTAAGAGAAGCTTTCTAATGGCAGCAATACGCTCGGAGGCCTACCGAAAAGCGCACGTCATTACGAATAAAAGTTGTAAAAATGTAGATTATTTTAGGGTTCACTATTTTTATTTAAAATATGGCGCTTGACAATTATATCTGAAAAATGACATCATTTAAAAGTCTGCCATGAGTACCTCTAGAGGTCAACAAAATGGTTCGGAAGCGCTGGTTGGATTCTGCATGAATCACCACTCTAACCAACCTCTAGAGGTAAAATCCACCAAACAGTCAATTCATAGATGCCTATTATTGAGAACGTCGAGTTATCAATATTAAAGATTGTTCAGCAACACTTTGTGCTACAGCGGCAAAACTCTCAATAGAACATCCAGTTTTTGGTCTGTCAATCTATCTGCCTTTTTCTATCCTCGACAGAACCAGGATATTCAATTTCTGGACCAACCTTTGAATTATCGACTCTTTCAAACGATTTTGCAATATGTTGTTCCTAAAGATAATGATAAGCTTCAAAAATTGTAACACATTGTTCTACTAAAGGGTGGTTAAGTTTCAAAGGCCGGTGTTGATTTTGAATAAAACACAATTTTTTTAGGAAATTATTGTCATTTCTCTTTATTATGATAATTTTGGCAGGGCTCAATTTTTCGATGACGCTGAGACATAATTGAGGTTCTATGCCGTTAATGTGCCGAATTATCTCATCCTTTAGCTCTTGAATTGTTGCTGGCTTATCGACGTACACCTTTTCTTTCAAATAACCCCAAAGAAAGAAGTCCAACGGGGTCAAATCACATGATCTTGGCGGCCAATTGACAGCGCCGCGACGTGAGATTATTCGGCCATCAAATTTTTCGCCCAAAAGAGCCATTGTTTCGTTAGCTGTGTGACAAGTGGCACCGCCCTGTTGAAACCACATATCGTCCACATCCATATCTTCCAATTCGGGCCATAAAAAGTTCGTTATGAGCTCACGATAGCGAACACTATTTACAATAGCTGCCTGACCGACCTCATTTTGGAAAAAATACGGCCCAATGATGCCGCCGGCCCATAAACCGCACCAAACAGTCACTCTTTGTGGGTGCATTGGTTTTTCGGCAACCACTCTTGGATTATCATTCGCCCAAAAGCGGCAATGCTGCTTATTGACGAATTCACTGTAGTGAAAATGTGCCTCATGACTGAAGATGATTTTCTTCGAAAATTGATCATTCACTGTTGCTATTTCCTGCCACCATTCTCACCATTGACGACGCTTGAAATGGTCCAGAGGCTTTAGTTCTTGAGTCAATTGCACCTTGTAAGCGTGTAAATGCAAGTCTTTATGCATAATGTTCATCAACGACGAGCGTGAGAGGTGCAATTGTTGGGCACGACGACAAGTTGAGGTGGACGGCTCATCAACCACACTATCGCGAACAGCAGCAATATTTTCTGCAGTACGAGCTATACGAGCATGCACTGGTGTTTTCACATTAAATTGACCGAAAAAATCACGAAGAGCGCGATATGAATTTTGATTTGAACGCCCGTTTTCATAATAAGCCTGAATAACTTTAACGCGTTGCTCGATTGTGTATCTTTCTATGGTTCAAATTGAGTTAGTTGAATTAAAGTTGAAAAATGTCAAATGAAATGCAGAAAAAAAATTGATGTTTAGATGTGGTTCACATTCAACATCGGCGCTTGAAACCACCCTTTATATAAAATTGTACGTCGGTCTATTTGAGAAATATCAAGGATGAGATAAAACAAAGGCACCTTTTTATTTAAGATGCCTTTTGTTAGTTTGTGTGGGAGTCTTTTGCAATTGTATTTATAAATGGTTTTCCAGATATACTTCATGCGTAGTTCTAAAGCATAAATGTGGCTAACTTCTAAATTACTTTCTAGTGTTATTGCATAATTCTGAGTGAACTCGGGTAGCTTGAGGACTCTTTTAATAAAGTAACGTTGAAGGTTATTTATATACCTATATACAAAATATGTATAATTGGCGCGTTCACCCTTTTTGGGTGTTTGGCCGAGTTCCTCCTCCTATTTGTGGTGTGCGTCTTGATATTGTTCCACAAATGGAGGGACCTACAGTTTCAAGCCGACTCTGAACGGCAAATATTTTTATGAGGAGCTTTTTCACGGCAGAAATACACTCGGAGGTTTGCAATTGCCTGCCGAGGAACGACCGCTATTGAAAAAACTTTTTCTTAATTTTGATCTTTCACCGAGATTCAAACCGACGTTCTCTCTCTGAATTCCGAATGGTAGTCACGCACCAACCCTTTCGGCTACGGCGTTTATTTACTTCATCAAATAAAGCATAACCCCAAACTTGCGCTGCATAAGTTTGCCTACCGCTTGGAGTAATGGCTTCGCTAAAAAATCGTTCCATGTTCAATTAATACTAGCTTTTGCTGAAGTATTTCTGGCTACTAAGTGCTTGCCGAATGCCATTTTGGGTGTGTGAATGACACCAAGATATTTATATTCTGCCACCAATTTAATTTCTTTACCTTGGTACCACCATTTTTCTATCTGGGAAAGTCGTCCACCTCCTCTAAAGAACATTATCTCTCATTTATTTGGGTTTACTTCCATTTTCCATTCAGCGCAGTATTTCTTAGGTTATTAATCATGGATTGCATGACCTTAGGGTTAGGGTTATGAACGCTTTTTTTCGCCCAGGCTTACTCTTCAGCTTTTCAACCTTCAGTTGGATTGGCAGCGCAAACTATAATATTTGTCATATTATTGTGGTAGATAGGTATGCACCATCATAATTGGGAAGGTTGTAAACTGTTGATTGAATAGTAATACAAATAATGCAATACATTTATGAATGTGTAGATTTGTAAACATTGTCAAATGTCTAATAAGAGCATTAACTCATTCATTGTTGTGTTGAATGATTGCTACTCATCTTCGTTTGACAATTGGCCTAAATATTTATATTGCTAATGTCGCTTCCGTGGTTTGGTATTAATTTGTATTTCTTTATTTACTTCCTAATAAAAGCGAGTGAAGCTTAAGCAAGCGAGTAAACATTTCAGCTTTAATTTGATTACTCTTTCAAATGGCAAATCAATGACATTGAAGGCATTGACTTGGTTTAAAAAATGTTTATTGTAGGAATTCAATGAAATTTATTAAAAATTCAGATTAGTGCAATAAAATTGAAAATCTTTTGTAGCTCAACAGAAACTATGTAAAACTCAATAAGTTATAACATTGGAAGAGTAAATGTATTTTTAAAAAGTGGACGCAAAATACTCGTATGACGAGGAAAAAAAATGTTGCAAATTAAAACAAAAAAATTAATGTTTATATCTTTCTCTTTGGTTGGTTTGTCATAAAGAGATTGGCAATGGTAGATATACAGTATCGGGCAAAACATTTGATACTGAAGCACAGTCTTCTTATTTTTTTTACAACAAAGCCATTTTTCCCCTCAAAATGCTTCTTATTTCTTGTTTTGGACATGTTTTAAAATGATTATTGACATATATTTTCTGTTTTCGGTTATATTCGAAAAAAGTTCAAAAGCTCATGAGGCAATCCTACGCGTCAAAACAATTGGAACTTTGTTTTCTTTACTATATAACGGTAAAAATATTTATTCGTTCGTTTCGTTTTCTAGTTTCGTTGCGCAGGAATTGGTGGTGGCAACTCGCTTTGGTAGGAAAATATCGGTAAAGTAAGCAATGGCTCCAATCGAATTCGGCAAAGCGCTGCGTGCACATTTTCTTGATGACTATAATAACGGAACTTCTCAAAAAGACTTTCTCATATAATATGCATATTATTTTTAACTTTTAAAAAAACATAACTGATGCTGGAATTGTAAAAGAGATAGAAAATTTCCGCTTAAAAGAGATCCATAGTTGGTAAAAAAGCTTGAGTTACCAATCTGATCAAGAACTGTAGCTCGGCGCCTGGCTGATTCGCGTAGTTAACCGTCGTTAACTGCAAAAAAACGCTAATTTGTAAACGAAACCAGCAAAATTGGTTGCAATTCGTTTATAAACTGATCTGTAAGCATGCGGAAAAGTGTCCTTTTCGCGACTTGTCCAAAATTAAGTTTGGTAGCCATTAGCAAATGCACCATCTCACGTCCACGGAGCCAACGGTATCAGAAATCATATATAGGGGCTATTTTATGGTCTTGGGATGCTTTTTTACTTTCCTTGTGGGAAATATCACTAAAGTGGGTCTTCAAACAGGACAATACCTAAAGCATACGGCAAAGCTCCTTAAATCATGGTTCAAGAAGAATGAAGTGAAAAGAAAATTGATCGCAGTAGTGTGTCAAATGCTGACTAATTATTCCTGTATTATTATTATTACTCCATACTTCTTTAGGCGCTCAAGGATTCAACAAAAGTATTCCAAACATTTCTATTTCTAGACATAAATCTCAGTTCATTAAACGATTTTCCAGTTTCATTGCGGATAGTCCTTTGCCAAGTCATCACTGGTCTGCCTCTTCTTCTCGTTCCTTGCGGGTTCTACTTGGATATTATACTTGGATATTATATTTATTCCTGTATACGTCGAGATATATATTCCTGAACAACGTCGACAATTCGATAGCGCCAATGCCGAGGCGGTGCAAGGCAATTATTGAGAGCCATGGATTTGGCACGAGATATTAAGTTTTTCCTTGAATTTATTAAAAATAATGTATTGCCTTCTTTAAGTTGCAATTGATTTGTCTCATTAAATACAAACGTTGTATTCCTTTTTATTTCTAAGTAGATTTATGATTAAACTACAGGATTTTAATAACCCTTTTTATTATATGAATAAACTTCCATTGATTATAATACAAATAAAATAAAAAGCAACAAGCATTTAACTACTGTGCAATCGGGAGTATTTATATAATCTTATTTCAGTTGCAAATGTTTTGTCCGATACTGTATACACTACACGCCATAATGGTAGCAAATCAACTCTTTGGCCAATTTTCACAATTTTCTTTGCGAGTGTTCATTATCTAACAAAGAACAATATATAAATCCAACTTTAAAATTTTGTGGTAAAATTAGAAAAAAAACACCAATTTTTCATACCAACTCCACAATTTTTAACTAGAACTTTTCACTGACAGTTTTCTCTCCATATACAAAATTAGGGTGTGTATTATTCGTTACATGGAACAAATGATAAGGAAAAATATTATACAAAATTTACGGTATTTTTTAGAAATTTTAAACTACCAAAAATCTTACTAGAAATTCTAGAACATAAAAAGAAAATTTTTTTTTTTAACTAAAATGCAATCCATCACTACTTAAGCATGATAAGCCTCGTTATTCAAATGTTATCTAAGTGATAAAGTAAAGGCTTAATATGTGTATACACTTCAAGATGTGCTTTGACCTTTCTCAGAAAACGGTACATGTTGCTTACCAAACATTTACCAAAAACATTATCAAACTCATTTTCATGACACCGCACCCAAACTGCATGGCGCCAAAAATCAGTCTATTTTCTTCAAATCTTTAATTAAAATCTTTCAAATCTCATACCAATGTATGTAAATATCTTCAAATATTTCGAGCTGAAGGCTTTGTGCGCCTGCTCCGAACTGCAATTGATACTCGTATGAGTTATTCACACATTCGTACCTACATTCTTACATGTACATATGTATATATATTATATTTAAGCGTGAACGATCAAAAAATGATAAGTAATAAAATTAAAAGATTTTCATCACATTTCGACTAGGGAATTATAATTAAGAAAGATGGGGAAAAGTTACAACTGCATGTCACACATGCTTGCTTGCGTATATACATACATACATGGTAGAAATATGTATCTACATACATAGATAGCTAGTCACGGCATAATTTCTTTGTTACTGCAGTTTTCAATTTCTTGCAGCCCACAGTGGCAGAGCTCAGGCTATCGGTATGAATGGAAAAGTAAAATTAAAAGTAAATCAGCCGCAAGACATACGTTCATATATTTGTAGGTATGTGCATACGTATATTTCTTTTGAAACTGCAATGTACTCGTTCATAGAAGTTACACAAAGATTGTTGATAGGTAGTTTGGCTGTTGGTTTATAGCTTGCAGCATATGATTGCTATCTCTGAGGCTGAGCTGATATCTTGGTGTGGTTAGTTAGCCGCAGTGACATCAAATTACTTTCATTTGCGCTTTGACTGCTGGCTGCCAACGAATAAACGCATTTACGTGTATGTACAACGTATTTCTGTAAATGTTTGTGTATCGGTGCTCAACTGTGCTTATTTGCTTGTCTACAATATTAATTGTATATATTCTATGATTGTAAATACCCAGTAGCGACTTACTTTTAATTCCATAGGACACACACATATATTTGTATATGCTTACATACATATGCATGCACCCGGCAAGAAATGTTGTCGATGTGGACTTTCCGTTTGAGTGTTCTAAATATCTGCAAAAAATGTTCTTTTTCACCGACGAAGCCTTATATGGATTTTTGGGTTTCTCCAAACTTACACTTTATTAGAGCGAAATTTAAAAAAAATGTTCTTATTAAAAAAATTTAAGTTTTGTTGGATTTTTTTTTTAATTTGCACAAAGTTTAAAAATTCGATTTATATGGTTCAGGGTTGTAATGGAGCAATCATATCCGATTTAAATCAGTTGAAGTCATAATCAATAACTTCAATTTTTGAATTTTTGAATGCCGTCAGTGACTAAAGTTTTGGCTAAAGAGTAAAATAATGACGTCCGAAGTCTTGTTCTGTATTTCGATAATCATTAAATTACTTTACTTTTCAATGCAATCACGCTCTCGCCCAATCAGTCGTTGTCAGACAGCAACGAAGTAATGGCTGTGTTCATTTTCTTCTTATATCACCAATAGAATCTCAGTTTTGTTGTAAGCAAACCCCTCTTATGACCCATGTGACGTCAGCCAATCAGCTGATTCCTTCAAAATCGTTGAGAGCCGGTTAACGATCTGAAATTGGCCACATCTCTGAATCTTTTTCACCATGGATGCATTTACCGAACATAATTCATAATGCAAGTCGCTTATTACAACAAATTTAGAATAACTAAAAAATCTTTTTTTACAAGAAAGGTAGAAGAGTAGAAATTAAAATTAAATAAATATTTATTTCTACTTTATTACTTATTCACATAAAACAGGTAGCATGTAGGACTGACTACAGTCCAAATATACCTGATTTCAAATTACTGCAAATGACTTCAGCGAAAACTTCATTCAAATAATTACAATTGACTTCAAAAAGGGACTTCAATCAATTGACTTCAAAAAGAGACTTCATTTGAATGATTACAATCAAATGTATAGCAAAAAAGGCTTTAAAAATGAATACTTGGTCACAAAAATTTTGTCTGAATAGGGACTTCATATTTTTTAGTTTACGTCATAGTCACTTTATAAGGGTGTTTTTTTTAGAAGTTAGGCTTTCAAGATGAAATAAAACGTATATAATTTAATGTTATGGCCAAGAATTTAGCTTTATTATAAAGATAAGGGTTTGCCATTATGTTTTAAAAGTGATTTCGGGCAAGTGGCCGCCGCGGCTGGCTCGAATAAATTCCAGCCGAGAGGCCCAATTTTCGACCACTTTTTGCAGCAATTGTCAATCGTCGCGGGCTTATCTGCGTAGACAAGCGACTTCACATAGCCCCACAAGAAATAGTCCAGCGGTGTTATATCGCACGATCTTGGAGGCCACGCCACAGGTCCACGGCGAGAGATAATGCGCTCACCAAAAGTTTTCTTCAATACCATAAATCGATTGTTGATTTGGCTGTATGGCATGTAGCGCCGTCTTGTTGGAAGCAAAGGTCGTCCACATCAACATCGTCCAATTCAGGCACGAAAGAGTCATTAATCATGGCTCTATAGCGCTCTCCATTGACTGTAACATTATGGCCGGCTTCATTTTTAATGAAATATGAACCAATGATTCCCTTTGCCCATAGAGCACACCAAACAGTGACTTTTTGAGGATGCAACGGCGTCTCAGCAATGGCTTGTGGATTATGTTCACTCCAAATGTGACAATTTTGCTTATTGACATACCCATTCAACCAAAAGTGAGCTTCATCGCTGAACAAAATTTTCTTCGATGCGTCGCGCGAACCGAACCATTATTTTCGTAATAAATTTGCACGATTTGCAAACGTTGTTCAGGTGTAAGTCTATTCATTATGAAATGGCAAACCAAACTGCGCATAAATCAAGTGACAGCTGTCAAAAAGACCATCTACGAAAAAAGTAGTGCCAACTTGAAAACCTAACCTCTAAAAAAACACCCTTTATATTCATGTATTTAAGCGGTTTGAGTTTTTCGATCAGGCAAAAAAAAAAGGCCAAAAATAAAATAATATTAGTTTTATTTTCGAAAGTAACCGTTATTTTTGATGATAAATTAAAACTAAAAAAATTCTATTTCTGATCAAAAAAGTTCAGAGCGAAAAAATAATACTCGAAACAACATAAAACTCAATATACGATTATATTTTCAGAACAATATAATGAAACTTAGAAATTTATTATTGTTATTGATCGCAAAATAATGATTAAATATACTTTTTTTTTGATAAAATTCATAATGATTTGGCCTCTGGCACTTATAATGTAAATATCTGTATCAATTCAAAATAGGAATTTTTGGTACATGAATTTAAATTTATTTGGTGAATAAGATCAACATATGTACGTACGTTAATACAATTTTTTTAAAGAATTTATTGCATTGAAATATAAAATAATTATATACTTGTAGTTCTGATAATTAAGAAAGTTTCTAGATAGCTCTTCATCTATAAGTAAATTTTCAAAGACAAATCAGCTCGTTTGTCTGCGAATTTTAAATTTATGTGCATTTACGTTTTTACCTGAAACTCAAACTATCATAATCGATCGGCATTACTCTGCTGCAGAACCTTGTAAAAATTCGATCAGCTGTTTATGGAACTCAGTTGGCTTCCCTGTCAACTGCAGAATAATACTTTCTACTGGGTATGTTGATAAATGTTATAAGTAAGCATGTCCGTATTTATTTAATTAACCACAGTTGGCAGTTGAGGTGTCAAGCGTGACGTGAAACGCTGTAACGGTGCGGAGGAGACAACTAAAAGAAATTATTGTGTCGTGAGGTGCGCTTAAAGTAAACACATAAGTTTTCTAATTGAAATTGAAAGTTTTTCTCTTTTGGCTGGCTTGCTTCTTTTTTGGATATGTTTTTTTACTAGTTACATGCTGCAATTTGCTAGTTGCTAATACTTTTTTTTTATTATTTCTCAGTTTTTATCATTGATTCGATGAAGTCAAACAAAATCTACTGTTTGTAATCACCATTAATTTGGATGGATGTTAAGTAGATTTGGCGAGAGTTACGTAGGAAAATTTCCTGATTGCAAAATTAGTGCGCACGTCAAAGTGTAATCCTTTGAAACTAAATACTCAATATAATATATTTATGTATAAAAACATTTGTGCACAACACAGAAATAAATGATTCAAGCAGTGTTTTACGATAATTCGAATTCTACATTGATTTTTTTGTTTCTGAAGTTCTCTTCATTATAATAATTTATACAAAATTTCTTGTATGACTTGGAAACTAATAGTCAGTAAATTATTTTTGATATAAAACTAAACCTTCGCATAAATTAGGGATGTTGTTGTTGTTATAGCAGCTTAAACATTCCCCATGCGTGTACGCATAATGCTTTAGTCCTTTGCCGAATATAAATCCGGGCCGTTCCGGTAACGAATAAGCGTCTTTCAAGGGAACGATTTTTTATAATAGGGCTCTTAATTTTCAGTTAATCGGCTTATTTGAATATGACATTAGTGTATTAGCGGTATTCAAGTAGCCGTAGATTTGCGTTTAGTCGATTCTTATTTAGGAGTTTCAGAGAGAAAATTTCTTCGCTAGATCTATGCTTCGATTTGCGTGAATAATCATACGAATTGATGATTAATTTTGCGCCACCTTCTTCGTATGCACGTCAAACTATTGTTTACAGGCCAAAAACAAAAACATTACAAACAAATTCTTTAGCTTCCATCAATTGTCGTTGGAGCCGCAGCAAAACACATTTAACAACTGTTATTTTCTTTCTTCTGTTATTGTAATTAGTGCTCTGCAAATCAGATATATTTTTTTGATTTTTTGAAAAAATGTGCTGGTACGATAAGAAAACAAAAACATGCTTGAAAATTAAGAATAATGTTTGTTTAAGAGTTCTGCAGTAAGGGGCTTACCAAGAAATATTTCTCTAAAATATGAAAAATTAATATATTTATGTACGTCCAATTTATTTGCTTTAATCAATTGAAAAAACTGATGGATTCAGTTGTTTTTTAATGTCGCACCAAGGCCACAGAACTTGTAGATGTTACGAATATCTTGAATGCTTCTATTGCCTTTTCGGCTATGTTTGACATAGACGATGTTTCACATGCCTTTTGTGTTGTTGCGCTAGGACTCCCAAGGATTGCTACTACTTCGCTCCCAATTCGCTGTGGGTATTACGCTTACCTGTAAATGTAAGCTGCCTTGGCAAATCTTTCATATGCAACGAAGTGAGGAAGTTTCCCGCCGTTAAAGAAGCTCTCAGGAACGCCGGTGCTTGGAATGAAAAATACGCTTAGAATTCTTGATAGACCTATATAAATATGATTTTTTTTTTTCGGGACAACTAGCAAGTGCATCACTCAGACATTAATTAAGCCCATTGTACTACACTTGGATTCCCTTTTAATTTTCTTCAAATCTACCCGCGCTCTGAAGAAATCTGAGTAGATCTTGTGGTACCAAGGAGCCTAGGTGGTCGCTTCTTAACACATCAGTGCCAAAGACCTCAAACCTGATTCAAGCGAAGGCGGGGCAGACGCACAGGAAGTGGTCCGCCGTTTCATCCTCCTCTTCACAAGCTGGGCAGAGTACACTGCTCGCTTGTGGGTTGAAGTAACCCATTTGCTAACCGTGCCTTTAATGGCCGCAGAAGAGAATTGGCCTCAGAGCCCATCTTAGCTAAGGAGTCAGAGGCCTCGTTTCCCACGATACCCACGTGTCCCGGTACGCATGTTAGCATCAGGCTGTTATGTCTACCGACATAGTTCAGCCTATATTTACAGGACTCGACTACCCCTGATGTGGTTGGGGGGTTGTCTAAGGTCATGAGCGCAGCTTCATCGCTTCTTGAACTGCATGCTCCTCCGCTTGAAACACAGGTGCATGCATTCCAAGAGCAAAATGCAGTTTTGTGCTGCTGGATTCCACGTACACCCCAGAGCCGGAGCCTTGCTCAAAACATAAATATTATAATAAAATCGCATTTAACTAGAAAATTGGGGTTTAGAAAAATCAGCTATGCTAATAGAATTACAAAGGAAACTTAGTCAATAAATGTATAAATGATTCTGATTGTATTTTCATTATCCCCTATCAAATGTCGTTGGGACACAACTAATGGACAATTAAAATGAGAGGAGCGCGACGAACTACCAAGTTTTAGCAAATTCAAACAATTTTTGTTTAGTATTGAATTTCTTTTTGTGTTGTTATAAAAGTATAGTGTATGGGTTGGTGCGTGACTACCGTTCGCAATTCACAGAAAGAACGTAAGTTCGAATCTCGGTGAAACACCAAAATTAAGAAAACAATTTTTCTAATAGCGGTCGCCCCTCAGCAGGCAATGACAAACCTCCGAGTGTATTTCTGCCATGAAAAAGCTCCTCATAAAAATATTTGCCGTTCGGAGTCGGCTTAAAACTGTAGGTCTCTCCATTTGTGGAACATTCTACAACAAAAACCATATAACAAGGATCCAAAATTGTAGAAAATTCACAAAAATTTACCAATTTCAAAAAAATAAATACATCAAATGTGCCAACTTTTTATAAAGAATTTTTTTTCAGAAATTCAGGTCATGTAGTTATATGTATATATAAAATTAGCGCATGCGTCCCCTATTGGCTGTTTGGCCGAGCCTTTCCTCCTATGTATTTGTGATGTTTTTCTACATATAGAAGAACCTACAGTTTTAAGCCGATTCCGAATCGCAGATGATTTTTATGAGGAACGTATTCATGACAGAAATGCACACGGAGCTTTGCCATTTCTTGCCGAAAAGTCTTTCTCTATCATTTGGTGTTTTATACTCGTGGTTTCGATAAAAGAGACTTCAAAAAGTGTACTTTATACTTATACTCTCAAAATCGTATGGAATTTTTTTTTAATCAATTCGATTTTTGAGCAACTTCAATCTTTCACTGTGTTATGATAAAATTGAATCGGCTATACAATTAGTCTGCATACCTTCTAAAAAGTAGAAAATTTTGATGGCAATTTAAAAAAATTTTTTTTTTGTGAATTTTGTACAAAACTTGAGACTTCGATATACGGGTGCATCAATCAATTTCAATTGTTAGAACTCGGAAATTTAGCGCGCTCCTATTATTTTGAACTCCAGCGTATATGTATTTTGTAATTTTGAAAAGAATATGATATTGTGCATTGAAGAAATATGCTGGATAAAAAATGTAATATTAGTAGAACAATTTCACTAAGTCTCGAGCTCGGATTTTCTATTGGCGGCCCTGTCCGTACGATTTCGTGCAACGCAAATACTCAGCCGTTTCCCAACTTTAACGTAGCCACCATAGTGCCAAGTCATTTTGCTAAAATTTTATAAGTTTTACATGAAGATGAAGCTCTAATTACATCACTCGCATCCATAAACCCTTTAACTCTCCATTCACAAGTCATTCGCCTTGAACTTGGTAACAGCAGCAAGCGCGCCCATAATAAACTGATTAATGGCTAACAAATAATAGATTAAAAACGTAGTAAAAAAATAGAAAAATAAAATTGAAGGAACAAAGTAATAAAACGTAGACTTGACCAAGAACTTCCAGCAAAAACTCAAAGCTTGGATAAAACAATGCTGAAAATGAAATGTAGCGCAATTAGCAGTGCACACATCCATGCATGTATACATACGATTAAACACATACATTTTATTACATATGTGTGTATGTATAAGAAATTGATGTGTACAATGTACGCAACTATCAAATCCGGCGCGACATGTTCGCGGCTTCCGTTCAACTGCTTGCCAAGCGCAAAAAGCAACCGATCGAACTTCAAAGAGCAACAACGAGCAGCGAACATGTTTGAGCGAACATTTGGGTTGGTGCAATTCAATCGAACCTTTTTCAAATTTCTTCCACATCAGCTTCGATCTGGTAAACTTGAAACTACAAACTTAGTTTAGTGCAGCGAACAGTTTAAGCCGAAACTTTGACGAGTTAACAACAATGAGCGGTTAAAAGTGTGTTTTTTACAATTTCACAAAGTGTTTTGTTCAAATAACAACAACAATGATATGTGGAAATGAAAACAAATTAATTATAAACTATTTGTGGTGAATGCGACAGAGCACCGACTGTGGTTATACAATGTTTAAAAAAAAACAAAAATATATTAAAATTAAAATAAATGCAAAAGAAGTAAGAGAGTGGAAAAAAATTAAGTAATTTGATATAAAAACGAAAAGTTAAAGTTTTCTACAATGTCATAGTTGCCGATGGCACTCTAGCTTTAATTTCTGGTGCAGTGCTTTGTCATATCATTTTGTGCCCCACACAAATTAGAAACCGTCTCATTGTGATTTATATATTAAAATTATTTAAATCTCAAAATAAACGTATTATTTGTTTATTGTATATTAAATGATAAACCAAATTTCTACGCATACGACACTAAATCAGCAAATTCGAACACGAACCCGATAGAGATAAACGCGCGAATTCCATAAACCCGCGTATATGTGGCGCCGCGCAGGCGCATACCAAATTCGATGTGTGCAATTGTTGTTTAATAAAATTAATAATTACTAAACTGTGTATTCAAGAAGAAGAAAAAGTAAAACATCACGAAAATATACAAGCAAAAATGCAATAATTGTGGATTATTAAAGTTTTCAACAAATGCAGTGCAATAAATTGACGTGAAAGAATGCTGCTCAATAAAATGCAACGCAAACCATCAAGCGAAACACTCGCCAGTCTAGCGTTTGACAGCACGCTAGACTCACGCATGTCCAGTGCGGAAATACCGCAAATGGAACTGCTCCCGGTGAACTATGTGCATCAGTGCAAGGAAGTGCGCATGCCGCGACCGACTACAACAACGCAACAGCACAGGCAGTCCTTCATGGCAGTTGGCATGAAATATCCAGGCTACAAGCAAACTGTAACGGCAAGCAGCCACAGTCAACTTGCTGGGGCCAAATTGAGCGCAGCCAATGCAAATAAAGTGCAAGCTGGCGCGGCCGCTGTCAATTCCCAACGCCCCACAGCATCTAAAGGCAAGACACAACGCGCACAGCAGCCACTACCGCCACCCACAATTGAATCGTGGAAATTTCTGCAACATCAAATGCCACAAATGAAGCCGCAACAGCAGCCAGCGTCCGCTGCTGCAACGCACAAATATCGAGCACCGCTCGCGCGCGCACAATCCGCCTCGGCCATTGCCACTGCTAGTGCTGCTACTGCTACCGCTAATGCCGTGGACTCCGATGATCAAGATTATGCAGAAGTTCAATCGTGCTGCAACTCCTCCTGTAATTCTGCTACACAATCGTCTGCCTCATCGGATGACGATGATGATGCGTCCACTGTCCATTATCCAGATTGTGAGAAGTCCCACAGTTGGAATTATCGTGCGCGCATCTCAACTTGCGATGTACGACGCGATATAGCGCGTGCAGGTGTTAAATCCCGCGCCGATCGCATAGCGCGCATTGAGCAAACTGATTGTGATCACCAGTTACAGCATAATGCAGCAAGTAGCGTGACTGCCGATAGTAAACGTGCATCACTACCCGCAATGTTAGCAGGTGATGACGCGCGTAAGCCAGAGGTGGTTTCGCAAATTAATCGATTATTCGAGCACGCCAAGCGGCCCGAGCAGAGGCGCTCCACAAAACAACATCGCGCGCCAGCACCGCCCGCGGCAACACAAAGCGCCGCTTCTGCACTAATACAGCCGCCTTCACAACCACTACGCCCTGCATCAACACCGATAAAAAAAGAGCCTAACATGCGAATGCACCCGCGCGAAATGCTGCCCTGCATTGAAGAGCGCTCGAAACGTTGTAGTAATTCAAGCGCGTCTGGTGATTGTTATGATTGTGTACGGGAAAGCAATACCAATTCGAGCGAAGTTCAAAACTCACGCTGTACTATTGATGAGGTGCGCATATCGCGTGGATCACCTGAGCAACGACAGCAAGTATCGCGCATACCAAAGCCTGTCTGCGAGGCACAGCAACTACAGCGGCACTCGACCAGCTCGGCGCAGCCCTATAATGAAGCAAATGAGCAATTGCAGAGGCGAATACGTCAAATGTTCGACCATGAAGAGGAGCGGAAACAGCAGCTTCACCGACAGGTAACTGCGGAGTTTCGTACGCACTGCGAAGGTGCGAAAATCAAGCTGCGCGCTACCAAATCGACAGCTTTCGAGAAGTCGGATAAGCCTAAGGGTAACAGTGAAACAAAACCGGACAGCTGTGATGAGTTGGATCAGCGCCTGCTGAAGCAAACGCGCCAGCCTGCGTCTGCTAGTTTTCAGAAGCATAAAATGGAGCGAATACATATACGTAAGAAGCGACAGCCGCTCCTCATAATTAATCAACTCAATGAGTCGAAGCCCGCAAACAATAATAAGGTGACGGAGGAAAAAGAATCATTAAATGAGAATAAATGCAACGCCGCTTATAAGCTGGGGAAAGAATCTACGCATAAATCGGCGCTGGACGCCAATCGACGTACCTGTGGCTACAAGAATTGCAAATACGCTAACTGTCCTATGTCGGCGGCGAGTAATGCAGGCAGCAGTAGCGCCAGCACACCGCAACAGTCTGATGAGGAAATGAAGGCGCGCAAGCGTCTATCACTCGAGAGCTGCTGCTCGGACTCAGGTGTCTCGTCCTCCACAGATCTCAAGGAGCGCCATACTAAGGAAAATAATATGAAGAATCTCGAGAAGTGTGCGGATTGTGTGAAAATTCTGCTCAACCAAGCAAGCGTGAAGCCAACCGTAATGCAACAAAGTTTTAAGCTATCCGCGAATGCTGCGGCACCCAAGCTAAAGGAGTTGGATATTGATGTGGTTAAAGAGGGACAAATTAAAATTCACGTTGGGAAAGCGTCAGGTGGCGATCCGAACGATGTGCAAAATTTTGCTAAAAAAGTCTCACTAAGGCCACAACGGATGAATTACTGACGGCGGCTGCGGCAAAAAACAACACAAGCAATAAATTAGGTGCAGTTGATAAGTTGTCTAACCGGACGGGCGCCGCCAGCGCCTGCAATGCTGCCAACCAAACCAAACAGTGCAATATCGAAAATGACCTCAAAAATAACGAACAACGCATTTACAATAACACAAATAGCAACAACAGCTACAAAAAGAAAAACTGCAGCAACGAACACAAACCGTTATGCGCTACCACAATAAAAATCGATGATGATTGGGTACAAGAGCAAAACGGCTGCGATACCGACTCGCTGATGGTGCCTCCACCGCCCCCGCTGCGTATCTCATCCAAGTTCGCAAATGCGCGCCAATATTTCCACAACAATAATAATAACAGCAGTAAACACAGTCATAGCCCTGGCGGCGACAGCGACAAGCACAGTGTGAAGATTTTTGTGCGCAGCTCAACATCCAGCGGTGGGGTGGATGGAAATACGACGCGTGCTTCATCAATTTCCATGTGCTCTCACACTTCGCAAACCTCTGGTTGTTCAACAAACTCAGACGCCTCCGCACTAACAAACGCCAGCAAAACATCCACATCCGGCAGCTCCTACACAACCATATCGAGTAGCGCTTCGAGTAGCGGGTGCAAATGTAGTTGTCGCCGAGGCAGACAGGACAGTACAGTACCGCACAAAAAAGACGACGAAAACGGTGGATCAGTGGACACGAAGAACTGCTGTAGCCTGGACCGCATGACAAAAGCGGGAGTTTTCTACAATTGTGTTGCAGGGGCGGGAAGGTGTAGTCAAGGCACTATAACCGATACCCTACGCGCATGTGCCTCTTCACCGACCCCTTCAGCGGATAACTTCAGTGAGATCAGCTGCATCGCATGTGGTGAAGAGGCGGAAAGTGAGCGTGACCAAAAGGCGAGCAGTTACCAAGAAAGTGCTAGCAACAGTGTCGATGTCAGTGGTCCAGTTAATGGCGTATTTTGGAATAACTCGTACTTCCAACAAGATACTGAACTGTCGAAAGAGAGCGTTGGCAAAGTGCAACACAAAAAGGGAAGCGTACTATCAGCGCCAAACAAAGCTGATCATTCCGAAGCGAACAGCGACGACAACGAACAATGTTGCTGCAGCTTAACCAGCTGCGATGATGATAATTGCTCATATTACGAATGTGGTGGCAGCGCTGGTGAGCCGCAGACGGACGATGATCACTGCGTCTCGCGCATTGAAGTGCACGCAAGCGTACATACGCCAAGTAACTGTGATGGTAGCAACAGTTGTTATGGCAACGATGAAGGGAGCAATAGTGGCAGCAGCTATAAACTGGCCGGTAACGGTAAAAGTAGCGATTGCCTGCGCGCTTGCGAATGTGACAAACCGCTTTGCTGTACTGCAAACACAAACTCAAACGGCAAATGCACGATCGAAGCGGAACGTCAGCGCGTACGAGAACGTGAACGTTGCACCGTGCGCCAACAGCAGCAGCAAGAACAGCAATGGTTGCGACAACGCATGCGCGAACGAGAGCGGCAAATGCAGTTCATAAGAAACAGTAGCGCCGAGGAGGTCTTGATACGTAATAAACATTTATTGAGAAAGGTAAGTAAGTGTGAGATGATGGTGAACTCCCATTGATTCTTAGGCACACATTTAATGTCATATGTGCGTACTTCAATAAATATGTAATGATTTTGCTTGTATCTGCATATGTAAGCTTCCACGACACAGCAAAGTCGAAGTCGAAATGTATGGTGGGTTATGTTATACTGCTAGTGTGCATATGTGCACACTAGGGTGGCTGCTATTTCTGAAATTGTTGATGTTGTTTGGGATACCGTCTTTCCAAAAAAAATTGCCACTCATTCCTTTTGATCTTTAAATATTCAAAACACTATTGAAACTCAAAATCGGGAGATAAATAACTATTTTAAAATATTAAAAAAATCGAATTGAATCAGTGAATTGGACAGGGCTTCGCTATGGCGTATTTCTGAGTGATGCGATGTACGTATTTGAATATAACTCCAAAAGTTATACTGAGTATAGCCTAAGCTATTACTAAACGAATACAGAAAAATGTGCAAAAAACAGTGTTCAAACTTTAGTATCTAGTTGAAACGTCCAAACTTTCTTCAATGGGGTTAAAAATTTGTATTTGATAGTTCTTTACGATAACCTTAAAAAATAACAAAACGGCGGATGTTTATCAAAAATTACCATAAAAAAAACTGTTTGCCCCAAATCTTTCAAACTTGAGACTTAGTCGGAACCTCTAAACCTTTTTCATTTGGCTTGAAAAGTCTTATTAAGTAGTTTTTTGATAACCTTAAACAAATAAGAAAAAATCTGAGGCGGATGTTCTTCAAAAATTACCCAACTTTTTTACCCAAAAAGCATTTTTCAAACTTGAGAATCGAGTAGAAATCTCTAAGCCCTTCCAAGGGGTTGAAAATTCATATTTAGTAGTTTTTTAATAGCCTTAAAAAAATTTAAAAAAATCAATTGGAAAAACAAGAAAACAAGGATCTAATCCCAACCTCTGAAACTTCCCTGATCGACTAAATATCTCATATTTAGTAGTTTTTTGATAGACTTAAAAAAAATTAAAAAATAAAACCCCCTGGGATTTTTCGAAGAACTACCAAACAATTTTTTTTTAAATTTTTTTTCAAAAGCACTTTTCAAACTTGAAAAAAATTTAGAAAAATTCAGAAAAAAATTTTAGTAGATGAACAAAAATTTTTAATAAAATATGAATAAAGAAACTAAACAGGTGGTTTATTTAATAACTTAAAATTCAAGGCACAAACACAAGGAGATTTCAGGATTTGATCGTGTCTGAAAGATTTCGAAACCTCTATTGACTTCAAATCTCATATTTACGAGGTTTTTTGATAGCCTTTTCTGTAGCGTGTGCCGCAAAACATAAATTATGTTTTTCCCCCATACAAATTATGGCTACCCTAGTGCACACCTGTAATTAAGTTGTCTAATTTAGCCCGGAAGTTATTTAGTTATATGGATGAAGTTTCTTTCATATGTAATTACATATGTGTGTTTATATGCCGCACGTTCACTTACCGTTTCATTTGGTTTGTTTACAGTAGGAACATATTTACTGCTCGAATGGATGTGGCACGTGGTGTAGAAGGGCGCATTCGGTAGGGCACAGAAGGTACGAGATTTGGTAATAGGTAATAGGAAAAAATGAGCAAAGAAAAAAAATTAATTTTTTTACAAGTTCTTAGCTTCAGGCGAATATTATATAAATTATGTGGTCGAAAGCAACAATCGCTTAAGTCTACTTGAGAAAGAGTTGAGTTATGCATAAGTATTCTACTAACTATAAATATAAAGTGCATGTACTCGTATGTATAAATTTATCCCATAACCATTCTTTTTAAACAATTACATTCTGCTACACTCGAATTTCGTCAAGCAGGACACCCAGCCAGAAGACCTAATTGAAGTACGCTGAATCCAATGGTACTGTACATTTCTAAGTGAGCTCTCGATTTCGAGATATTTGTAATTCAAATTTATCGATTTGAAGGCCCGAAGAAGTCATTGTTTTGCTAATTTGTTTAATCTCAAAATTTTGTTCACATGACTATTTATTTATTTTTCCCCCCACCTTTCCAAAGTTTCAAAGTTTGTACAAAATTTTTGAAAATTCGAAAAATTTCATCAATATTTCAAACTTTTCACTTAAGAACTTCTAGAAAAATTCTAGCTATGCAGTTTAATTGCCCATTCGATATTAGTAAAGTGTAAGTTCGAGTGGCGGAAAATTCGTGTTGATTTTTGACAATTTTCTTTCGCTGAAGTGCATTCGTGCACTGTATAAAGTGGTTTATTTCTAAAGCATGATTTTCAACTAAGGCGATTAATACTTAAGATCGCTGATTTTTTTTATTTTCCAACATTTTAGTAGTATTTCACATTAATTATTTAAATATGGTAAAAAAATTAAGTTATTCAAAGCAATGGTTATTGCTACAAAGTTTTTCCTCCTCAAGCAATTTGTGAAAGTCTCGCCAAAAAAAAAAAACTTAGTTTTGTTCTGAGCCAAAGCAGTAATCAAGCCAAGTGCTTTCGGTGAATCTTAGTGGAAATCAGAGAGACCTAAGTCTGGTAAATAATGCGTAAGGAGTGGTGCTGCCCAGATAAGCGTGAGAACACATAGCTTCATCTATCTTTGCTTTATCTTGATGAGTTATGCTTGCTTTATTACTATGAAATAATGCAATTTTTTAAAAGTACCCGGTATTTGTAAATAAAGGGAAAACGCTTCACTTATTCATTGTAATTTATTTCATTCACTGCTAACGCCTATTCCATGTTAACCAGTATACATATTCCACTGCTTCTTCTAACCTTCACAACGCTTTTCATAGACTAGCTTTATAGTCGCTTTCAGTTTGTTCCGTGAATTCATGCTTATTTCCTTAGAACATTTTCGGGGTAGTGATAATGTAACTCCTGGGAAAAAGAAAAACTTACAAGGATAACGACTGGTGGTGAAATAGTCGCTTACAAGATGAGATGTGTATCTCATGAGATTTTGTGCTTTGCCGTGCTAAAAAAACGCGCGCTGTTGTGACTTCTTGTGATGGACATTCTCTCTTAAATGTTTCAGTTTGTTAAATGCAATTCTGTCAATACCGAAATAGTTCGCATTCGCCAAAATATTACTAGTTGTAAACTAGAAAATTGTCTTATTCGATGATGCTCTTCCATGTAGAGTTTGCATTAAATACACATTTACAAATATATGTATGTTTAAATGTACTTATGACCATGCAGATCCGTTATTTTCTGGAATTCTTTGCTGCAATTAACACAAGCAACTTAAAGAGTTGCGCACCTACCATACATAATATATCTATTACCTGTTGCATGCCATAACTGAGCATTACTTTAATGTTTAAACCAACAAGCATTTAATACGCAAATGCTAACAAAATGTATCACCTATAGCTATGCAAATTAATCGACACATTTGAACAGGTTTTACTACTTTTACTAAATGCTAATCTTTTTGTAATTAATGAAGTGCAGATTCATGTTTGCTGGTATGTGAATGAGTTTTTGATGCAGCTTTGCATATCGAATACTCGTACATAACATGTGAAGATATGTAGGTACGCATGTGCATATATGTAGGTATATATATTTTTATACAGCCTACATACATAGCAACACAAAATGCCTACGCAAATCTATATAGATCCATAAATTTTATGTAACTCACTCTATACCACTTTTTATACTAAGATTGGAATGTGCCTTATTAAAAAAGAAGCATAAAGATTGGATTTTTTTTAAATAAATAAAAATGAGAATACTAATTAATAACTACTGAATACTTGAACACTATTTAGGGGTGTCAGTTCCGAAACCCCGACAACCCGAGATACCCTAAATTTGAAGCATTGAATTGAAAGAAGTAAAAACTTGTTTATTACAAAATTTTATTCCACCTATGCAGTATGACGTGAATTGACTTGATGCGAATGCTCAACTGAGTAAACTTTTTTCTTAAACAATTTTTAAATAATTTGTATATTTTTGTTAATTTTTATTTTAATGTATTTTTAATATTAATTAATACATTACTTATTTGCATTCTCTCCTTACTGGGCATTGCCCGTTAGGTGCACAGGCGGCGAGACTTGGAATTGATTCAAGTTCTTTCTGCAGAAGCTGTCTGTAGGATGGGGGGAATCATCTCAGAATCTTCTTCTTAGCTGCGTGCTGTCGTCGAGTAAAGATTTGGGCATCTGGACTCCCATTTTTTTTGGTACACCTGCGGATATTGCGGGTTTAAATATCACACAATTGATGAATTTCATCAACACCTTGAAGCGCTTAATACAAACGTAATTAGCCATCATCCGCTAATACAAATCCACTTATTGTTGTTGTAGCAGCATAAACATTCCCCCTACCTACATACGGGGAATGCTGCTGGAGTGACAGTCCTTGGCCGGATATAAATCCGGGTCGTTTCGGTAACGTAGAACCGACTGTCGTGGAAACGACAAAACCACTTCTTCCTCTTTCCCCCTGTTTGCACCCTTTCCGTCTGTTTTTCCCCCTCGGTATCACAATGGCCGAATTTTAATTATTTCTCCAAGTGGGCCGCCTCGCTTGGGCAGCCATTTATCCTATATTATCCTACACTCTAAATTTTTGACACATACGTTTTTGAATCACATGGTTTTTCAAATACCATTTCAAAAATTGATTAAAAGTTGGTTTTTAAAATCAATTCATCTAAAATTTAAAATAGTCTCATAACATAACAAATTAAATGTTTTCACTTATTAAATTTTTACTCATATTAAAAAAGTTATGTTTCTAAGTTAATCCGGGAATCTCGGGACTATTTTTAAATATCCCGAAATGCCGTTAGTAAAATTTTCTGCTACTATTGGCATACCTAACATGGTGCTAACTCTCAATATATGTCCATAAATACAGCAGCGGACACTGAAATCTGGACACTTAAAAATCCACATTTTTATTCTCTTTTTGCACACCCAAAATGTATTTTAAGATACCCCTAGCTATTATTTATTAAAGGAGTTTTTAATTGTCTTCAATTAGAGTACTTTTAAATAAATATGGTATTTTTTCTGCTTGGAAGTTGAAATTAGTTGGAGGAAAAATATTAACTTTACGGAATCTAACTTTGGCACTAATTTCGTGAAAGGTGAAGCAAAATTTTTGTTTTATCATAAAATTAGCGAATGTTTTTATGATTCGAAATTTTTCCACTTTTTCACGATTTACCAATCAGACGAATATGTGAATTAAAAGGAACAAAAAAATGTCAAGCCTACACCCGGATTTCTTTGTCCGCTACTGTAAATATACGATATAAGTGTACTTAGTATACTTACAATATAGTTCTTTGTACGTCTCTTATGTTTTTAAAATAAAAATACTTTAAAAAAATTTAAACATTTTCTATTCGTTTTATATAAGAAAAATAAAAGATTGCAGTATATATATTTATATATAATTGGCGGTTACACTGTTTTTGGCTGTTTGGCCGAGCTCCTCCCTTTTGCGGTGGGCATCCGGATGTTGTTCGATAAATGAAGGGACCTACAGATTTTAGTCGACTCCGAACAGCAGATGGTTTTTTATGAGGAGCTATTCTGGCATTAGTGTTAATAAAATGTTCCTCCATATTTGGGCACCTCGTCTGTGTCTTATGAAAACCCTTCGTTCTACCCAAAATTGTACTACTTTTCCAGCATAAGTGAGCGGCATCTCCTCGCTAAAAATGTGGCATATGTGGCTTCCAAATTGTCAATCGTAACTGGTTTATCATCAAAGACTAGCGACATGTAGTAATAGTCCATCTTATAGCCTAGACAGATGGTGGGGTTGGTGCGAATGGGTTGGTGCGTGACAACCATGACTCGGTGAAACCAAAATTAATAAAAACATTTTTCGAAAAGCGGTCGCCCCTCGGCAGGCAATCGCAAACCTCCGAGTGTATTTCTGCCATGAAAAAGCTCCTCATAAAAATGTCTGCCGTTCGGAGTCGGTTTGAAACTGTAGGTCTTCCATTTGTGGAATAACATCAAGACGCATACCACAAATAGGAGGAGGAGCTCGGCCAAACACCCAAAAAGGGTGTACGCGCCAATTATATATATATATATATGGTATATATATAATGCGGATTGACAACTAGACTTAATTCTCATAATTTAAAAACTGGATGCAATGCTACAATAGTTTGCGCTAACACGTTCAAAATTACATTAATTGTATTAATTTTTTTTTTAAATAAATAATTATTCCTTAGTATTACAGCAGCTAATAACCACATTTGTTGCCTGCTTTCCATATATCCATGACAAAACTATCCAATAAGCAAATCAGCTGCTCACTAATCCGCGTAATAACCGTCTGCCACACTACAATATTAATCAGAATTAGCTGCGGCGGTAATCCCGTTTAACGCCGTCGTCTGTCTGGGCTATGAAAGAATCAAATTATATAATCTGCATGCCCTTTTCATGATACAATTTAGCACTTCAAGGATTGGCATTGAAATGATATATCAAAAAGTCGCGAATCATTTGTTTTTAGCGCTTAGCACAGACGGTTACGATTCTGTTTATCCAAGTTTGTAACTGTAGCTTCGACGATTGCGAATGGCATTTGTGACCGATGAGACAAGATCAATATGATTTTTACTTTATGTATAGTATTAAACATTAAAATTTTACAAATACACAAAATAACCTGCCTCCTTTCTCACTTAGAGATAGTATGGGCAATTTAAATAGTTTTTGACACAAATTTTCTCATTCATCTGATTTTCAAATATGATTTCCTACATCACCCTTTCATTTTTGAAGTTCTCATATACCTCACCTCCCATATCTACGTAACCATAGTCGTAAATGTATTTCTTTTTGAATATTACAGCAGTTGTCTTGTCGCTGTTAGCTGCCATACATATCCTATGTGATACTTTTTCTATCATGGCAATTAAAGTAATGGCTACTTTTTATCTGTTTTATGTCCCCAATTTAGTATCCATTCACACTCGTAATTTTTTTTTCATTTCGCTTAGTATCTATTACCGTTGAATACGCCAAATGTTGCACGAGTAAGTTTTTGCAAGATAATTTGGTTAAGTCTAATTAACAGGACATTCAAAAACATCTCTTATAAAGCTTATCAATCTAAGCCGCTTGTAATTTCATTAATTTTTATGGACTAAATTGGAAGGTACATTAGATCGTATTACGAGCGTTTCTAATTTCGTATGGAGCAAATAAAAATACAAAATGGTACAAATTACTACGAAAATTTACCATGAGAGCATTTCAGAAATCTATTTTTTTTTTTTGGAAAAATAACTGCATTGATTTTTTTTACTTTGTGTCCACATTCCATTAATGCTTTTTATGGAATTTATTTATATGGTATCTACTGTGTATTACTAGGTGCTGTTTTGAGAAAAATATACATTAATTTGAATTGATAGGATACAATTTTTTTGCCTATAGTAATTTGTGTAATTTTTAAATCTCAGTTATTGCGGTAACGTTAAACCGAGTGTCGGCGGAGCACAAGAGATACGTTTGTCATCAGTGCTTGCGCGATATTTTCCAAATTCGTTAATCCAATATGTGACAATTAAATGTGACAGAAAAGTCTGAAACATGAACAATTTTTTACATTCTTCCAAAAGAATTTTTGCCAAAAAGGCAGTCGAAATATTTAAACCACAATTCAGAGAATTACTTCGTTTCAAAGAAAATACAAACTTTTACTGAATCGATCAAATAATTAATGTGGATGTGTAGAATAACAACATTTTCCAACTAAAACATGACAGCATTGAAGATAATGGGACAGCAAATAATACATATTTTCAAGAAAACGATGCTTTTACTAACAATCGGGGCTTTCAGGAGCTAATCAAATGTTATCAATTTACCGTAATAGCGCAGCACTAAATTTTTTTGCAAAAAACCTCATTCAACAAGAAATGTATATCTGAAATAAAATTGCATTGCTTGCCAGTGCTACCAATTATAAATGACTGTGCTGCCAAATAATAAGGACAATAAAAATGAACAGAACGGATCATAAAATAAACCAGATCTCTATCAGAATTTTTATGCGGATCCCGACCCGATCACTGACCATTTTTTTATCTATCTTTTTTTTTTTTTTGCGGTGAAATACCTTCGCATCATATAGCTTCCTCTTCTTTTGGATTTTTCCCTCAACCTTGCAACTGCTTTCGCATTGCTACGAGATTGAGGTTCAAGACGGCGCGTCCTAAAAAGGACACATTCACTTATTCTCCCTGAGTCCAGGGACACTTAATTTGAAAAATATATGCTTAATACTCTTCAAAATAAATTTTACGCCTCTTTTTGCGGATAATATTCGGAAGAAAATTTGCGACGGCATTTAATTTTTCTTCGCATATCATCGTTTCCTCGATTATTTCTTCAGGTGTGTATATATGTATGTACACTAATAGCCCGTTGCAGAGCTGTTCTTTCTCTGTTTCACCTCTCGCATTTGAAGAATGTGTGCTCCGCAACATTGTATTCAGCATCTCCATAAAAGCAATTTGGTATATTCACCTTTCCATTCGCTACAAATACTTACGAAAGGACCCACTGACCATGAGAACACAGCCATTGTGAACGTTGGCAGAGTTTCTTTAAGAAATCAATGGCTCGACTCAACATAACTAATAATATTTGGTTGTCAATCAATACAAACTTTTAACAAATAAGCAACAAATATGTACACATGCCGTGGCGAAATCACAAATTAACAAATTTCTGATATGGATGAACACATATGTACTTATACGAGTATATTTTTCTTTATGTATTTGCACACATGCATTTACACATGGCTACATGTTAATATCCAATAAATATGCAATACGAACAATCAACCTTTGATCAACTACTGCTACTATTAACTGCGACAATAATTGAACGTTTTTTGCTGTATCTTTTTTTCTTTACTTTTTTTATTTATTCATATTTTTTGTTGACTTTGGGCTATCACAAGTTGCAACAGCAAAAAAATTCAAATACAAATTAACACTCACATTTGTACATAGGTACATATAGGCGATTACAATTGGAAGTCCAACGTCAACTGATGTGTGGACTGATTTAGTTTTGTTGACCGTTTGATGGCATTGTCCATGAGCCATATCTAGGTAGCTTAACCAACCGAACCGCAAACGAAAAAAAAATGAAATAAAAAAAAAACGAATTTGCTGGCTCAATGGGCCAAGCACAAAATGGGCTTATTGTTGTTAAACGGGTATAAATGAAATGAACGCTTATATTGCATATTTGTATATTGTATTTGTAATGTGTAATCGGCGTATGCAACAAAGTTTATAATGTGACCAGTATTTTTATGGAAGTGTATCTGTGCAAATGCATATGCCTCTCAAAAAAACCAATTTTTCGTAATCATTTCATGACATTTTGTATTATTTTCAAGATGCAGTTTGGTGGTTAATATGCTTTGAATGATATGTATGTTGTTGTAATGTTGGTGTAAGTCTATAAGCGCATGCCATTATAATTGTTGATCGGAAATTAGTAGGATTGATTAATAACAAATATGAGTGCATAAATTATTAAATGGGCAGAAAACAGAAAAAGCAGGAAAAGTACTTTTTTAATTTTATTTTACTTAATTTGATTTAATATTATTTTATTTATTTTTCCTTTTTTATTTTATTTTGTTTAATTTTTGGTCTTATTTTAGTTAAATAATTTTTTGTTTTATTTTTTTTTCTATGATTTTATTGTATGCGGTTTTGATTTATCTTATTTTATTTTACATTTTTTGTTTTTTTTCTTTGTTCCATTTTATTAAATTATTTTTCTTTTGATTTTTTTAAATATATCTTTATATTTATTTAATTTAATTTTTTCCATATTTTATTTGACTTTTTTCTCTATTTCAATTTATTTTGTTTTACTAAATTTTTTCGTTTATTCGACTTTATGTTTTTTAATTTTATTTTATTTTTGTGTTATATATTACAATTGTTATACTATTTCTCTTAATTGTATTTCCTTTTATTCTATTAATCATAATTAATTAATTGTGAATATTCAACTTTTTTTATATTTTTATTTATTTTGGTTTTCTTTTTTATTTCATTTTTTTATGTAAATCTGTTTCATGGTATTTTGTTTTACTTATTTTTTTTTTTAATAAAACAGTTTTTTAATATAGTTTATATATATTTATTTTATTTTATTTTATTTTATTTTTCCTCTTTATTTACTATATTTTATTCCATTTTTGGTTGTTAATTTAATTTCTTTTATATTTTTTTGCTTTTTCCTTTATTTATTCTTTTTAAGCTCAATTTTATTTACATTTGTTTTTTAGGTGTTTTGCTGTTGTTTCATTAGGTTTGACTTTTATTAACTTCTAATTCCTTTCCCACCATATTTGCGGATATTATTACCTCCATTCTCCTAAAATGGCAAATTTTTCGAAAAAGGCATAAAGCATAAGAAAAGATGTTTATTCATATTTATGGTTTCTCTTCCTATTTTTTGTTTTTGTTTGAAAAAAGTCTAAGATCGTTTTTATTTATCTTGAAGATTTCTTGGATTTCATAATTTCGTAAGACATGCGCGTCATCCACTTTACCATTACCGACAACGCTACAACTGAAATCAACAACTCATTAGCCAAGCTCATCGGTATTTCGCTTCCAATTCGCGAAAGCAGCATAAAATATCTAAACAGCCAAATCCGCAAATTACTATAAAATACATAACAAACTATCTATGTGCAGGCAATAATTTATAAGCACGCGATTTGCATTTTTGTGCCAACTTCCCAAAGTGGGTATATTACTTTGTTTTTTTTTTTTTCTTTCTTTTTTTACCACTCACCTTTTCTTAATTCATTATACAGTTTTGGTTTCCTTGCGTTTTTTTTTAGATGTATGTAAGTATGTATGTATGTTTGCTTTGATGTTTATAAACATTACCGATTTCGAACACACTTCACATTCGCTTTCGTTATACTTTAAATTTGGCATTTTTTGTACATTGCATACTAACTTAATAATTTACTGATTTCCGGCTCGATTTTTTCTTCTGGCTCAATACACAACTAAAAAAGCTTAATGTACGCTTTGTATTGAAGTTTTGCATCTTACGGATACTTTTACTTCACTTATTTAATATTTTGTTAGCTTACTTTCCTCTATTTAATTTGATAGACATTTTTGCTTGAGGAATAAAAATTAAGATTTAGTCTTATATAATTGCGCGCAAATTTTTTTCAACTGATCGAACGTTCATATAAAAGAGATGAGCGTAGATTTTTATTGTTGTAGTTCATGAAAGATTTTCGATCGTTCCACTTGATACATTTTGTGCTTCATACTATTTTTTGTCAACGAGCATAAAATTTTAAATGAGTAAATAGTCGTATATGTCTGTAATTACATAACGGTGTAATAACACCCGCGATGCAGTCATTGGTGCATCTCCGGTTGTATTTTCGTAATGAACTGAAACTGTAAGGTTTATTATATAAAGAGCAACATCAAGACAGCAAAAGGACGAGAAGCTATGGCTAAACTCCTTCAAGATTGTAACCTCCCGTTAGCTGAGTCAATCACTATTAAATTTGTTTCCATTGTTGTTGTTTTATTTGTAATAGAACAATAATTGCAAAATCATTCGTATATAGGTACAGGAAATATGGCTATTAAAAAAATTGGATGATTTTATTTCCAACAAATATACTTTTTTACCTAAACCTAACCATGCTTCTCTTAAAATAATGTAAAATATTAATTATAATTAATTAGAATTGTGTTGTAAAATAATACAATAATTGTATAATAATACGAAATTGACATCGTATGATACAATTATTATTTTTCTCTTAATAATAAAAAAAAACGTAAATTTCAAAAAAATTTTTCTTTGTTATACAATGAACTATATTTTTATTATTAAAATTAAAATATAATGAAATAAATATTTAAAACTCGTCCTTATGTGGTACCTTTATAATAATTTAGGGAAGGTGTTTATACAAAACAGAAGCATGTGCATCCATGTTGTACAAGTACAACGTGGAGCAAAATTAATCACAAAACTGATAAATTTTTGCAAATGGCATCCATCATATTTGGGCACCTGCATTATACAAACATCACTCAAAATCATGTTTTTTTTATTTAGTAAAAAAGTTATTCCAAAATGAAATCGTTTGAAATTCTTATCTGAAACCGAAATTCCCGCAAGTTTTCCATAGCATATCTGCTATATGAACTAATAAAATCCCGAACAAATCGTAAAGTTGATATTTAAAAAAAATTTCAAATAACAAAAAACAGTATTAAGAAATAAATAGAATGTTAGAAGAAGATGTTTAAAAACTCAGTGTGTGAGCTCAGATACTAGAACTAGGCGAGACAAACAATTATTTTTGTAACAGCATAAGCAAATACTGTTGCTCACACATGTTTGGAGAATGCTGCTAGAGTGACAGTCCTTCGCCGAATATAAGTCCACTTCGTTCCGGTAACGCAGAACCGAATATCGCGGGAACAGTGTTTAAATAGTTCGCTTAGTTTTCTGTCAATCGGGGCTAACAGATTTGTAAGCTCAGAGTTGTTTTGTATCTTCAGAAATAACCTACTATCCTAATATCCATACTATGTAATATCTATAACTTTAGCTAGCATTTTTTCAGATTTAGATAAACTTATAAATATTATATATTATATAAAATGATTTGTTTTTCCTACAACGGGTTAGAACTGTTTTTACCTCGAAAGCACTTTTGATTGGAACATTGAATGAGTTTAACCAGATTTCAAGTAATATGGCTTTTGATTTATGGTTTTGCTAAATATAATTAATAATTCATCACACAATGAATTTTTTAAATATTCATATATTTGTTAGTATTGTTCGCTATGTAGTATGTACGAGACCTTGTATATCTAGACCCCAAAAATACTCCTAGAGAATTTATCTATCGAAATTGTGCATGAGTTTGCAACTAAAATGTAGTGCATAGCAGTGCATCAAAAAACCATTTCCTATACTAAATTTAATAAAAAGTTCTGTACCCCCTGTCATTTGATACAGTTTTATCAGTATTAAACACTTTTCGAAGTAGAAAACTGTGACTTATGCATCATTTAGTTAACAAGTGAAGACGTGATATAAGTAAAAATGTTTAAAATACGTGATTTTCAATATAATTTATTCGCATTTTTGTTATAAATTACTTTTCCATCAAATTATAATTTTGTAAACTATAATCAATATCTACGTGTACGTACATATAAATCTTCTTCTCCTTAATTGGCGCTATAACCGCTTACGTGATTTTGGCCGAGTTTGACAAAGCGCGCCAGTCATTTCTCTCTCGTGTTAATCGACGCCAGTTGGATACACCAAGTGAAGCCAAGTCCTTCTCTACCTGATCTTTCCAACGCAGAGGAGGCCTCCTCTGCTACCACCAGCTGGTACCGCATCAAATACTTTCAGAGCCGGGGCGTTTGTATCCATTCGGACGACACGACCCAGCCAACGTAGCCGCTGGATCTTTATTCGCTGCGCTCTGTCTCTGGCGTCGTAAAGCTCATACAGCCCATCGTTCCATAGCCTGCGCCATAGCGCCGTTGCCAACGTTCAAAGGTCCAAAAATCTTACGCAGAATCTTTCTCTCGAACACTCCAAGCGTCGCTTCATGAGATGTTGTCATCGTCGAAGCTTCTGCGTCATACGTTAGGACCGGCATGATGAGAGCCTTGTAGAGTGCTAGTTTTGTTCGTCGAGAGAGGACTTTACTGCTCAGTTGCCTACTTAGTCCAAAGTAGCACTTATTGGCAAGAGAGATTCCTATAAAATGGAATGATATTATTTATATTATATTTTTATTTCGATAATTTGAAGATTTTACTTAAAGTTTTGACCTTCTTTTTTCATATTAGATTCTTTTCAAGAATTTACCAAGCATTTCTGATGCGAATATCTTTTCTTTAATCAAAATAATGCCAGATGTTTTATTTTTTGGTTAATTCTATTTTTTTATAGCAGACCTGAGGATTGATTTTCATGAATTTCTCCCGGTTAGATTGTTTTAATTTGTTAGCTTAAAAATGTATTGCTATTTGCTGTAACTTTTAACTTTATGTTAATATTAACTTCTTGTTTTAAAATTATGACTTTAAAGCAACCGCAGCCAATTCTCGGAATGTCTTCTAAAAAAGCCGTTTTGCGTTGTACACCAAATCCCTTTAATTTAATGTAATTATATATATTTATATTATTTTATTAAATTATATACTTATAAAGTATATATTCCTTTGCACACCAACTTGAGGATTATAATTTTGAGAAAAAAAGCTTCAAAACTACTTTACGCTAAATTATATTTATTTTTGAACTCTCCAACTATACCTCTCCGCCACAGATTTTACACTTCGTAGAGTTGGAATTTGCAAATTAGTTATGTAGGCTGACATTCGGCCTTTAATAAATGAATCAGGCGGAACTTCTTGATCTGCTGGTGCATTCTTAATTTTTCGGCATTAAAGCTACATGCCTTCTAGTCAACTAAAGGGTGGTTAAATTTCAAGGGCCAATGTTGGACTTCTTTCTTTGGGGTTATTTGAAAGAAAAGGTGTACGTCGATAAGCCAGCAACAATTCAAGAGCTAAAGGATGAGATAATTCGGCACCTTAACGGCATAGAACCTCAATTATGCCTCAGCGTCATCGAAAATTTGGACCATCAGATGGAGGTGTGCCGCCGAGGCCGCGGCGGCTATTTGGCCACTATTTTGTTCCATACGTAATTGAGCCATACCAATATTATCATAATAAAGAGAAATGATAATAATTTTACTTGAAACTTTTAGTTTTGAATTAATTATGTATGTGTCTTGTTTTCAAAAACATTCAAGAGACAGTTCTTCCGCAACGCAGTTCTTCTAAAACACACCTCGTTTCGGTGTATTAAAATCATATATTGTACATTTTTTTTGTATCGCATATTCGTAATAATTAGTGAGATCTTTTTTTTTATCTGCTAATTATTTATTTTTCGAATACCTTTCAAACTACAGAGAGAGTTTGTGATTATCTTGCATGGTGTTAGTGTGACATCAGCGAGCATTAATAATAATATTATTTGGATTATGTGCAGCTATTGGTACTCTGCGATTCAGATGAAGAATAATTTCTTGGTCGTTTTTAATTATTTTCTTTTTTATTTCAATAATAATTTTTTGTCAAATCAAGTTTCATCGGAGTTTAATTACATCATACTAAAAAATTTTTCACAAAACATCGCCTAATTTCACTTTAAGAAAAACTGCCACACTGATTGTAAAAACCGAATAAGCAGCCGTAACAAATTCAAATATAAATTTAATGTCAACCATCTAGAGACTAGTGAGGAGATGAAACATGAGATCACCGCAGTTGCAAGATGCACTCGGGGAAAATTGGGTTAACAGAATGGACTATTGTAAAGTCAGCCATAGAAGTCATTTAAATGAAATTCTATGCCATCTTTAACGGCAATGTTTCTGCTTTCCAATAGAAAAAAAGTAGTAAAAAATGTTCATCCATCTAGCTTCGATGTGTGACATGTCCCACATAAGTAGATGCGCTAGACTACACAATTGGGACACTTCAATCAATCATCTACTATACTACCAATTTAGTTCTGAAAATGTCCATGGTTGCCTAGAAATAGGGAATATTTTCTTCTTTTTTTTGCAGTCCCCGAAAAACACGAAAACCAGCTACTCGCTTTAGAAACTTTGTTTAAAATTATTATTTACTACTTAAGTAAATAATTATGCACACAAAGGTCGCGTATCTCACCGTGTGTACACTTTTCTCGAACAATCATTTTTCATAAGAAACTTACTCTTTGTAAAGTAACTAATTAGTCAAAAATATGTAGCTCTGGTAGATGTAAGTATGCAAAACTATTTGCTACACTTCTTTTGTGCTGAAAAAATCTACACGAAGTAAAATCCCAGTATTGTACGAAAAACCAATAAAAAAGCTACACAATGACAAAACAGAAACACATTAAAATGTCATTCAAATTATGATTGCTCCGTATGACTTTATAGCTACACTTAGACATACATTCACACACATATAAATCTACATCTGAGTACTTGACACCGCCATGCTGGGTTTGCTCTGTTGGACCCTGCACCTAATTATGGACGAAGTGACACCAGCATAATTTATCTGTTGCCTTTTTATTATCTACACAGACACCCCCTGTGCAATTTCTGTCGAATGGCAAAGAAAACGAAATCAAATAGAAAAAAGAAAAACTAAAATGCAAGTGAAATATGTAAAACGAATAGCCAAAAGTTTTGAATGACTTCAAGTATGCCTTTTCACCTGTCTATCTGTACGTACCATTGACCAACACGCACGAGTGTGAAGCCACGCGTAACCAGCTGCGGGTGACATTGTTTACTTTCATTATTTATTTTTATAGTATATAAGCATGTATAAACTTATTATTTTTTTACTTCTTTTAGTGTAGTGGCGCAAGGTAAAAATTATTACTTTTTCATTGCAATTCTCCGACTTGTGATGTCAAAGTAATTGAAATTAACTATGAACACTACAGTGAACCCAGGGGGCATCATGCATCGCAACCATGGTGACGTACTTGACACCTCAATTGAATGTGTGTAATAAAAAGGAAATTGTAAAACTTTGAGAGATTTGTTTTCTACATATCACGCGGATAGCATGGAGTGTTGGGCGGCACGATTTCCAAAATGTGTGGGTTTTTGTTTTTTTGCGTTTTAGTAGGAATGCCCGCAGTGCGTGAATGAGGCGTCGTGTATGGTAATATTGTAATGGACATTGTCAATATGCTTTTAAAGCAGTGAATAAGATATTTACATTTAATTGTGTGAAGCAATATTCCCTTTCAGCTCAATAAATGACTTATGTATGCGTATCGTACAAAACCTTTTGTGAAATTGTACTTGAAATTAAAATAAAAACCGCCCATAAACACGAAATATGTAATGTGGTATGCATTATATACACTTGTGCTCAAAATAATAACGCGTTCTTATTCGAATTGATAAGTTTTAAATATTTTTTTGTTTTTGTAATTAATTTGTTTTTCATGCTTTTTATAAAAGTGTGCCACATTCTACAATAAAAAACAACAAATAATTCAAAGCTCTAAACTTTTGTACATAATTTTCAAATATTTTACAAATTTTAAAATGTTTTATTAGAATTTTTAACTTATTAATCAGAATCTTTAGAAATCTTCCAGGTATGCTTATTATAATCCATTGCATTTTTATATAACAAAATGCAAGTTTAAGTCGCTCAAAACTCGCGTTAATTTTTACTATTTTGTTTTTTGGATACGATGTTGACAATTTTCTTTCATATAACGGACATATTCGAAAGTCTTTTACATGGAAGAAAATGGTAGAAACCACGGCAAAAACATTTAAAAAACTCAACGGAAATTTTGTGTTACTTGTGACTTGCACTCAAGTTAAAAGTGTTCTCAAGGTAAAACTGCATACCCAGGATTTTTCTAAAATTTCTATATAAAAATTTGATGAGAATGTAATTAGTTTATTAAAGTTTTGGGAATTTTGTACAAAGTTTGAAGCTTTGAATTATATAGTTTTTATTGTAGGTTGCATAACATTTTTATAAAACTATAAAAAAATTTGATACACAAAAGTTCAAACTTAGTAACACTACATATTTTGAATTTATTGAATTTTTTTCTTTCGAGCACAATTTAGCAAAAAGTATGTATATTAGCGAAGTCAAAAATAATTCGATAATAGTAAGTCTAAAAATTACCGATACGAAAAAGAGAATGCAATTTTTTGCCAAATACGATAGCATCCCTCTGATGAGCAAATTTCTGTAGTAATAGTTGATTAATTTGTTTCTAGCGTATATAAAAGTCACTGGTACAATTTGACTGGTTACAGACTGGTTGGGATACAAAAGGAAGTCACCGGGAGCCGCGTTCAAACGAAATTCGTAACGCAATTCAAGCAATGCACCCTCAACAGCTTCTAATTCATATCTTGATATGTCGTTCCTTCAAGCTTCAATTGTTCTTCCATCCGTTTTGTAAAGGGCCTATGAGTTTATATTCATGAATTATCAAGAATGAGTTAAAAACGAAACGAAATTTTAAAGTGATCCCGAAAAAACTATAACTTTCTATAGTAGCTTAGATAAAAAAAACGTCATTAAATATCACCAACAAATTATTAAAACTCTTAAAAAACACTTAAAATAACACAATAATATATTTTTAGGCCAAAAATAAAAATCTATTCATATAATAACAAAAATGTGTTCATAGTTTTTTGTTTTTTTTTTTGTTTTTGATTTCAAATTGTTTTTGTTTTTAATATTGTAGGGGTTTTCAGGGTCGAGATAAAAAATTGTTGATATTGTTTTGTTTTTTTTGCTGCTGATACAGCTTATGGTTCTTATTTCATTTTTTAGACAATTGTGAGAGAAAATTAAATGATATCTGCTCGATCGATTTGTTAACATTTTCTGCCAAATCTACGGAAAAGTGCATTTTTCCATGTGAATTCAAGAGTAATTTTCAAAGCGTTGTCTCATTTTTTTGGCTATAGAACAAAGAGGGAGTAGCATCAAGATAAAAAATATTATTTTTTTTGACTATCCTTATATAAAGTCACATTTTTTTTAAATTGACAAACACATACACTTTCTGAAAAATGTGGGGGGTCTGAGCCAACTCTAATGCTTTTAAAATTATTTTCACATAACCTTTACTGTTTTCCTTATTTTCTTGTCGTTTTTTATTTATTTCATGTTGGTACTTTAGATGCCCTAACAAGTACATATTAAGTTGTTAATTCAATTGTCATACTAATTACTTTATAAAATCATATATGTATGTATGTACCAATGCTCGTACGTATATTGTATTTGTATGCGTGCACATCTATACCGAAGCCAATGAAGTCATACTCTGGTAAGCATTCGGCTTACAACTCTGGATCTTCAGCAAGCAAGCCGTACTGCTTCACTTTACCTTCTTTTGATTGTGCAGCTCATATGAACATTTTCACCAAAGTGTTAGCTGTCAACGCAAACATTAGCAGTAACTAAATTAGCGAATAATTAAGCACAGGGTAGTCCACAAGCTGTTATATTCTTGGGACAAATTCAATTTATTTATTTGACAGAAAAAGACGTTTCCATTATTCTCATTCATCTTTCTGCCTCGGTTTGATGGTTTATGGTTCTACCACTTAAGTGGCTAATGTCAATCCTTAACCATATCTCATAAAAAGCGTCTAATTAGTCGAAATGCTTGTCCATTTATGAACATATCTTCAATTTTGGCCACGAAAATCAGTAATCACGACTCTGCAGTGTTCACCGTTACCGAGATGGTATCTACATATGTCAGCACTTTCGAACAAAAACTTGGCCCATAAAGGCACCACTACAAAAACCTGATAATCAAAAAACTGATAATCTCCAAGCCGCAAAAAGAATCCTATATTTGGTCTACCCTGTAGAACTTAAAGATTACAATGATGGATGCGGTAGTTGGTACGAAGAAAAAGTAGAGTAATTAGAGCTCCGCGTCATAAAAAGAGATTAAGAATACTTGTATTCACACTCATGCGCATAAAAATGCCCTCTAAGGAAAGGTCAAATCATAAACTTCTGGCATGCATCGAGACCTTAGAACACCGCTATGGTTTTAGCTATGGTTTAGTTGGATAATAATAATATTGAAACCACCATCTGCTACCAGCTGGAACTCCAAAGGTGTAGACTCTAACTAGATATTGAAGGGAGTACTAGAAATTATCCACGTGGCCAAACTGATTTTGATGAAACATGGAGAAGTGTGAAATAGAAGAAATATGTCTTAGCTTGCATTCCATAGATCGCCAGATCAAAGTAGTTAAATACTGCTGTAAATTTTATTCAAATTAAGACACACGCCTTTCTAGCAACTCTGGGAACCAGTGACCAGTATCAGATCTTCTGTATGATTTTGATAATCTGATTTTCATAGACTGATCTAATAGGAGAACAGTAATTTATTGCTCTGGAAGATAAGATAGATCTTCCGTAGATCTTCCTAAGCATGAGATATTTATTTATATATACATATCAATATATATAATTGGCGCGTACACCCTTTTTGTGTGTTTGTCCGAAGCTCCTCCTCCTATTTGTGGTGTGCGTCTTGATGTTGTTCCACAAATGGAGGGACCTACAGTTTGAAGCCGATTCCGAACGGCAGATATTTTTCTGAGGAGCTTTTTTATGGCAGAAATACACTCGAAGGTTTGCCATTGGCTGCCGAGCGGCGACCGCTATTAGAAAAAACTTTTCCTGCATTTTGGTCTTTCACCGAGATTCGAACCAACGTTCTCTCTCTGAAATCCGAATGGTAGTCACGCACCAACCCATTCATCTACGGCGGCTACCGAAAATTATATACTATGCCTTAAATAACCATAGCACGGGACTTATTGACACGTTTTTATGATTTAAGATGCAAATCTTATTTAATTTTTATAACATTTCAATGAAAATATACTTCATTTTCCCCAAAAAAACCATATAAATTCAAGTTTCGCACTTTATGCAGATTCAAAAAAAATCGGCAAATTTTCATCAAAATTTCACACTTTTTAATCAGTCTTTAAAAAAATTTGTATAAAGCTCATTAAATTCAAACGAAGTGAAATTTTGAATTGGCTTAAAAATCGGCTTAATTTAAAAAAATGTATTTATGATGGTGTTGGGCATGAAAAAATGTCGGCATTCTACAGAGAATTTAGTTTCTCAAAATTCTTGTCATCTTTATTATCGCAACCGCGGTTTCAAAGCCCTCTTGCTCTCTTGCCTGACTCCTTCTCTTGTCGGCCTGATTATACAGTAAAATTAGCCCCCAACCTCTACTGAAAATTTCTTATTCTCGATCAAGCAAATTTATTTTTAGTCCTCCGATGAAATAGCTTTTAATGTCAATTATCATTTGTTACTTGTCACATGTTAACTGTCAGCTTTTGCTCTCATATTTGCGCTGCGTATATCATGAAAGACAAGATGCAAGAAACGCGTCAGGAAATAGCAAAACTTTTTCAAGTCCCTAATGGGTCACTTGCGCACAGGGTAAGCCGTAAGCCAAACTCAGTTGTCTTAGAACTCTTTATTTTTTCCATCCGAAATTTTAAACACTTTGTGTTTTGCTTCTATTCGCCACTTTTTCCTCTAATGTTTCTTATTCTTTTTCTACTTTTTTTTGTTTTGGTTTTTTAAGCTACTTACCGCACCAAGCTAGCTAATAAGCAACTAGTTTAGCGATTTGACTGTGCTTTTGTTTTCATTTCTTCATTGTTGTTATTGCCATTTTATTGTTTACAACAACACTAGCTACCAAATTCTCGCTTCCCCGAGGAAAGTATGATACATCACATATATGAGTGTTGGTATGTCAATGTAGAGCTTATTGGTGGTATTCCGAAGCTATCAGTAGCGTGAGGTGTCAGTAGCCATCAACACCATCAGCAACGAAGTTGATGGCGACGATGATAGCAACGAGTCGTCAGTACAAAAATATTTTTAATACTTATGTGTGATTGTGGATGTTGTGTGCAGCTGACTTACTTATTTACTGATTTGCTTACACAAAAAAAAGGTGACTGAAGAAAATGAAATTGTGCGCTTCTTTAACACCAAACTTTTTAACCATAACTCACTTCTCTAATATCTCCAAGAAATTATAAATTGTATATATTTATATGTATGTGTGTGTGTGTTAATGGTGTTATGTTGTGTGCTTGTATGTGCAATTGTATTTATCATGTTCGTTTAGGCCTGCTGCTCGCAGGTTTTGACTTTTCTACTCCACTGCCATAAAGCGAAAGTGGTACCAACACAATAACGTTGATGGGCATAAGCAAAATTACAAAAAGAAACATTAGGAAATACATATCAATGCTTAGGTAAAACAGCTACAACAAAAATAGCAATAAAATACGAGTCAAACAAAAACAACAATAATCCAAAACAAACGTTAGTAGTATAAATAATGGTGCGATACAAATAACAAAAAAGGCTAACAGTTTTTTCACATAAAAATTGAAATCTTATATCTTAGTGATTAAAATATGTATGTAGGTATGTATGAATATATATGTATGCAAATAGTTTTGTAGTTACCTAAAAATTCCCATTCAAAAGAGAGGAAATATTGAAAGAAGCGATTAAGTGCTATCAGCTTCTACGGGGCTTTTAGCCATCCGACCATCTAGCATTCAGCCATTGACTCAACAATTCACCAGCCAAGCATTCAGCAACTGTATCGAAAAAGTGTGTTTTTTTTCAAAAGCTTAAGCCAAAGAATCCAAGAATCTATGTCAACCGTTGTTTGGCTTTGTTTGTAAGGTTTTTATGAAATTTTCTATTTTATTTTTATTTGTTGTAAAGCATGTATCTACTCATAGCTTGTCCATTAACTCACATAAAGTAGAGTAACTAAATATTTATAGCAATATACAATATATACAAGTATATGTTTCTGTATCTAAAGAAAATTATAGAAAGCCAGCTGTGAAAAGTATTTGGCTCTCTGATCTGCATAGTATAGCAATTTGAAAGCAAACACATGCATACTTTGAAAGCTAATCGTTTTTTGAGAAATTTCGTATCAGTTGCAGACTTTTGCCAACAAAATGAATATTTCAAAACTTTCAGAAATTTGTAAAAATGTAGTTATAAAAATGAACACACAATTAAAAGCAAACACAAGAATTCCCTGCATTTTATATTAATTTGCCTGTATTTCGGTTAATAGCTTTCTTTAATTTTTGTTACTTTTTTCTGTATTTTCAGGCTGATCTTATACATGAATTGCGACCCAGATCCATGGATGGTGTCATTGACTCATCATCTGGGTCATTAAATGGTGACACGACCAGCTCAAGTCCAGATAGTGGGAGTCATCTACAAAATCAGCAGGTAAACTATTAAAATGGAAATATGTAGAATAAAATATTAGGTAAATTAAGAAGTGCTGACAATTTTTCCTCTCTACTCCGAAGATGAAATTGAAATAGTTGACTACCTTAGATAAAATATGAGTTGTTCGATAACTTTTGTTCCACTGAGTGAACTCTTGTCTCTATCGATAAAAAAAGCCAAAGCAGCAGTTTCACAAGCCTCTCTTAAGGCCAATTTTGTACCATCATGAAAAGTTGCAATGCTCGAAAAGCTGAGAGTTCCGTCGTGTCAGATATAGAATATGCAACGAAATGCGAAAGTACCTCGCATACAAGCTTTCAGAGCTTCATTAAAAATCTGTGCGGTCAAGCGCTTCTTTCCTTTTTGCCAATTTTGATCGCTTCTGGTTGATAACCTGCTTCAATCTGATGAGTTGTTGAAAGTAGAGATTTCAGTTGAGTGTTTGGCGTGATGGAATCATCTCATAGCATAGTCCCCTTTGTAGTTTATCCGAACTTGGCTATCATTTGCCTCGACTTACCGTAATTTCACCACGCGTTTTAATGTTGTTGTTCTCGTTTTTCGTCGTCATTAAGATCGGATTGGAAGGTTGGCTTTATTTCGGTTAAGTAAAGATTTGAAGGCGTTGATTCGGTGCAAAGGTTATTTTGCCCTAATTCATAAAGCGCACATTCAACGAGCTTCTTCTTGAGACCAATCTTATGTGAATAGATCCAACCGGTTTTCAGTATAATCTTCAATTCATGAGACGACAAGTGCTACGAGGTGCTAGTCCGATTTTACGACCTCCATAATTTTATCGACATTTTCGACGATTAGCCGAACAAAGCGTGCCTCATGTTTGACGTCTAAGTACATTACCAGAATGGAAGAATGGAACCCTTGAATACGGCACTTTTCTGTTTTATTTGATATTGTAATGAGCCCATCAAAACACAAATTCTTTTGTCGCCTGCTCCGTAACACAATGCTAACTTTTTTATCTTCATTTTAGAAATCTGTAACACATAACTTTTTTTTTTGTTAACATAAAGTCATATTTAGGCCTCTATATAGTACACGGTATTAGGTTGCAGAATGAGGCTTTAAATTTAAAATCCCTACCTTACCGTTGAGCGTATAAGCGCGAAGGGGAGCAAGAGAGCAGCTGCCGTGTGCAAAAGAGCAGCTGCCCTGAGGCTTCCAAAAACTATTATGCATGAAATATTGAGAAAAGATCTCAGACTTCCCTCCTTTAAAATTCAAATCGTGCAAGCGCTTTAACCTAACGACTACAATATGCTTAAATACCGTCTGTGTCAGAAAACAGGAACCGGGATAATTCGTGAAGTATAAAAGATATATATTAAAAAAAATTTTTACTGAAAAGTATGTAAAAAACTATGAGTCGCAATTACTAAATAATCCGTGTAGTTTCCATCGTTGTTGCAGTTTTTTGAGTATCGCCTGGCATCTTCTCGGCATGCTGAACCAGCTTCACTGCGTAACTTGTCGACAAAGAGGACCAGATTTTGCGAGCTTGACGCACGAGTTGCTTTAAATCGGGGGCTGCCTTTCCGTCAAGATGTGTTTTCATAATTCCCCACACATTTTCAATGGGGTTGGCGTCTGGGGTCTGGGAAGGCCAGACCATTACTGTGACGCCACTTTCTTGTGTTGTTGTTTCTCAATGTGTTTTTCTGAGAGCAGTGATTTTGATGATGTGGGACGGTAGGATATGTTCGCTTCCTTTAGTCGACGTTCGATGATGTTGATACTCACATCTATTCCCTTTTTAGCAAGTATTGTACGTGTTTGGCGTAGTCACAAAAAAGGGTACCGCTTAAAAAGTTGGACGATCACTTTATCCTGCTTTTTTGTCGTCACTCGCTTCAAACCGCGCTCTTCAGTAAACACACATGGTTTTTTTGAGACAGCGCCACGTCGCACACGGCCAAAGAGCCCATGGTCATACAGTGTGATTTCGTCCCTAATAAATTGATAAGCCGTTTCGGTGACATATGGCCACTCAGGTCGCCTAATCTTACCCCTATGGATTTTTTCCAGAGGATACCTCAAAAGTCTATAAAACAAACCCAGTGATCACCTCAGCATTAATACAAAATATACAGTAGTTCGCGAGGTCAATGGCACCGCAGCATCACTTCTCTAGCGAGGGACATGGAGTACTTTTATCATTACTAATTCTTTTTTATTTTAGCCCTTATTCCCTAATCTGCCAACGGTCACCCTCTATGATCCTATGCAATGTACCTCGCTGAAGATACCTACCAGAACTTTTTACTTCCCCTGAAGCTGAAGCCCCACAGCCTTTAAAGCTCTCCGAAAAATACCTTCGAACTTCATTGCTCGTAAATCATAAATTCATTGTCACATGATTAGCGTGTGACAGCCCAAACCATTGTTCACTAGTGTTTATTGAATCTATTATTCTTAATATTTTTTTTTTTTTTTTTTTTTCAAAATATGCAAGTTACAGTACATATTTTCAGTTTTGACTTATTTCTGGCATTTAAGTTGAATTTTGAGCTTGGGTGTTTAAGAGACTTATAGAATTTCATGACAAATTTTTTGTGGTACATTTTAACCAGCTTGGACCATCTGTTAAGAGTATTTTCTTTGCCGCAAGACACCAAATCAGAAGAATAGAATACCATTCTATTGAGGAGATAGATCGTTTAAATGCTTTCTTTTGTTTTTTTATATCGAACTCCTGAACACTTCATGTATCTAAAATGTAATTGTCACATAGTTCCCCATGCCAATTTATGTATACAATAAGAATGTGCAAAAAGCCGATTGCCAAGAAGATCTGCAAAACGTGGGATCACCCTAAAAACAAATTCTGAGCTTAACTTTCAAACCGTCAATACAAGTAAACCTTTTTCTTTCTTTCTTTTTTTGTTTTTGGTTCTCTCTACCAGAATCGATTGGCGGAACCTCGTTACATTTGGCTAAAGAACTTAATATTGCTTCATCATCACGTCGTTCAATTCTACAAAAGAGAGAGTTTATAATGCAACTTAACCCTTTACTGCTTCAACTGATAAAGCTTAATAAAAAAATTGCATGGTGGAAAATTAATTATCAATAAGACATATTAAAGAAAAATAATAAAAAAGTTCTATATTTTGGTTTTTTATTTTTACGGAACCATATATAAAAACTAGTTGTAAAGTATAGAAAACAGTTGAATAGCGGAAAAAGTATTACCGTCGAGAAATATGAGTATATCGACTCCATGAAGAAACATCTTTTTTGTCAAAAAGTACTTACGTTTTACTCTGTTATCGCATTTTAAAAATGAATCACTCGCACTTCAATTCTGTTTTTTCACCCACTTGCACAAAAGTGAGGTTATTTCGAAATGCTATAAAGTCATTGAAATTTTTTTTGCGTTTTATTATTGCTAAATATATTTCATGCACTACAATAGTTTCAATATTTTATAATACATAATTTGGAAATAAAATGAATTCAAAACTGCAATAGCATATAAGGGCTCATATGCGGTAAAGGGTTAAATGAGGAAAAATTTGAAAAATTCTCTTTATTTCGTATTTTTCTTATTTTGACTATAAAATCTTCAAAATTTAAATCTAGCTAATTCGACTACCTCATTAATTCGCAAAATATTACTGGTCTCTTGCGATTCCACTGTGGTTATAGTAATTTATCTTTTGAAACATAAGCGGTGTATGTAGACCCGCCTGAAAGGACTGGTTCAGAGTTCTGGCTTAGGCTAAACATCATTCTAAATATCTGTTTTATGTCTACAGGATGCCGAGGCGCGACGTATACATCGAGGGCACATACTCACCGAACTACTGGAGACAGAACGGATTTACGTAAATGAAATGGCCTCTATTTTAAAGGTAAGTTTAGTTTGAATATTGTATTAGGAATTATTAAATTTTATTAAAATACATACATACTGTTACTGCATATATGAGAGGATTATAACCGATTATGTGGCAGTTAGCATAACAGACCACAGATAATCATAACCATGACCATGCAACATGCAACTAATTAGTCAATACTCATAGCCGAAGTGGATTTGCCATAAAGCATGTTGGTCAGCACCCACTTGGGCAATCGTTTTAATATTCTCCGAATGGAGCACACATTTACGAGCACGCAATTAGAAAAGAATTGAAATATAACTGCGCTTAGATGCCGCCTGACTACATACTTATAAACAGTAGCAAAGAAACTGTAGCAACATTTTTATCTCTTTGGTCGTTTATATTGGCTTTTGTTGCTATTAACCGTTTCTGCAACAGTTGAATGCCTACGATTGCAATTAGTGCATTAAAATATAAGCATAATTTTCCGCTTGCCACGGGTAAACAATTCGCAAAAGTTGAATTCATTTACACAGCGTCGTACCTGAACATCAGATGTAATTTTGAGGTCTAACATTTTTCATTTCGCGTTTAACTACCGCGCCGTGCAGTCGACAAGCATTTTTTCGAAATTAACTTTATTATATTAACTTTGAAAAACAGCAGTGTTCTTCTTGGCACCAATTCCTTGCAACAATTAATTGAGTTTATTTAAGAAACTAATTCGTGCACCGCAAAAATATGCGTTACGGCGGTTACGATCTACGAAAGGCATCAAAATCAAAATCGCCCTCATCGCACGGCTCCTTGCGACTAAAAAAAGTCCAAAATACCGCCTGCAACATAGTTGGACGCTTCAATTTAAAAATCACTGATTCGCTTAAGCGTTTACACCTTCAACGTTCGAATTTCTGCGAGTCGCCTGTATCCTTTCGTGGCTCACTCTTCGAACAACACTGCAGTGCTGGCAGTTATCGTGCTACGCCCTCAACTAACTACAGCTTACGTTACAAACCCACTGACCTGCATTTGAATTTCGATCATTCCACCGACGATAGTCAGAGCAGCAACAACTCAGCGCCCAATTATATCTTTGGCACGAATTTGTGTAATTTCTCAGCGCATAATCTGCTCAACGGCAAATCGACAATTAAAATCATCAACAAATTCAAAGAACTCGAAGCTCACCAGCATAATAGCGATAGCACAATTGTTTCGAATAGCTTAGAGCGCTTGAAGAACGATCGCAAAACGATATTTAAAGAACTCATCGAACTCTCTAGCGGCGACGAATCGCTCGAATATCAACTCGTCAAAGACTATTTGGAATATAACACCTACTCGGAAATCGAAAACGATTCCGAATTCAAAGAATATTTGCAACGCAAAAACTACAACGACATACTGGACTACTTAGATGACGCACAATCAAAGAGTCTCACGTCGATTTCGTCATCGGTAGCGCGCGCTCAATCGGCGCTGAGCAAACATACACTGAGTCGAGCTAAATTACTTGCCACGCCTAAAGCATTACAGTTCACCGCGAGTGATACCTGGAAATTCAGAGGACAACTCTGTAATTCATGCCGCACCAGCGTTGATTGCAACGCGGCGCTCAAGTGGTCTTCTTCGCGTGGTCCGACCATCACCACCACAACATCCAATAATCTGACAAACGAAATCACAACTTCGCCAGAGGATGGAATACAAGTTGAAGAGAAGAACTTTTTTTCCAATTCCTACAGTGAGATCTTAAAGTTTTGTCAAGAATTTTTCGAGGAGAGCTTCCACGCAAAATCGGGGTTCAATTTACCGAAATTCAATACGAAATCTAAATTCAAGCAAGCAAATTACGAGCGCGTGCTACGAGAGTTCGTTGGTGCGCAAGGATATTCGGCAGTTGAAGAATATGTTGAAGCGAAATACGGACAATTCTTTAGTGTTGAGTTTGGTAGAAAGAAAGAATGGGAAGGTGGCAACATGAAAGCAAATATAAATGTGGTAAAGTGAAATAAAATTGTTCGGTAAAAGAATTTATACAGATAGTGATGTTGTGTGATGTTTTTAAGAACGTATTTAAATTATTTTAATTGATTTAATTTAATTGAATAATTTATTTTAAAAGGACATGCACATATGTCTGCACATTTTTGAAATTTTTTATAGTTTTGTTTTTCTGTATGCACTCATTGCGTTTAGATATGTTAGAATTTTTAATGCTCAGATTGTCTGTAAGCAATTATGCTTCGTAGTTTTAATAAATAAAATAAACAAACATCGACTTAACTCTTACCACCTGAATAATCTCTTTCTAGGGCTATCGTGATCAAATGCTATCTGAAGAAATGATGCATCTTGTACCCGCCAGCCTGCAGGGCAAAGAGGACATTTTGTTCGGCAACTTACATGAATTGTATACATTTCACAACGAGATCTTTTTGAAGGATCTAGAGAACTGTATATCTACAACGGAGCTGGTGGCGCTGTGTTTCGTGCAAAGGGTGAGTAAAATTGTTTGCTATATTCGTAGTAGATTAGATTAGATTTGGGGTTGTGGGCTGGGCAAGTCCATGCACTCAGTCAGGAGACTATTGTACTACACCCGAATAGATTGTAGTAGAAAGAATAGAGCTAGGAAAGATAAAATATGGGTGGTAAGACGGAAAAATTAGTTTGAGGTCATTCTTCCACAAATCTCTTGGATTCATTGATGAATCTTAAAAGATCCGGAAGAGGAAGAGTATGAACTTTATCCATAGTATATCGCAACCCAACATCCTAAATCTGATTCTGGAACGCCGTGTCGTCATCCTCGAAACAGCATAGGCATATCGGGCTGTCGACGACCCCCATGACAGCCATATGCTGATCACAAGCGTTATGCCCTGTGATTACACCCTCCAGTACTCTCAGACCCTTTCTGCTGAGTTTTACGAGGTCGCTATTTTCCTGTTTGGTTCTTTCACAAAGCACTTGGCTACTCTGCACGAGTCCTACCCAGACCAACATCCTCTATGGGTAAACCTCATGAATTCGTCAATCCATAGTTGAATTGATGTTGAATTGACACCTAGAAATGGTTCAGGACCTAGTGGCATACTTGCAGAGCCTTCATTAGCCAGTTTATCAGCGAACTCGTTCCCTGTAATACTACAATGCTCAGGCGCCCAGATAAGACTAACATTGTTGTGTTTCGCAACGCTGTTCAGTTTTGTCTTACATTCACCGACTAATTTCGAGGTGCAGCGTGGGTTAGCAATTACTTTCAGTGCAGCTTGATTCCAGTACTGCTACCCCGTCACTTTTTCTCAATTATCCAGTATGCCACATTCAAGATGGTACAAATGCGTGTGTAATATGTACAAGTATGTGTGTAATTCTATAAAATATTTAGCGATATCTATGTGATATCAAAATCTACAAAACCATACTGGTGGACAAGCCTTTCTTGTATATCGGAAGGCTTACGTTTAATTTAGTCTACTCCTTTTTCTATATTTTTATGCTCGCTAATTGGGAAATGTTCTTAAGCACCAGGTATAATAATTATATAAGTACAATAGGTTATCCAAGAAGCCAAAACTTAGGCTTTGATGTGCAGGTAACCGCAAACTTCTTAACAGCATTTCACAGAGTATTTCAAAGTACCCAATAGAACTTTGTAATTTTTTTCAAGTTTTTTTTATTTAGTAAGTCTATGATTTAACAACATCACAGACTATGAAGAGTACAAATTAACTGTGAACTATTAAAAATATATCATAAAACTAAAAATAGAAATTCAGAAGATTTAAGAAAAATATCATTGTGAAAGGAAGATCAAGCGTGGCAGTGCAAAGCTCAGCATAGAGTCCACCTTAGGCGTTATATATTTAATATGCGCATTGAAAGAGAATCTTCAGTAAACACTACACCATAGTTTTTTATACCACAAACACTATTCAGGACATGAAGTGCTGGTAAGCTGTGACAACATTTGCTAAAATTCGTGATTCTAGATATCACAAATGAAGTTGATCAATACTGCCTTCAAAGTTAGCTGCATCAAATTTATTTTACCCAAGTTTTTTGGGCCCTAAAGAGTTTTTAACCTGAGTAAAGGACTTGTTTCCTGCGAGCGTATTTATTTTTAATGGATTTCCTAAGAAGAAATATTTAGCACTAAAATAAAGTAAAATGCAATTGTTTTTTTATTATACCCATTTTCATCGCTGTCTGTCCCAGCAATAGACACTTCAGCATAGCTATCGTTGCAGAGGGTGAAACCAGGAATAGATCACCCATTCCCATTACGATCTCTTCTTCTAGAGAGTTATCCAGTCAACGGGAATAATACTGAATTGGCTATTTTCTTGTAAACATTATTCGCTACGGTATTAATAAAACTTAGACCTTTAAAACTCTGTCCTTCCCGTCCACGCTAGGGTATTACCTCTACCAAACAATATTACGAGTTCACGAATAAAAACTCGGAATAATCATCGTCGATCTGCTTGTGAAACGGCCCGGACTTCAATCCTGCCGTCAACTCCCATAAACAACTAGTTGTCGATGCTAAAAACCAAACCTCTACTCTCAGTGGTTCAATATCCTAGGTAGGTAGGTAATCTAGCACTCCCCAAGTAGCACTAAAGCAACGTTTTGAAATCATTATGAGACCTCCAACAGGCAAAAATCTACAGACAGTCAGAGTAGTTGTTTTAATAGTGAAGATTGATGGGATTTGGATTGGCGCACTAGCACAGGCTATCGAAAAAAGGAGCACCCAGTGATCTTAATCGTCTAGTTGTTAAACCCAGACATTCATGGAGAAAGTTCTCAACTGTCTCCTTCTCTGAAAGGTCCCCATAGCTTCTGCAATGGGGATTAATTGGTAAACCTAGTTTTTTCGTGTGTGTGCCGATCGTCCAATGACCGGTAAACACAGCTACGACTTTGGAAATCGAATAGCGTGGAGTCCCCAGCTTGAACCAATTTTCCAAGCACTTTGCCACTCAGAAGCGGATATCTACAAAACAAGCTGTTCAAAGCATTCAACAGCTTAATGTTTTTGATCTTCAAGAGCAAATGACCCATAATGCAACACATTAATTCGATCATTTGAGTGCTCAAAAACGCTTTTGTGTGTTTCGATACGTGAGAGGTCACATTGTCTGGTTGAAGAATGATTCGTCTTCGGCGTCATGACCAAATTTTCCGGTAAAACAACTTTTGTCGGATTAAGGTCGTATTGGATCACCCATACTTTCGGTTACTGTTTTGTTTCCAAACCATAAGCATACATTCAAGAGTCGTCAACTATTATGACATCATAGGCGTGCTTTGAATCACAGCACTGACTTCTTCAACATTTCTTTATACCAATCGACACGAGTTCTTCTTTGGGCTGATCGTTTTGCTCTCTCAGATAACTTTCTTTATAACCTTATTAAGTTTGCAATTTGTTGCTTGAAAGCTTTAAGAATTAGTGAATAATCGGTGAAAAATATTTTATTTGAATACATATTGTAAAATTTCCCAAAAAATATTTCTTTATAACGTTTTAACCCTCTAGCAACCTACCAAATTCCGTTTTATTTAGACATTCAAAAAGGGGCGCAAATGGCACTGTCGTGTGAATTGACTGAAGATCTTGTTTAGTTTTATTTATTTTAAAATATAATATTTATAATTTCGCATTTTTTCAGCGCGACACTTTCTATCGTTTGTACTCCTTCTACTGCCAAAACATACCACGCTCCGATAGGCTGCGTGAAACGCTCGTCGACACACATCTCTTCCTGCAAGAATGTCAAAAGCGTTTGGGTCACAAACTGCCGTTGGGCGCATATCTGCTAAAGCCAGTACAGCGTATCACTAAGTACAAATTACTGCTCGAAAACCTACTGGGCTCCAGCGATAGTGGCAGCTGTACCAAAGAATTACAAAAAGCTTTAGATTGCATGCTAATCGTTTTGCGTTGTGTGAACGATTCAATGCATCAGGTGGCTATAACGGGATTTCCGGTTAGTATAAAAATGTTGTAATTTAACTAAATCCAAGCATGAAATAATAAAATATTATATTCTCTATAACTCACATCCTACAGAGCAACCTTTCGCAACAGGGCGAACTGCTGCTACAGGATCCCTTCCAAGTGTGGACAGAGTCCAAGAAAGATTTACGATTACGCAAAAAACCACAACAGCGACATATATTTCTCTACCAAAAATCGATGATATTCTGTAAAAAGACTTCGAAACCAGGTCACAACAAAAGCACTTATCAGTTTAAGCATCAACTTAAGGTAAGCTATCGAATGTTAATTTGAATCTTCATTCACTTTAAACCCAATTTTTCCCATACAGATGTCACAAATAGGTCTAACTGAGTCGGTGCGCGGCGATTTGACCCGTTTCGAAGTCTGGCTACAGGGACGCCAAGAAGTGCACACATTGCAGGCGCTCACCGATGAAGTGAAGAATAAATGGGTGACGGAAATCAAGCGTCTGTTACTCAATCAATTGGAAGAATTGAAGGGTGAAAAAATAAAACAGTATGGCATGAATCATCACGGCTTGCGACAGACCACCTCATGGGATACGCCCAATATTTTGTTGGGTATGCCACAACGCGCTGTCAGCTGTGATGCATCATCCGAATCATCGAATCGCAATTCGAACTGCAGTAGCAGCGGTGATGATGCCTACCCTCACGGCATGCCGCCACTGTCCGCAGTGACAGGCAATGGCCACGCCCATGGACATGGTAATGGTGGTGGTGGTGCTGGTGCGGATAAGGAGCAGCAAGAGGCATGCGGTTGGAGTTCAGATTACTCGAATAGTGAGGATGAAATGTCGATAATCGAAGACAACAGTGCGCCGGTAAGTTAGAAAAGTTTCTAGTGATTGGGGGGGGACTGGCGAAATTTAAGATTATAAAATATGTTTTACTATTCAAATGTTACAGAAGATATAGAAACTGGCAAATACATTTTTTTTTTTTGTTTTTGTTGAAATGGTTAATTCATTTATTTAATTTTTATTTGTTGTTTTATTTATCTATATACAATACAAAATTTGTTTATGTTACTTTTCGAATTCTATTTTAGGCAAAAATTTTTGGTTTCGGTTTTATTATTTAAAATATTTTTTTTAACATTTTATTGTAATATTTATTTCTTACTTTTAGTTGCTTTTTATGTAAAATGTATTTGGTTTTAATTTTTTGCTTTTCTTCTCGCTTTTTGTTTTGTTTATTGAAATTAATTTGTTAATTTGTTGCATATTCATCCATCATGTTGCATAGTTTCTTCTACTATATGTTTTATATTATTTGTCTTATTTAATTTTTTTGGGTTCTCTTTTTTACTTTCATGCACAAAACACTTTGTCTTAAAATATTCCAATATCCCCACAACTGCAATTGCAAAATGCAACCCTGTACAAATAAAAAAATGGTTTCGTGTGATTTGTAAAAATATATATAAAAATTTAAACAACGTGTGTAAAAATAAATAAAAAAATTTTAATTAATAAAAAATAAAATTTGTAATTTCTATAAAACGTTACAATTAAAAATTAAACCTGATAAATAAAAATAAAATTAAAATGAAACCAAAACTTGAATAATGAAAACTAAAAAATTATATATTATATATATATAAATATAAAAAATTATATTAATAATTTCTAAAATTTTAAAATAACAAATAACAATAACACCCAAAAAAATTCCATGAAATCAATCCAATATTTCTCAATGTAAATCAAAATAATACAAAAACTTCGAATTTTAATATAAATTAAAACTTTTAAACGAAATTAAATATTTAAAAAAAAATAAAAACGAAAATAATTTAAAATTTATGTATTTTTAATAAATAATAACAAAATTTAAATTAAAAAAATGTTTCATAAAACTTAACTAAAACATAAAAAAATATACCAATCCAACATTTCTAAACGGAAATGAAAATAATGAAAAAACACTTTAAATTTTAATATCTATTAAAACCTCGAAATTAAATTAATTTAAATGTTTAATGAAATGTTTCAAACAACAACAACAAATTAAAATTAAAATAAACCCAAAAATTATTTTAATTTTATACAACTTTAATGTAATAAATAATACAACTTAAATGAATAAAAAATGTGTTATGAAACTTAATTAAATATGAAAAAATTGTAAAATATTTAAAAAATAAACACAATATATCTGAATGCGAATGAAAATAATACAAAAAACTTTATTTTAAATACAAAAAATAAAAACCTTAACGAAAATAATTTTATAATAAAAATATATGTATATAAACTTTTTTTTAATTCATAAAACACATAACTTTACTAAATACATAAAAAAATAACAAATATAACACCAAATATATATTTTTGATATAACAAATATCAAAACAATAAATTAAAAATATTAAACCAATTAAAATTCTTTACGAAATAATAATGGACATATAAATGAAATAAATAATAAAACTCCAAAAAATAATAATTTTTTTTTTTAAATAAACTGTAAAAACAAAATTTTTGTATTGTGATAAAAACTATTAAATAAAAAAATAAACCGATAAATACAAATAAAAACATATATAAACGCATTTTTATAATGCAAATTCAATAAAAAATAAATTAATAAAAAAAAATTAATGTACGTAAATAAAATAAATACCAAATACTTGAAAATCTTAAAAACCATATTAAACCAAATAAAAACGAAAACAATGTTTGATACATACATTTCCTTGCTACTAAAAATAACACTAAAAAACAAATATGTTAACTTGATTCGAAACCGTAATAAATAATAATAAAATTCATTGATTGAAAAACAAAATATTTGATAAAAAATGGTAAAAACACCCTTTAATGTATATAAAATAATACAGCGTTTCATGAATTTTCTGGCTCAGTGGACCTATAATTCCGACGGTAATGGTGGTGGCTCTTATCCGCGTAACAGCAAATCCAATTCGAAATTTTATGTCTCCGTTGAGCATTGAGCAGCGAGTTAGAAAAAATAACAATTGAGCAGTAAAAAAAATAACGACAAAATGGATGGAACAACTACACAAAACAAGAAGAAGAAAAAACGAAAAAGTACGAAATACCAAAAATTAATGAAATATGTAAACAAAAACTACGACCGCTTAATTATAGTACAAAATAATATTTAGTAAAGTAAACGTAACGCCGTAAAAATGCACGTAAATTTAGTATGGCAGAAAGGGATGCAAAAAAGCATCCCCAAACAAGTAAACAAGTTACCATTAGAGTTATTGTAGTTACAAAAAAGAAATAGTGCTAACGAATAATGTACATACATATCTAATAGCAAAGTAAAAAAGTGTAAAATGAAAATGGTTAAAAAAAGTACATAAAGTTTTACAAAAATACTTTCATAAAAAATGCATTTCATAAAATATTGACAGTCATACATCGCCGAAGGCAAAAAGAAGTGCACGCATAGTTACCATCACAACGCAAAAGCATACGTAATTAGCTACTATGTACATATGTATGTATATTACGAGTAGACACTTCAATCATCTTCAAAACTCAAATCTCTGACCTATAAAATTATTCTATAGTAAACCTAAAAGCAATAAAATGCACTGAAAATTGTATTTCCCACATGAATACACGTCTATTTTCTAACCAAACTAGTCAGTATTCTCTTGTTACACCACAAACAAAAGACGAAACTGTTTCTGCCCTCACTCAAACACACATACCACATATATGTACTTCCTCTTCCGTTTGCGCTCTTCAATTTCATTATTTCATTCATATGTTTCTTTTTCCTTGCTTGTGCAAACCGTACAACTTTTTCACCTCGTTTACGCACGTGTGTGTGTGCATCCATCTACCTACGCTTGCTCGTTTCACACATATGTATATGTATATGTGTGCATGTGTGTTTTCATATAGAACTGTACGAGGTACAAGCGGCTGCAATGAATGCCTGCCAGTCTTTTGTCTCATTGTCAATATCGATCTCGCTCTCGCTTTCGCTTTCTCTCTCTTGCTTCCTCGACATCCCACTGATCGTGATCGTTCATCATATGTACATACATGTCGTCATCAACAGTTATTTCGTTATTCATCATAAACAAAGTTAATCAACAACGTAACGTGATTTAATCTACGTGTAAAAAATTTATTCAAATGGAGGCAGTCTGTCAGTTAAATATTGCGTAAGTCTTTTTTTTTTTTTGGTTATTTGAAATGAATGAATAAATTTACTTTTAAGTTATTTGTTAACAGTTTTCTTGAAGAAAAAATGAATGTTTGTTCTTTCCGAAACAAATATTGGTTGTTGCAATATGTATTGAAATATTCTAAATACAAAAATAATCTACATTCGTACATAAATATTGTTACACAAACTTATAAACTAGAAAACTTCTAAGAATGCCACTTCAAAGTGTTCACATGTTTTGAAGCTTTCAAAAAGCAAGCAATAATACGAAGACCATTGCACTCTGACACTGCCGAAATATTCTGACAGTTTTCTTTCCACAATTGAAACCAAAAAGGCTCACAAGTTAAAAACCCCTCACAATTAACAAATTGAAATCACTTCACAAAAGCTTCTCAAATCGACAGAAAATGCGAATTCACAAACGTATATTGTAGAGATTTTGAATATCGGAAGTTTGACAGCAATTTCATAATTAGCGTCAGATTACTGCACGATTTAAGTACAAATATTATTATATAATTTACATATTAGATGAAAAAACAACATCGTACATACATACATACACAATTGAATATGCATACCTGTATACCTATAGTTATTTACGCTAATAATACAAGGTGGCGCAAAATTAATCACCCTATCAGAATTTATATCTTTTGTAATTGATTTCGAACCTCAATCATATTTAATACCTGTAAACCAGACCGCTGCAGTATAGAAACGGACAAACGTTGGTGAAGTGCGTCAACGTCAAAATAAAGATTTCCATCACTCAAAATCATGTTTTTATTTAGTAAAAAAGTTACTCAAAAACAAAATGGATAACTAATTGTGCGTCACCACGCTTCTACGACAGCGCTATACATACTTTGATCGTAATTCGCACTTTCATGCGCAATTCGCCCTATACAATTTAAGAACAAACTACCTCAACTAGATATAATTGAGATTGAGTTACCTTGCGAATTACTTACAAACTGCTGTCTACCCCGATTTGTATCTGAAATGCATTATCACACCAAAGAGAAAAGGGAAGAAGAAAATAAATTCATAAAAATTTCCCTTGAAAAATCAATAAGCAAATAAATACACAATTTTACGTAAGGGAAGCAAAAGCTTTAAGCTCTCGTTGGGCACACGGGTGCGGCAAACTTTTTCGACTTTGGACGTGAATTTAATATAATTCTGCTACAGCTAACGATTTGATCTTCCAGGTAGCTTCCTAAAATTTAATTTTCTATCGATTTATGAATATAACATTTAAAAAAGCATCCTCCAATAGGATGGAAAAAGTCAGATCCGAGAGTCCAACCGAAAGTTTTAAAAAAGGTATCCAACGGAGGATTAAAAAAAAATTGTGGGGCAAAGTGCCATTCGAAATTGTTGGAGGAGTCTACATTGTTTTCGCAGGAATTGTTATAACTAAAAAAGGCACCTGCAGCTCTTGAGGCATAGCATCTTCTGCATAGGATGAAATTAGGTAATTAGGCAGATGAAATGTTAAGATACTAGACTGGCACTCCCCAAGTAGCACTAAAGCAAAGTTTTGATACCATTATGAGACCTCTAGATATCTATAGCATACCATTGGCAGCGAAAGTGCAATTAAAAAGTACCAACACAATAACAAGACAACTGTCACATAGAATTACAAATGTACAAATGAACAAAATATAAAGCTTTGTACTTTTAGTGAACACTTTTCAAAAGCAGGTGTATGTCGAAAAAAAAAAGGATTGTTTTGGGATGTGATTAATCTCATTATTAACCCATGAGTGTGGGGATTTACTATTTGATAAATTATTCATTTAATAAAAGTCCACTGAATGCTTCCTTTTCTCATGTTTTTTTTTTCTTATTCTTTTTTTGATATTTTCCTCCATATAAAAATAAAAATTTGAGCATTCGTTATGTTCAGAAAATGCGTAAGTCCCCCAACGCAAGTGTGTGTATTAGAGACGAAACGACTTTATACTTTCCGTATGAACAGACTTCTTCTTCTTCTTAAAACTGAAAACAATTTGACCAGCCGTTTCTTTCTCGTGCTAATCGGCGCCAGTTGGACACACCAAGTGAAGCCAAGTCCTTCTCCACCTGATCTTTCCAACGCATAGGAGGTCTTCCTCTTCGTCTGCTACCATCAGCTGGTACCGCATCGAATAGCCGGAGCGTTTGTATCCATTCGGATGACATGACCCAGCCAGCGTAGCCGCTAGATCTTTATTCGCTGCTCTATGTCTATGTCGTCGTAAAGCTCATACACCGTTCTATCGCCTGCGATATTCGCCGTTGCCAACGTGCAAAGGTCCAAAAATCTTACGCAGAATCTTTCTCTCAAACACTCCAAGCATCGCTTCATCGGATTTTGCGTCCACGCTTCTGCGCCATACGTTAGGACGGGCATGATAAGAGTCTTGTAGAGTATTAGTTTTGTTTGTCGAGAGAGGACTTTACTACTCATTTGCCCACTTAGTCCAAAGTAGTACTTGTTGGCAAGAGAGATTCTACGTTGGATTTCTAGGCTGACATTGTTATCGGTGTTAAGGTTCATCAAGACTAAGGTTCACTATTCTAGGTAGACAATTGTTCAATAAGTTTTATGATCTCAGCGCTGTAGATACCAAAGATCTTTTCAAGTTTTTGATCAGTTCATATTGATTTTAGAAGGGATCGGAATAATTAATCGAAATATAAATGGTCGGGATGTTTAAATAATACTCGTACGCTCAAACTGTAAACAATAATTCTTGAATTGTGTTCTTTATTTATTTTCGTTAAAAGTGAATTCAAATGACAATTTCGAATGCTCTTGCCAAACCCACATCGCTTAAAGCAGCCTATTTATAGACGCACATTCTGACGAACAGTCTTAAAGGCAATACGCCAGCGTGCTTTACTAGTAAGTTTTCTATTTTTGTAGTCATAATTTAGTATCTACGTGGTTTACTTACCGTTTCCCGTTCATATCGAAGTAGTGCCTTGATAGTTGACTGACTTGGCTCTAACTGCATAACCGTTGGGAGCAATACAAATACTAACTAACCTCGTGTCAATATCAGCCCTCTATAAATTCCATATGCTGACAAAGCATTTACTTCTGCTTTTGCTTCCCAATTAGTATAGCCAGACGCGGTGGCGTATAACCAACATTTATCAGCTATAAACAAGCAATGATTTTTTAAGAATACAGTATTTCTATTATTAAAAAAGTAAAAGGTAAATAGGTTTCAATCCCGTGTGTAAAATAAAAAAAAATTATTTTCAGATGCGTCTGTATAACTTATTTAATATTCATAGTTCAGTAATTGTATATTGTAGTGCAAAAACCAAAGCTTATCGTCATTTTCACCAGTGCATGTAATTCGTGTTCTTTTTGTGTCAGCTGTAGGGATGATGAGGTGAAATCATCTCAGCACCTTCTCTTTAGCTGCCCTGCGTTGGAACGTTATCCAGAACGTTGAAAATGCTTCTTCCATTCTTTCATACTTCTTTTATGATTGCAGGGCTTAAATTCGAAAAGTAGAAAACTTCAGTATTGATTTAACGCATAAAGTATCCGCAGCAAAATAATTTTCTTGCGTGCCAGGCAATCAGTTTTGAGCTGCATATAATTGTGTATTTATGTATGTATGTATGTATGTTTCAAGTATTATATCCAAAATTAGTTACTTCTTAAACAAGAAGAGCCACTGCACCAAAAGCAAACTAGTTAAATTAAAATATAATATAACTTATCCACTCACAATTCACCTGCCCACCAACTAACTACATACAATGAAAATTTAAACAAATGCACATCCACACAGCCATGCACAAATATCGAACTCACACATACAAACATATATACTTACATGCAAATATAAACGCCATTCCGTGAGTGCATACATTTTGCTTATAGATTTCGTTTGACATTTTTAATCACTAATTTTAATTAAATTTTATTGATTTTCTGTTCAAGTTATTTTGCAAATAAATGAAATTTTGTGCAATAAAAAAAAAATTAAGAATTAAAAAAAAATTGCGTGTCTATGCTATAGGAAAATATGCTTATAATATCCGTTATAATTTATAAAAGCTTCATTATGCGCTTATAAACATTTATATGTATTGCTTAATTACTGTATACTTGTACATACATATCGATATATATGTATGCCTAAGGGGCGATTGTTGCTCTTTTTTGTCTAGTTCTAGTTCTGCATACGTGTTTGTCTTGGGACACATCGCATCATTCACATATTTAACGCCTCGCATTGAGACTTTTTTATTTATTTAGTTCACATAGTACTTTTACATATACGAGCATAAACATATTGCAGAAACGCTTTTTGTTAATGACACAAATGCATACATATTATTGAGTTTTGTATAAAAAACACCCTTTCACTACCGTAACTATTCATTAAAAATAATATGGATAATAAAATGTTTTTCAAAATCGAATTATCTGAAAGAAAGCGGTTAGCCCAAGGGTTCAAAAAATTAGCTCGCTAAATTTCACTGAAAAAAAGCAAATAATGCAGCGTTGCTTAAATAGTTTAGTGTATAAGTAAATATTAGTTATATATAAATATGTATATGATCATTTGCAGTAGAACTTGAAAAGTTTGTTAAATAGTAAATACTGTTATTTTAGGGCAGTAAATTTGTTGCCCTTGCCGATTATGCGGCGATGGGACATTCGGAAGTATCGATGCGTGAAGGTGATACAGTTGAATTGTTGAAGGTGGGCTGTGCTGGCTGGTGGTTTGTGCGAGTTTTAGGTAATTCAATTGCTTTTCTATTAGTATTTATGTATATATGTATATTTGAATGCATGCTTATATATTTCCAAAGCACATACAAACTTGTATAATAATATTGCAATAATTATAAGGCTTTTTCGAGAAATTTCTGAAAAGTTTAGAAATGTACAGTAGAAGCATTCCTGTTCTTTAGTATTTTGCTGCACTAACGTACTTATAATTCGCATTTCACTTGCCCATACATATGTAATTACTTATATGCATTTACGAGTACATACATATTAGATTATATTGGCATATAGTGGCAGTCAATTATCTCCGTATCTAATGCTATGCTCCCACGGCACGTTATTCGCCCTCTCATTCATAACTCACTTCCCAATTATCCGTAAAATTACATCATGTTGCTTCGTTGCCGTCTGGACAACCTCTGATTGGACCAGTATGTGAATACGTGTAAAATGAGAGGGCAGAATTCGACTACCAAATCCCCGATGATGTGGCAGCGGAAGTAACTCCATATCATTTTCACCACATCTGATGTCAAACCTAGTAATCTATCATCCTTGGTAATTCGCCATACAAAATTTTGAGAGCGAATTACCTTGCTATTTACGGACAAATCGTTGTATTCAATGATTATTATCGAAAATCTATCAAAATTCACTTCTAAACCCAAACCCTGAAAAAAACATTAAGTATTACTCGAAACATTTTTCAGTTGCAAATTATTCGCAACAATGCGTTCACATGAAACCTCAAATATATGTATTTCTCATCAATGTTGTCTGATCAAAATGTCAGCTGTAGGGTTTTCCAAACAGAGGAGTTATTTTGATATTCAAAGAAAAATGCTCGGATGTTTATTTCATTATAAAGAGGAAGGTATGCCGTTAATAGTGGAAAATAACATTAGTCGAATGGCCACCACGGCCACGGTTTCAGGACAATATCCTTTTCATGAAATTTTCCATAACCAAATTGCAAAGTGGCTGCCCTATGTCCTCGATAGCCTCACGAATTCCATCTTTGTCGAGTCTTTAATCGACCCTGGGAAGTTGGCGTAGACCTTCTCTTTCACGCGGCCCCAAAGAAAAAAGTCACAAGGTGTTAAATGACAAGATCTCGGTTGCCAATTGTGATACCTCTTCGAGAGATAATACGGTCCGGAAACTTTTCCCGTAAAAGATCAATGGTTTCGTTGCTTGTGTGGCACGTAGCGCCGTCATATTGAAAATAAACGTTGTCCAGATCAATACCATCCAATTCCGGCCATAAAAAATCGTTAATTATATCTTGATTGCTCAATCCGTTCACCAATAACACCTGTTACTAATATATATCAACAATCTTAGCTATAAATGTTTCGCAACAATGTTCGCTGGCAAAGTCTCAGATACAACAATGCTGCAATAGGCAAATATCAAAAACAAATGCTGCGAGTATGTATTTCCGATAGCTTTTGCTGGTAGTCTGCCTTTGTTCTGCAATATGATAGTTTATAATTATATTTCATGTAAATAAATAAAATTTGCTGCGTGTGTCGCCAAACGAATCTCAAATAACTGCAGAATTACGCGACGGAAACTTCAGATTCAAATGTTGCGCGTTACGCGGTAATGTTTCCAGTCGAAACAGCATTACTGTCAAACCTAAATCTTGAATACAAATGTTGTCAGACCAAATTGTTAAGGTTTTCGCCAACAACATGCATTTGTGTTGCCATGAAATGTTGCCAGCAACATTGAATATTAAATGAGAAGACACGTCATATTTTTGAGCATCGCCCCAAAAGCAATTGGTAAATTTTGATAAGAAAAGTGTTTTTAAATAAATTAACACACATGAGAAGATTTACTTAGGGCCTCTTTTTTACGCCAACACTTAGCAAGTGGCGAATAGATGAAGCAACTGCTACAAATGAAAATATGTCGGCAACGCGAGTATAGAAAATTGCTTTAAATTACATGTGCTGTTAAGGGAGTGCGGCTCAATGAGTTATAGCCATACTCGCTAGTGACGAATCTTACTCGATAACTTTGTTGTTGCTTTCGCATGCAAACTTTTCGTCCAGTTAATCGAGAATAGAGATAGCGAGCGGGGAAATGGCGAATAGAAGAGGCCTTTACACTCTTGGCGGAGACGTTTCGCTTAAAAATGCCATGTCTTCGGAGTAGGAATTCAAGCATTTCAATCGCAAACAAACTGTCAGTTTTCGCTCAATTTTATGTAATATGTGACGTGCGACGTGAACTGATTATACTTTGCCGTGAGATACATACGAAATTTCACGCATATTTCACGGCAATACAGTTTGTACGGATTTTGACAGTCATTTCACATGGAACGCGCGCTTAGTACTATGCTTTAGATAGAAATATTGCTGAACAATATCACCATATTCAAATCTAGTCAAACTATAGCTGCTTTCGATTCACTAGCCACCCAGCAAGTAATAAATTAAAAACAAAAATTCTCTTGAATCAAACATTACAAACGATTTGTGAGCACTGCATTAGTTTTATTTTGACAGACTGTTATGTATTGTAATTCCAATGCTTTTCAAGGCATCCTGTCAGAAAGTATGCAAAATATAATAAAAAATATTACTTCTTATACTTTGCAATAGTAGCATGGCGCTTGTGTTTTAAGCGACTAAAAACAAAAAATCGCTTGAACATCGCTTAACTGTTGTTGCACCGTGAGCAGAGAATCAGCTTATTTTTCATAGAAATGCTTCGCAGCAATGTTTCCAGACCTGAATGTAGCCCAACAATGATGCCCAGCATTATTTAAACTAGAATTGTGTTCAACAAACAGTAATGCTGTTTGGTAAATTATGAGGTATCAAACGATAGTTTCCCAATCTCTCTATGCGAGTATATACCTTACGGATTGGCTGCCAAACGATCATCTGGAAATTTTTTAAATAAATTTTTTTTAATTGTGAACGGACTTAATTATTTATCCTAAAAAAATTACGAAGTATTTCAATGAAAGAAGATTAAACTCAGGATTAAATTAGTAAAAAATTATTTCAAATAAAATTTTAGATTGAAGTGGATTAAAAATAAGATTTTCATTGAAAACCATTTCTATTTAGCTCTAAATATTTTTTGGAGCTTTACTCTGAAACTCGTGAAAACTATTATATTAAGAATAAAGCGCAAATATGAATAGTTGTAAATACACAAAGAGTAGTTTGGAACTGTATAACATGCATGCCAAATATGAAAATAAATTTATTGTATCATGATTTTAGATGAATACCACTCAATTTCTAATAGTTAATTACTTTTAATATTTCTTTTTTATAATTATAAGTTAAATATTTATTAAAATATAGTAATACTAATTGTTTCTCACATGCCTTTACTTTCATCTAACTTTTCCAAATCCACAGAAGCCAATGCAGAGGGTTGGACACCAGCGGCATATTTGGAACCGCTCAATAGAAAATCTTCTCGAAGTTCGAGCCGCAATCAGGAGCGAATAAATTTGAGCAAATATACAGAGTAAGCGAGAGAACAATGGAGTGATGCGGAAAAGAAGAAGTAAAAGGCGAAGGTGGAGAGAAGCATGTGGCCCTTTTGTAATTTTACAGAACCTTAAATCGTCACCATCAATCAATATTTATATGTAGATATTTGCGCATAAAGAGCAGTGAAGTGATGAAACCGAAGTGGATAAAAAATGAGAACCAACAATTGAGTAGTAAGAAGTATTTGTGCGCAAAAGATGTACATAAATATCGGTTGAAAATACAGCGCTTCGCATCAAGAATGAAGATGTGAAGATATGAATAAATAATACGCGTCTGCTGATGTATGTCTGTAGTTCTATGGCATCGCATTGACTCTTTGTGGCGAAGTCGTTTATCAAACTGTGTTATGTCATAAAAAATTTAAAAATGTTTACTATTAAAGCTCATAGATGCATACATATAAGTATGATATTTAACATTTATTAAATGAACCCCGAACAGGAATTCGATTGATATTAAAAATAAAGAAAGAAAATATGGAATCCACTTTACATACAAATTTCACTATTGAAAAACTTTTTGAGACTAGCAACTATTGCATACATACATACATACCTACGTGCATACACACATACATATATTTAAAACTGTAAAAGTAAAAAATGAAAATATATACAAATGTGAAATATCTAGAAAACAATGCAAATGCCTATAAAAATTTATATTCCAACAATATTAAGCTTAATCGCAGCAATAAAAGAAATATGAGAAAATTTAGCTCTGACAAACCTAAAATCTTAAGAGTCAGCTTGGCAGTGCTAATTTAACTGTGTTGAATTTCTAAACGCCTAAGACCTGACCCTGCAAAAATGGGCATTTACGTTTTGCTGGAATGGAAGGTTAAACTTGCGCTGCAAATTGGCCCTAACTATACATATTTCATTAACACCAATTGCCTTTTTTAATTTTCGATAGCTATTTGTAAAAAAAAAAATTGCTATGAACAACATAATGATATAAATTTTATAATAAATACGTATATCAATAAATATAAAGGGGCACAAAATTAATCATCCAATTTGTTTTCTAAATCTCTTTTACTAAAAATAAAAAAATGTATTATTTATTAATGGGAATTTTTAATTTGACCTTTACGCGCTCCATTGCTTGCCTTGCTTGTATACCGCAGCTGTCTAGTTCATAATTCGTCCCCTTTCTGTGTTAACCTCGTATCTACAAAATCATAATTTTCAGTAAATCGATAAAAATGTTTAGAGTTACTTAACTTCTATGAAAAGTTATAACTTATTTGATGCGATACTTATAGAAGATACGGGGTTTTTGAATTCGAACATGTAGATACGAGAAAAATCTAAACGTTCTGAAAAAAATACTATAATCATTATGAACATTGTATGTTTTGTTTTACGTAACAGGAGTGCTAAGGAGTGTTTTTCACTAAAAATCTCAATTTCGAAAAAAAATGAAGTTACGAGGTTAACACAGAAAGGGGATGAATTGTCAAATATGATTGAAGTACGACACCATTTGCAAGAATTATAAATCTTCCGATAGGATGATTAATTTTACGCCACCTTGTAATTTGTATGCGTATATTTTGATTTATTGTATGTACTGAATCCACATAATTCTCACGAGTTTTCTATTTATATGTAAATGCATACATGTGTATGTGCTTAAGTATATAAATATGTATATGGATATAAGCCGAAGTAGGCGCAGAAATTCATTGTTAGTTCGTGTGGAGCTTTATTACTCTCCTATATTTTTTTTAAGATTATATCACTAAAATAATCAAATTTAAATAAAAGGAAAACTAAAAATAAAATATGCCAAAATATTTATAAAACAATAATAGCAACAAATTATGGCAAATAACGTGCTTGATTTTTTTTTTTTTTGTTTTTTTTTTTGAAATCTCAATAAATTTTGTATTAAGGGATTTACCACAAAACAAGTAGTTACTTAATTCAAAGTTACACTAAAAAAAAATATTTTAATAACTTCATTGCAGTGGAGATATTTATATTCACGAATTAATTTGATTTCAGCACTAAAATAATAAACAAAAAAATATTGTATTGTAATAAAAATTATAATTATCAAAGTATATTAATGGGTTAATATTTTTGTACAATAGTAAGAAAAAAAAATTATATACTAAAAAAAATTAAATCAATTATCATTTGTAAATAATGCTACATCTATATACTACAAATTTATATATTCTTAGGCATATTAGCTTAAAATTATGTACTTATAATTGGCACACAAAAGCAATATCCATCATATATAGCTACATATGTATATATGCATATAAATGTGATTACATACATACCTACATATGCATACTGTATTTATTAAGTTGATAATTTATTTATTTATAAGTAGTAAATAAATAAACGAAAAATAGTGCTGGTATAAATATTTATGAAGTGAAAAAAAGTCAAAAATGTGGGCGTAAGTGTGTACGAATAATGCATATGTACATGCATACACACACAGAATTTCTTGTACAATATTATTTCGAGGAAAATTATCGAATTAAGTATGCAAAATACCTGCTTAAATATAAATATTTCTAGAGATATTATTATCTATTAAATACATACAAAATATCAAAATCAAAAAGCGTCTAAAATAATAAAATAAAATGTTCGAAGAGAAATCTAACGAAGTGTGTGTTTTATTGATAGCAAACAAGAATAATAACAATTTTGTAAGTGAAAATTATTTAAATTCAGGTCATGTTAATGCCAGTCTCAATGCAATATCAAATTAGATGAAGATCAAACTAAGCCAAAAATGGGCTCAAGTCAAATATAAAACAAGCCGATATTGAACTCTCTAGTACAAATTAAGTCTAAATCAAATCATGGTCATATGAAAGTTAAAGCTATATTAAGTCAATAAACAGCCTTAAAGTACGTTCATATGCAGTGATTAGCAATAAACACACAAAAATTAATCTAACCGTTCACACGTCTGAAGACGTGAAAAAATTTACGGAATTCAAAATATATTGAACACCATAGTAAAAGTTGAACCTGTCAAATCTACAAATCTGATACCGCAGTGTAAAAAATGCCAATCTTTTGGCCATACTAAAAACTTTTGCGGGAAACCCTCACGATGCGTCAAATGTGCAGGTAAGCATGCCACCATTGATTGCAAAAAAACCGAGCTAGAAAGCCCAAAGTGTTGTAACTGCGGAGAGTCCCACCCTGCAAATTACAGAGGCTGCATAGTGGCGAGAGAACTCCAAAAGATTAGAACGAAAAAGCGATCCCAAAATTCAAAACCAGTAAACAGTACAAACAAACAACACACAATCCCAAAACGTGCTACAACTACTACAAGTCTTACAAATAATCCGACAAAAATCCCTATAATAAATAAACCGGCTACATACGCACAAATTACCAAAAATTTATTACCGAACGAACCTATTGTGCAAAATCCCCTTTCAGCTATATTAAGCAAATTAAATGAACAAAGTCAAATCTTCAAATCAATTGAAAAACGCTTGTGTGCCCTTGAACAAAACATGCAATTTTTTGACTATGAATAAAACATTAAAAATAATATTATGGAATGCCAATGGTCTAGCTAAACACCAAACAGAGCTAGAAGTTCTGCTAAACAACGACGAAATTGACGTATGCCTAATAGCTGAAACACACTTCACAAGACATTCATATTTGAATTTTAAACATTATTCCCTATACCATACTATTCACCCCAACAATTGTGCAAGAGGTGGCAGCGCCGTTCTCATAAAAAATAATATAACCCACCACTTGGAAGACCAACTCAGCGCCGAGGAATTTCAAACAACTTCCGTTTCTGTCGAGGCCTTCGAGCAACAAATATTACTAACAGCTTTATACAGCCCACCCAGACATCAACTAAAATGTGAAGATTACGTATCTCTCATCGAAAGATACAAAGGACGTTTTATTATAGGAGGCGATTTCAACGCTAAGCACGTACATTGGGGGTCTAGGCTTACAACAACGAAAGGGCGCGAAATGTTTAAAGCCATAAGACAAAGAGGTTGCGAAATAATTTCAACTGGCAAGCCAACATATTGGCCTACAGACACCAACAAAGTACCTGATTTGATTGACTTTTTTGTCTTCAAAAATATTCCCGCAAACCATCTTTCTATTTCCGAAGGCTTCGATCTGAACTCTGACCACTCACCGATCCTTTTAGAAATATCAGGGAATGCGGTACTAAATAAAACGTCTCCTCGTCTATTTAATAACTTCACCGACTGGCAGTACTTCCAACTGCAATTACAAGCTGTAGTGGTAGACACCGGCCGTATCGTGACTGTTGATGATCTTGATGATGCCGTGCTTCAGTTCACGCAAATAATTCAAAACGCAGCTTGGAACAGTACGCCCCAGCAAGAAGTCACATCAAACAAGAAAAAATACCCACCATATATCAAGTTGCTGATAAATAAAAAACGAAAACTTAGACGTCGTTGGCAGCAAACCAGATATCCTGAGGACAAATTGAAACTCAACCAAACAACAAAACAACTACACGTTCAAATTCAGACATTCAAAAATGATAACTTCAATCGATTCCTTAAGAGCCTCACATCTGATAAATCCACAGACTACTCTTTATGGAAGGCAGCAAAGTCATTTAACCGACCGATAAAACACATAGCACCCATCAAAATAAACGACACCCAATGGGCAAAATCCAATGAGCAAAAAGCTAATTTATTTGCGGAGAATCTTTGTAAAACCTTCTGTGCCAATGATGGATCTGAGGATATTGACATCTCGTCAAATTGGATTGAAAGCGATGTCAGCATTGAGCCAGTTAGTAACGAAGAAGTAATGAGCGAAATTTTAAAAATGAAAAGGAAAAAAACGCCTGGTTTCGACCTCATAACTGCAGAAATTCTTCAGAGATTGCCCAATAATTGTGTTACTTGTCTGTCTCAATTGATTAATTTGTGTTTTTTGTTAAAATATGTTCCTATGTACTGGAAGACAGCTGAAGTAATTATGATTCTGAAAGCCGGAAAATCGCCAAACGATGTGTCTTCATACCGACCTATTTCTTTGCTACCAATGCTGTCCAAACTTTTTGAACGACTGTTACTGGATCGAATGTTGCCTATTATAGAAAAGAAGAGAGTTATTCCAACGCACCAATTTGGCTTTCGAAAAAATCACTCCACTATCGACCAAGTTCACAGGGTTGTTAGAACCATAGAGTGTGCGATAGAGGAAAACAAAGTTTGCGCAGCGGTGTTCCTTGACGTCTCGCAGGCGTTTGACAAACTTTGGCATACGGGCTTACTCCACAAACTAAAATTGATTTTGCCCAGGAATTATTGCGAAATCCTCTCTTCCTACCTTGATGGCAGATACTTTCGTGTTAGATTTGACAACGCATATTCATCATTGCAAAAAGCACGCGCGGGGGTACCTCAAGGAAGCATCCTAGGCCCTCTCTTGTACCTCTTGTATACGTACGACTTACCGGTTCACGAGCAACACGTTACCGCAACCTTTGCAGATGACACGGCTATCCTAGCAGTTGGAGAAGTGATAGAGAGTACAACGACGAAACTGCAATCAGCGGTGAGTTCTATTGCAACATGGGCAAAAAAATGGCGTATCAAATTAAATAATTCCAAATCAGTTCACATTATATTCGGCCTGAAAAAAACAATTTACAAGCCAGTCTACATAAACAGCGTAAATATACCGTACGTCAACGAGGCAAAATATCTTGGTATAACCCTTGATGCTAAACTGCGCTGGAAGGCGCATGTCAAGAAAAAGCGTGAAGAGCTGGAATTAAAAACAAAAAACCTTCTTTATCTTATTGGCAGACACTCTATTCTGTCAACGAACAACAAACTACTGCTATATAATCAAATACTCAAACCGGTCTGGACGTATGGCATTCAGCTATGGGGATGCTCAAGCGAGTCTTGCATGACTATTATCCAACGATTCCAAAATAAAGTGTTGCGCAACATCGTCAATGCTCCATACTACGTGAGAAATCTCGACCTCCATCGTGATCTTGGGATCTTACCCATCACTGCCGTGGCGAAAAAGTACGCCATGGCTCACAGACAACGTTTAAGTACACATGTCAATGCTGAAGCATTGGCTTTGCTTCAGCCAAATACTCATCGTCGGCGGCTCAAGCGTAAAACAGTTTTAGACCAGATGGGCACCCAGTAGTAGCTATACCTTATATATTTATACATTCATAATGAATTTATGAGTATTGAGGCATCTTAGTTTTTTCCTTTTTTAATATATATGTTCAATAAAAATTGCTCGTTAGTATCTTTTCGTTGTACTAGTTGTAATTTCTAAACGTTATTCTGTTTATACTTTAAGATGCGTTAATAAAAAAAAAAAAAAAAAAAAAAAAAAACATATGGCAGATTAACTGCAAAATTGGCAACCAGCTGTCTGGACTGTTTTGAAAGGTTTTTCTTAATAGAAGTTATGTAGCTTAGTAGAATATTTTTTTTGTTTGTTTAATTATTACTAACGACATAAAAAAGGCAAATAGAAGCAATAGTTAACTTAAGGGGTATTCTAGTGTAGAGGCAAGAATTTCGCCCGGTTTTTGAGGCGCCGTACAAAGGAAATCAAAAAAATGTGTACTATAAATTTCACATTATGACATATTTACATAATTATTACACTAAAAACTAATCAAAAAAAAAAAATTAAAATTTACAAAATTATGTGCAGTCTAAGTAGGGGGTCCAAAAAAAAGAGGATGTCCTCGCGTGCAAGATTCCAACCCTCCTGGTGATCTGAAAAATAAAAACCAAAAGAGATTCTTAATTATTATAGATGCCGCTATCAAATGAGCCTTGGAGAAGATAAAAAACACAATAAGGCGGCTGCTTGAACAAAAAAATTTTTTTTGCATATTTTTTCAACAATTCCTATTTTTTTTTTAAATACTACAGGAAAAGTTCTACTTTACAGCTAGGGTCATCCGATGAAGGAATGCATAAATTTGGGGAGAATTTGAAGTAAATCGATCCTTTAGAACTCGAGATATCCTTACCGCCAGCTCGAAAAATGTAGTTTTGAGAAAAACGCGTTCAAAATTGAGTTGAAGCGGTCGGATCGGTTCCGATGCCATGCCACCAAAAAGACCTATAACTCATGAAATAATAGGAATTTAAAAAAAATCCTCTTAATGACATATTTTTAAATGTCTTAACTTTGAAAATATGCACAAATAATTTCAATGTATTCAAAGTTCTACACTAGAATACCCCCTTAATTTTGCTAGTAATAGACAATAGGAGGAAATCTGTAACGACGTCTACTGTAGCTGCAAAAAATTTTGGCATCAGAAATTCAAAATTACATTTTATAATAAGCAATAACAGGCCAAAGCGTCTATAAGCACAGACTTTTTCTGTAATATGACTGCATAATTAATAATATATAGCAAGAATTGTATCACAATTATGTCTACAAACCTCTTTTCTTCGCTGGCATCCATTTTATTTAGTTTTCACCTTTACGTTTCTCCTTACATTTGTAATAATAATTATCGATAACACAGGGTTGTACGGCAAAAAGTATATTTATAATCTGAGAATATTTTAGAATCTCGGATTTTGGAAGAGAAATTTTGTATGGTTTATCTCGCTTTGTAATTACTGATTGGGAGTTGAACTCGAAATAGTGGATAATCCAGTTCTATGTGAACCTATTATTAGTCACCATTTCGTGATCAATAATCTTCGTTATTGCGAAATTATGCTCAAGTAAGTTCCAAATGCAACATTAATAAAGTTTAGGCACAAGTCAGTTCTAAGTCAATCGAAAAACAGGAACGAAAAGAGCCCATTTTTAGCGTACGTTGAACCGAAATCGATGCTAAGGCAAACCCACTCAAGACATAGTCAAATCCAACTCAAGTACAAGTCCAGACAAGGTTACGTCTAAATCAAGCAGAAGCGAAGTATTTGTAAATAAAATCTACACAAGTCCAACTCGAGTCTAAATAAAGCCTAAGCCGAATTTTGATCATTTCCAAAACATATCTAAGTCAAACAAAAATAAAGTTCAAATTATGTTAATTACAAATCACGAAATATTCATATACGAGTCGAATAAAAGTCAAGGTCAAGTCTAATCTTAATCAAGCACAAATCGAGTGTTAATTTTTTACAAATAATTGTTATCAAATATTGAAGATGCTCAAGTGCAGCATTGATTAAATTTTTCAAATCCTAAAAAAACTTCCTGTGATACTCTTGGAACAACCATAAAAACAAGTTAATCTAGTGAAGTCCCATTTAATATCTAGCGAACTCTTTATCAAACCACGAACAATTTCAAGTTTATTTTGAGTCAAGATGAGTGTAAACGAGAACTATTTTGAGTCAGATTTAAGTCTAAATGAAGTATTCAACAAGCAGATGTCCAAATTTTATCTAATAATACGTTCACGTATAAGTAGATGATCTACTTTTTCGTGCTTAACTCCCAACCCGTAATTAAAAAGCGAGATTTCCCATACAAAATTTCTCTCCCAAAATCTGAGATTATAAAATAATCCTAGATAATAACCATACTTTTTGGCATACAACCCTGTGTTTTCTGTGTAATATATCATTATTTTTACGAGTGTAAAGAAAAACGCCGTAGCCGAATGGGTGGTGCGTGACTACCATTCGGAATTCACAGAGCGAACGTAGATTCGAATCTCGGTGAAACACCAAATGAAGAAAAACATTTTTCTAATAACGGTCGCCCCTCGGCAAGCAATGGTAAACCTCCGAGTGTATGTCTGCCATGAAAAAGCTGCTCATAGAAATATCTGCCGTTTGGATTGGCTTGAAACTGTAGGTCCCTCCATTTGTAGAACAACATCAAGACGCACACCACAAATAGGAGGAGGAGCTCGGTCAAACAGCAAAAAAGGGTGCACGCGCCAATTAGATATATATATATATAAAGATCCAACATGACTGGCTACGCTTTGAATGCTCCAAAGTTCTCTACACCTAATCTGGCTCTAAGGCGTACACTGCGTATACGCAATGGGACGTTTGCTGCAGTTGTTTGTGGTTTAAATGGAAAAAATAACAATACTCAGATGAGGAAGTGATACCTTGACTAATTTCATTATTATTACTCGGTCAAACACCCAAAAAGAGTGTACGCTCCAATTATATATATATATAGTATATCGTCCCCTTAGTATTAAAATAGCCTATACATTTTTTGATGTTTTGAGAAAATGAATTTCAAACTTTTTGTCGAAAGTAGCTCTCACTCAAATCTCGTTATGTCTGTAAATATTTATTATTTTTTGACTGACGTTTTGACCCACCTTGTGGAACTAGAATTTGACAAAATTTTGACCACATATAAAATCGACGATGGAGAATCCAAAAATTCAATAAAAAAAATAATAGCCTTAACCCGCCACTTAAAAATCCCCCCCCAATGAAAAGAACTGCAAAGCCTCGGATGAGAACTGCCTTTACTGATGACGACCTCTGCAAACGAAATAAGGAATATGATTTGGGGGCATGCACCTGGAATGTCCGGTCCCTTAATGGGGAAGGTGCCTCTGCCCGGCTGGTTGATGTCCTCGTGAGAGTAAAGGCTGACATCACTGCCATCCAAGAGATGCGATGGACGGGGCAAGGTAAGAAAACCATAGGGCCTTGCGACGTCTACTACAGCTGTCATGTAAAGGAGCGCAAATTCGGTGTCAGATTTGTTGTGGGAGAGAGATTTCGTCACCAAGTACTGTCGTTCACTCCGGTGGATGAGCGTCTCGCAATAATCCGCATCAAAGCGCGATTTTTTAACATCTCGCTAATTTGCGCCCACGCCCCGACGGAAGAGAAGGACGATGCGACCAAAGAATCCTTCTATGAGCGCTTGGAACGCTCCTATGAGCGCTGCTCCCGCCACGACATAAAAATCGTGCTTGGCGACTTCAACGCCAGGGTGGGCAAAGAGGGAATTTTTGGTCCCACAGTCGGAAAATTCAGCCTACACAACGAAACATCCGGTAACGAACAGAGGCTGATCGACTTCGCCGGGGCCCGAAACATGGTAGTCTGCAGCACCAGATTCCAGTATAAGAAGATTCACCAAGCCACCTGGCTGTCTCCTGATCGAAAAACGCGAAACCAGATCGATCATGTTGTGATAGAAGGAAGACACGCTTCTAGTGTATTAGATGTACGTACGATCCGAGGACCCAACATCGACTCGGATCATTACCTTGTTGCAGCCAAACTGCGCACCCGCCTCTGTACAGCAAAAAACGTACATCTACCTACGCAAAAAATGTTCGACATCGAAAAGCTGCAATCACAACAGACAGCCAGAAGATTCGCCACTCGATTCTCACTCCTGCTCTCGGAGAGCACTGCCCAACAAACCGGCATGCGGGAGCAATGGAGCAATATTTCTCGTTCCCTACGTACCGCCGCCGAAGAAGAAATCGGATTCCGGCGAGCCCGAAAAAACAATTGGTACGACGAGGAGTGTCATACTGCCGCAGAAAGAAAGGATGCCGCCTATAGAGCCACGCTGCGATCGGGCGCATGTGCGTTGTGGGATCGCTACAGAGAGCTGAAAAAGGAAGAGAGACGTATTATCCGATAGAAGAAACGAGAGGCCGAAATACGTGAGTGCGAGGAGCTTGAGATGCTGGCCAATAGGAACAACGCCCGAAAATTCTATCAGAAAGTTCGGCGGCTTACAGAAGGTTTTAAGACCGGGGCGTTTTCCTGTAAGAACAAAGACGGCGATCTGGTGACTGACGTACAGAGCAATCTTAAATTATGGAGGGAACACTTCTCGAACCTGTGTGACAGTGACAGCTGCGCATGTCATAGAGAATGTGAAGATCCCGATACCCCAATCGTTGACGACGGAATTGTCGTTCCGTTACCCGACCATGACGAAGTGAGAATAGCAATATCACGGCTAAAGAACAACAAAGCCGCGGGCGCCGATGGACTGCCGGCTGAGCTATTCAAACAATGCGGCTGGAGCATGCATCAACTCTTATGCAAAATATGGTCGGATGAAAGCATGCCTGCCGATTGGAATTTAAGTGTGCTCTGCCCAATCCATAAGAAGGGCGATCTTGCAATTTGTGCCAATTACCGCGGGATTAGTCTTCTAAATATCGCCTATAAGGTTCTAGCGAGCGTATTGTGTGAAAGGCTGAAGCCCACCGTCAACCAACTGATTGGACCTTATCAGTGTGGCTTCAGACCTGGAAAGTCTACCATCGACCAAATATTCACAATACGCCAAATCTTGGAAAAGACCCATGAAAGGAGAATCGACACACACCATCTTTTCGTCGACTTCAAAGCTGCATTCGACAGTACGAAAAGGAGTTACCTGTATGCCGCTATGTCTGAATTTGGTATCCCCGCAAAACTAATACGGCTATGTAAGATGACGTTGCTCAACACCAGCAGCGCCGTCAGAATTGGGAAGGACCTCTCCGAGCCGTTTGATACCAAACGAGGTTTCAGACAGGGTGACTCGCTGTCGTATGACTTCTTTAACCTGATGCTGGAGAGCATCGTACGAGCCGCAGAACTTAATCGCTCAGGCACAATTTTTTATAAGAGCGTACAATTGCTGGCGTATGCCGATGATATTGACATCATCGGCCTTAACAACCGCGCTGTTAGTTCTGCCTTCTCCAAACTGGATAAAGAGGCAAAGCGAATGGGTTTGGTGGTGAACGAGGACAAAACGAAGTACCTCCTGTCTTCAAACAAACAGTCGGCGCACTCGCGTATCGGCACCCACGTCACTGTAGACAGTTATAATTTCGAGGTTGTAAAAGACTTCGTTTAATTAGGAACCAGCATTAACACCGATAACAATGTCAGCCTTGAAATCCAACGTAGAATCTCTCTTGCCAACAAGTGCTACTTTGGACTAAGTAGGCAACTGAGCAGTAAAGTCCTCTCTCGACGAACAAAATTAACACTCTACAAGACTCTCATCATGCCCGTCCTAACGAATGGCGCAGAAGCTTGGACGATGACAACATCCGATGAAGCGACGCTTGGAGTGTTCGAGAGAAAGATTCTACGTAAGATTTTTTAGGTTCATGTTAAAAACACCACGTTCCACCACCAGTTGCACTGTTGCTCTCGTCTTTTCTCGTCTCTTTAATGAGGTCTTTCGAATGTTGAATTTTTAGCAATTTTTGGTCCTAGTAAGCCCAATTGCTCAGCTAAATGCGATAAATCGATATTTTGGAGATATTCAACTCCGATTCCATGAATTTCAACGATGGTTTCGGTTGATTTTTGATGAATTTACGAACAGTTTCCATGAAGTTTTCGTTGATTACTGATTTTGGGCGGCCCGTTTGTTATTGTTATTTTTGTCCTTACAACCATCTCTGAAACGTGTAAACCACTCATGCACTCTGGCACGAGATAGACATTCATCGCCATAAACTTTTTTCATCAATTCAAATGTTTCGGTAAAGGTTTTACCGATTTTAAAACAAAATTTGATATTAGCTCTTAGTTCGAAACTCATTTTTATGCCGATGACACAAACATACTGACAGTTTAGACGCAATAATTTCGCTTCGACTGAACCGAATGTCACCAAGCTTTCACTGGAAGTCAGCTAGAAACCATCAAAAACATTTTTATGAGGCCAGTGTTGTTTATTTTGGACTTCACCTTTGTATATATGTATGTGATGTGCGATCCTCCCAGCAGTAAAGGTATAACTATTTGTTTTTGTTTTTTTTTCCTTTTTAAAGTTTCATTTATTATGTAAATTATATTTATTTAATATACACATTTCTCAAAGAAATTTTAATTTTTAAGATTTACAACACTTTAACCAGCTTTTGTGGTTTTCTCTTCCCTTTCCTGTTACATATGTAAGTATGAATGTATGTATCTTTCAAGTATGCTTATATGGTATTTGTATTTGTAAGAATTTTCTATATACTTTTATATGTTTTACCTAATTTACACCATATTATTTAAACTTTTACAAGAAACAAATGAATTTAAGAAAAAGAAAATTGTAGCAACACAGAAGCAGCGCAAAAATTTTTAATCAGAAACTGCAATATCAATATCTTATTCACACACAAACACGCATCGAAGAGGCCAGAGGTTAAACGAGAAGGCCCGTCCTACGTACTATTTTACGCTCTTTGTCACCTTTCCTTTTGTATATAAATGTGTTTAGTCACAGTTTTCTAATATTGCCCATCTTCTGTTTTGCTTTAATACCGACATCTTTTCCCTTAGGTGCATTACAAATGCTCTCTTTCCTATTCAGGCAAAGTGTACATAAATTGTTTAGATCAAAAATGAATTTTCTTGTAAATTTGGAAATTTTTGTAAAGTCGATTATATTTTCTCTATTTTTTTACAATAAATATCGCAAACATGACTAAAGTGCATCGCGTTTTTTCATTGTGTTAGACAGAATAACTTTAGCATATAAAGAATAAACATAAATCAAAAAAATACTTTTAAGCACGTTGCTAACGCAAAGTGGGAAGAATACAAGACAGCGAAATACAACAAAAATCAAAATATTAAAGAAAAAAAACTAGGTAACTTTGCGATTTGGTCGATCATGGAATGTGTTATTAAGTTTTCAATTTCCTACAAGCACTATCTGTGCAGTCCAAATACATGAGTACTGATGACATTAGTTTGAAGGTTTTTTTGTTTTTGTTACAGAAATTAATAGCAAAGTAATTTGTTCAATAAAATATGCTCTTATCTTTACTTCAAAAAGAAGGTAAATAATTTTAACTGTTTTTTAATATTTTCGGAAACAATATTGTTGCATTAAAAATTGCAGACACCGCTTACTTAATGAAAAAAATCAACAATAACCTCGACGCTGATGATATTGAACGAGATGACAATATGAGTTTATGCCGCTCCGCAGACTTCGAATTTTTCCGTCTTCGCACCAATATAATACCAGGTACATATTTTGGTATGTTTTTATTGGGGCACGCCTGCTGACTGCTACTGCCACAATGGATGATGATAGAGGTATTACTTAGGCCGGAGAACTTAACAAGTGGTTATAAATGGGAATAGTATGCACTTTTATATCTTGTCTTGTTGGTCTACGGCGTTCGATCAGTAAATTAGTTGGCAGTTGCTCGGCTGTTCACATAGAATTGTTGAGCGGATAACAGGAGAGTTAGCACATAGATGCAGGCCGCAATCCAGCAGTTATAGGCGTTCTGAAATTATTTTAAAGTGAATTATTATTTAGATGTGTGCACATACAAATATTATGATTATTATATATCTTATTTATATACATTGAGTATGCTTTATGCATTATAAATCATAACTTTTTATAAATCAATATATTTGATCAAGGTCACGAACGATAATCTCGTGAGTTTTTGGTCACACTTGTTAAAGTAACATTGAATTTTCGAAGAGATAATGTGAATTTTGTATAAACTGAATGGGACTATACCTGGTTGTACGCAGCATTGGCCGCAGTATAGAATTCCTCGACCGAAGAGTAGTCCTCGCTGATAGGTAAATCTTCAATAAGCGCAACGCTATGTATAAAGAAGAAAACTCCCATCAATACCTAAAATGAAGAAATAGAACAATGGGAAATGGGAAATATTTCTGGTACAAACGTGACTACTATGTGAGTTTTAGATAAAGAGCATTCATATATTTTTATCAAAGTGGTTCATTGCTTTGAATGGTTACTCACCAATTGTATGATTCCCCAGACCGAGATGATCAAACCGCATAGCGACAGTTTTGGGCCACAGATTTTCATTTTTACTGTTGTATTTGTTAGTGTTATGCAAAAATGTTAAATTGTGATTTTTCTCCTTGAATTCCAAAAATTTTCACGGGGAAAATTTACAATTTTTCAGTCGTCGCCCAATTACTGTTGAAGAAATTCGCCAAGAAAAATGTCAGTCAGGTGAAAAATGTAATCACATGACAGCTTCGACCAGTACGACCAAGTGCTGTCAGAGTTTAGTGATTGCCAGTGGGCATTTTTTCCTTGCCTTCCAAATGAGGAATTTATGAGTAATTAAAGTATAGAAAAATGCTTACTTATTTTATGGTATATAGGCATCCACAATTTTATAAAATTTAAAAAAAATAGTAATTCTTATCAATAAATACTACATGTTAATGTTTTTACTTTAAATAAAAGCTTGTAAGTTGGCAGTTGTACGGGGTTAGTATTTTACGGCCCTTTAGAAACTAATTTTATTTACAATTTATTTACAATACGATTATTGTTTTATTTACGGATCCGCAAACTTGCTTCAGTATTTTTAATAGTTATTGTTTGTATTTAGAAAAAACTAATTCCATTACAAATATTTCCCCTTTTAAAAAATAGCGGTCCGGTATTACGGGTTATATTTAGTAGTTCACAATGGAAAGCCTACATTATATTTTCGTAGTGTAATCACGATAAATTGGACAGCAAATCATGGTTGACAATAGGCTAAATACAACGAAGACAATAAGAAAGTAAAAAACAAGCCGAGAAAAACAAAATCCAAAATAAGTTATAACAAAATAATCAATGATTACAACGGTTTAGCCTTGTCAAGTCTAAGTCAAAAGCTTTAGCACCATAATGCCAACAAATATCTACCACGAGAAACAGACCCGTCAGTTGTGCGCGCTTCATACACTTAATAATCTTTTCCAAGGTAACACTTGGTATATTTGTTGCCTCGCAACAATTTGATTTATTTTATTATTGTAGGCCAACAATCTTACACAAAAGAGCAGTTAGATCAAATATGTAACGATCTAAGTCCTAATGTTTGGATCAACCCGCATCGTTCACCATTAGGTTTGGGAAATTACGATATTAATGTTATAATGACAGCCCTGCAAATGCGTAATTGTGAAGCTATCTGGTTCGATAAACGCAAGTAAGTCAGTCCTGTAGCTAACTTTTTTCTGCACTTATACTTACAACTCTATTTGCTTCCACTTTACATTGCTATAACCAGAGATCCGTCCTGCATTAATTTAAATGCCATCGTCGGCTTTATTCTTAACGTGCCTTCAGACTACAAGTTCGCATTTGTCACATTGCCGCTGCAGAAACGCCACTGGATAGCAATACGTCGCATTGATGGCAAATATTACAACTTGGATTCGAAATTGCGGGAACCGGATTGTATTGGCAACGAGACTGACTTACTATCCTATTTGCGTTCACAGTTAGAAACAAATAAACGGGAATTGTTCGTAATTGTGGAAAAGACGATGGCAAATGGTGAACAGCATCATCCGAATTGGATTAAAGGCGAAACAAATGGTACATATCAAAGCAATAGGAATGGGTCTGATTGCACAACCTGAGGTTAGAATAACAAAGCAGTTTATAAGCTCTCTAGTCATTTTTTCGTTTAAGTAAAAATGATATAACTCAAAATGTGAACGACTTTCGTTAAATTCCAAATATTCACATAATGCTTGAATACTATTTTTTCAATATAGTTCTTAAGATTATTAAAGAACAGAGCTGTTGATTGGTATGTTACGGATTCGCTAATATATACTGTACAAGTGTGAAACACAAGCGCAAATCAGTTTACAAATGCTCAGTACAGCATATTTGGTTAAAAACTCTTATTCAATAATTAATTTAAACTATAATGTGTATATAAATTTGTATGTAAAAACTTTATTAGGTTCTGTAAAAATTATACATAAAAGACATAATTTACGAATAAAACATACTATAAAATACATTTCGTGTAAGTCAAAATGTCGACTATTTTCTTAAGATTAAAAGTTACACATGTGTGAATATATTTCTATTCACAAACTTTTGATATAGGTTTACAATTCTAGGCAAATAACAATGTTGGAATGATAGAAACATACAAATTATTAAAAAAAAAAATGGACGGATAGACGAGTTATGCTGTTTTAGGCACTTAATATTTTAGGAATGTCAAAAAACGACTTGTTAATATCGACTGGCCACAAGCAAATGGACCGATATTCGAGATACGTATATATATTGTGTTTTGGGCACACACGACTTTTAAATAAAAACATATCGATTATTTCGGAGACTCTAAGATTAATGGGCCGACACTAAAATTATACTGCAAATTTTTTTTACTGAAATATGCACCTTTGCAAATTTCGTTGGTTTTGTGCTTTTGTTTAATTTTACAACATCATTGCTCAAATATCTGTTTGTATGCCACCCGCTTTGGGTAGTTCAGCTGCTGCTGCAGCAGCGGCAGAAGTACTTTGACCAGGTGGCGGACGCCTTGGCCTAGTTGGCTCGGGTGCGAAATACTGTTGAGCTTGTTGCTGGTAGTAATCATCGGAGGGTCCACCGTATTCACTCACTTCTCGATTACTAATCTCGTTTAAATGACGATAACGTTCACGGCGTGCTTCTACTAAATATAGTATTCCTGATGGTAACAACATAACGCTACCCACCACACCTAATGCAAATGACCAACCCATATCGTTATTTTGCCATCCTGGTATCCAATCACGAGAATCACCTTTTGCACCAAAAATTACAACAGCAATGAAACCGAAAATGGAAGCAACCACCTGGCAGGAACCAATAGTCAGCAGCAAGACCACGTAACGATCGTCGTCCCGGGACGTACGCAAAAAAGCAATTGTCAGTGGCAAAGAAATAAGGCACATGATGAAACACAGTGTGGCAAAAGCTTGAACAGCAACATAGAAGCCCGGCAGCAGGAAATCGTGAATAATATAATACTCCTCTTCGAAAACCCACATACATCCTGTGAATACAGTGTCGTAAAACCGATGTATATCTTGGAAATGATTGAAGCACACCTCCCATAGTCCAAGATTTGTAAAGCGTGGATTAGCAATGCGCCCATCTGTGATCAACCAGTAGGGAGAGACGAATGCAATCAGAAATAACAGGAAGGATATTGCCGAAATTCCAACGGCTATGCGCGTAGTGTGATTACTGGCACCCATTGTTAATTTTGCCTAATTAAAAAAAATCACCGTTTAATTTTATAAGAATATTAATATTCCACTTGTTAATAAAGTTGTTTTCATTGCCTTTCCACGCCCTAACTAAGATATTTGATGACACACTGGCCGCAAGTGCTGCCATATTAAAGAGAACTTTTTAATTAAATAACTTTTTGAATAAATGCAAGCACTTCATTGAAGATGGCAAAGCTTTTTTACAAGCATTACTTTAACAAAAATCGAGATATTTCTATTCCTTACAATTCTTGCTTTAGAAAACAAAAATATCATAAAAGGCAAGGAAAAGATTTACAGTCGTATCTTTGATGATGGCATCATCGAAGCTCTTTCGCAAGAACAAGACTTACTCTAACTTCAGAAACAAAACAATGAGAATTTACCTCCTCATGAACTCCTTCGAAAATCACAATGCGTGGAAGCACCAAGCACGATTTTTCATTAGAAAAGTTTACGAGATATTATGCTTTTTTTTTTATATAAAACAATATGAACAAAATATACTATTAGCCTTTATTTGTTATAAAATTTGTTATTAGAAATTTCATATTCTAAAGTTTTCCATATTAATAAATCTGGCGCCCACCAAATCTGGCGCAATATTACAGACACTTTAAAAACAAATTGAGTTAACATTTTATTTATGTTAAATAGCAATACCAGATATTATTTGCTAAAATCTGAAAATATCAATATTACAGTGAAATTACATAATATTCAAGTTATGTAAAATGGCAGTTTGGTGCGTTATTGATTTAGTAATTAGTGGCTCGAAATACCAATTTTACGGAATTGTTTGGGCTAATCATTTTTGAATAGTTTAAAAATATTGCTCTAGGTGTTTGGAATATTAATATTAGGATTAAAACCCTTCAATTGAAACTCATGTTGACTAGTTTTGAAAAATGATGGCTCCCGATCTGTAAAGTAGAGAAATACTCCCAATTTAACTGATTTTTTATCTGTAAGTGCCCATTTACATGAGGAGACATCTGGAAGGGAAACATTTTGTTCGGGGGTGAAGGACGGCCGCGGAAGAGAGAAGGGAATTTGTCTCCTTGGCGACACGCTTAGCTCTTCTTATTCGTATTTCCAATCTTAAAGCAATTTTTGACAGTTGCTTCATTTGTTTTCTTCTTTTGTGGGAGAAGGTTCTGAGTTATGTTTTGGTTTTCAAGCAAAGGGAAGATAACAAAGATAACAAACATCCGAACACTGCTTGGGAAATGCACGATTATTTTTGCTAGTAAAGTAGGTATAATTTAAAATATATTATGGGGCATGTTTATGTTGAATTCTAATTTTCCCCGCATTTCTAGATACTCAAGTTAATTTTAAGTTAATTATTTATGTATGAAGTATTTTTAATTTAACTTTTTTCATTCAAGTACAACAATTTATAAATATATTTAAATAAAAAAACAACAAATTATTTATTATTTAACCAGTTTGCATTTTTCATTCATATATTTAAGAAATTGTTGACGAACGTTTTCCGCTTTACATGTAAGCTCGTGCGAAAATACATCCGAACCAGACGATGCTAAAGCATTAAACGTCAAAATGTTGCCGAAAACAATTTTGCCCGTGTGGCCGCGAATGAGACATGAAAAGAGAATTTCCAGTGTCTCCCTTCCAGATGTCTCCGTGTGTAAATCGGGTGTAAATTAAAATTTGATGAGCTAAAAGCACGGTTAACCACTAAAGGGCGAAAACATTCCCATGAGTATCAGGTATCAGTTATTTCATTTTTGGGAAATATGGTAACTTCCATCTCTGTTTTCTTTATGTGTTCGCTTTGTTAGAGACGCACCTGAATTTTGCTTTTGTTAATACATACTCTTATAAGCTGCGAAAAATGTGTTTCTAATCGTTTAATATTGTACGTTTATGTATTTTATAACAAAAAATAAGTATTAAATTTCAAAGTGCATAGTTCGCAGCTGCTTTGAATAATTTTAAGACTCCGAAGCTGCTGTGAAACAACCTTCGACATCTGTACCAGCAACCCCTTTCGTACAAAAGCATTCACACACACAAAAGTAAAAGTAGTCCATTCAACTTTGCAAAGAAGCACAAGCCAGTACGTGTAGCCCTCTATATTGTCCCTTGACAATGGCTTCCGACATTGAAATTTCAAACCTCAACAATTTTGAAAAAATAGAGAATTTTCTTAATGATTCGGCTTACAAGGAGATACTGGAGAATAGCGAGAACTTTAACACGCGTTTGTGTATTGAACGTCGACTACGTATGCCGTTTTTGGACCCACAGACTGGTGTTGCACAAACCCACTGTGCTTTGTTCATGAAGCAACGCCAGCGTATGCCTGGTTTCCGTGATGGCCAGATCTACACGTATCCATCTGCTCGTTGGCGTAAACCAAAGCGCCAGTACTTGCTCAATCATCATCATAGTTATAGGGCATACCAATATCGAGAGCCTCACTATCATCAATCAACTAGCAATGCCTCAGCGCGCGATCATTATCAAACGGAGAGTGCAGGTATGTACATATATGAGCTGTAAAGTAATATGTTCCTTTTGTACAATCGTATTATATGTATACGAAACCGAAGTATTATCAAATAGGAAAAATCAATAAAAATAACGTTAAGATAGCGTTCCAAACTTATTTACATACACTTATTGTCACAGCCAAATGCAATAAAAAACGTTTCTTAAGAAGTAAAAAACCAGCTCTCTTCTAATAGTTTTTGTAAAAGTAGTGTTACTCGTATTTTTTACATTATTGCCACTCTTATTTTTAGCAATCGTTGCCGCTGATGGTAATTCAATGAGCGCCTCAGGCGATAATGATAGTAAAGATTCGCACGCCAATGCTGAAAAAGATTGGTTCCATGAGGACATTGACATGTCGCACTATCACCATGTTGATGACTTCGAAGAGGATTTTGAATCGGACAACGACTTCGATGAGTCGTATAGTAGTCGCGGTAAACGCAAGCGCGGTTCACGCTCTGCTCGCAAGAGTACTGCTGTTGCTGACGGCACTCCAAAGCGCGGTCGTAAAGGAGGCGGTGTGTATCAGGCACATGAAAAACATTTTATGAGTTTTAAAAGGCATAATTATTTGTTTTCTCATGCAGGTAGTCGTCGTCGTAATAATGTGGACGGTGAAGGTGGTGGTCGTCGTCGTGGCGTCGCTAACAATGCCAATAACAACAATGCAAACACTGCTGCTGCTGCAGCCGCAGCAGCTGCTGCAGTTGCCGCTGCAGCTAGTGCCGTAGCATCAAGCATGGAAGTGAGCAATTCGAATTCAGCTTCACCAATTGGTACGAACGATGAAACATCACAATCGGCGATTGTAATACCACCTGGTACACCTAGTGCTGCTGGGCCAACATTTGATAAGACACTAAGTGAAGCAGGCCCGGTGGCTACTGCTGGTGTTAGTGATGTCGCAGCGCCTGTACTACCCAGTACAAGTGGGGTGAGTGGTACAACAAGCACTGTCGCAGCTACAGTTGGCACGCCTCCAACTACAGTTGCAGCAAATATCGTTGCGCCAGTAGTTGCTGGTGCTGCGGTCAAAAAAGATCTAAAAAACAAAATGCGTGCTGATCGTGAAGTAGCAACACCTTCAACCTACTGCGACTTCTGTTTGGGTGATCAGCGGGAGAATAAAAAGACCAATTTGCCGGAGGAATTAGTTTCGTGTTCGGATTGTGGCCGTTCCGGTCATCCCTCTTGCCTACAATTTACACCGAATATGATTATCTCAGTGAAACGTTATCGGTGGCAATGCATAGAATGCAAATATTGTTCAATATGTGGCACTTCAGATAATGACGATCAATTGCTTTTCTGTGACGATTGTGATCGTGGTTATCATATGTACTGTTTGTCACCTCCATTGATAACGCCCCCCGAAGGTTCATGGAGCTGTAAACTTTGCATGGAGGAATTTCATAAAGATGAGAAATAATACAGCTAAGAAATAAAGGGCAACGAAATACGATGATCGCAGCTTCCAGTAAAAAGCCAGAATGGAAATAGACTGAGTTGAATTACTTTCTGATTTATTTTGACCTTCATAAATTGAGTGAAAGTAGCATTGCGACTTTGTCTGAAGTTCTCGTTTAGACTTTTTTTTTCAATTTTGTCTAAAGTCATAGTGTAGTATTGGCGAATATTAATACTTAAAGTAAAGAAATATTACACTGTTTATTTTTATTTAAATTAGCTCTGCACAAGCAACAACACAACCCTTTGCAGAGCTTGGATGCACCGCTGTTTTATTTTGAATATATTAATTTAAGCTGAAAGGTTCATAAGATGGCAACTTTTTGTGTGTTTTAGTTTTTAAATTAGTTTTATATTATCATGTCGTGATGCCACCGTAAATGTAAGTAATTTGATTCGTGGTACATATTATATATAAATTAGTATTGTATTAAAGAATCCCATGTACGCAAGTATTATACCGAAGTGTTTTGCTTTTATATGCTTGTTTTTGTTTTGTGTTTGATCAAAAATTAGCTAATGGACAGCTGCAACAAGTAGTTGGCTGGATAGTTAATATTTTCTATTTTATTAATACATTTAAAGAATGCCCACTAATCTCAGTGCTTCTAATTGGAGAGAAATTTGGTAATTTCAAAGAATTCACTTACATTTTTATAAGTATGTAATGTAGGTCACTAGCTGACCAAATGTGTAACCGGATTAGTATATATTACCTTACATATTAATATCTATATACAAATGTACAAGCATATGTAAGCACATTACCGTACGACTAAATGGGAAATAATCATAAATATTTATTGCAATATGCGCTCATAATTATCACCACTGAGCAATAATAATAAATCATTACTTTAAACCCAATGTGTTTGATTATTTCAATTACAGACTGTTTTGTTAATCTGCTGTTACAAGGGAATTATGAAGGGGGAAATAACTTTAAAATAACCAATTATAAACTAGTGGCTTAAAAATGTACATACTTGACTACATCAATAAGAGTGGGTCAAATTCAATCAATAACTTTTGAGTTTGAGTACAAAATTTGATTGGGAATGTGCACTTGAAACGACAGCTTCTAAGTTTTTTTATGTTATCTACACTTTTCACAACTGCTTTCGAAAACTTTTTTTTTACTTCGAAGAACTCGCTTTTCATGTACACAATTATAATTTTTATATTTTAATCTCTACCTTTTTTTAAATAAAATCAACAAAAAATTCAGAAATACAAAACCTTAACAGTAGCAGCATCGTTATGGAAAGTAAACCGCAAACGCAACAACCGATGCAACAGAATGTAGAGCAGCAGCTGCAACAACAGCAGGAAACTGAGCAATCAGAGAGAATGAACGCTGTAACAGACGATAATGTGGGCAACGTTTATCAGTCAACTGTGGATGAGGCCACATACATGTGCATGCAAGAAGAGTGTGAGCAAGTTAGCGTTGATGCCGACGCCGACGCTAGTGCAGACGTGAATACAGAAACGCAGCAGCATTTTAACTATCAACAAGAACAAAATCACCATTCTCACCAGCAGTATAACCCCAAGAAGAGTGTTTCTTTCAAAACATTGGTCGATATCTTTCAGCTAAGCGATGCTTGGCAATTGAATGTGAAAAAGAGTAATTTGAAAACGGAAGAGGATCAAGCAAAACGTCGCATCGTGCAGCGCAACTATTAATTATGTGTGCATGTGATTCGACGTTTTCATGAATTAGGTAATGTTGTTTTAGATGGTACAAAAATTGCTTGTGAATTATACTTTTATATTATTAATAGCGTGTAATCGCGCGTATACAAACTATTCTTTTTGCTATCAATTCGTTTTCGTCACCTCGATTGTCAAAATAAAACTAAATCAACATTTTTGTAGTAAAAATGATCGCAAAAATAATATGTGGCATGCTTGTAAAAAAAAATTGCATTTTTTTCAACACTAAGTTATGAACTATTATTGAATGTTAAAGTCTATTTACCTATGGTAATGCAGACAAGAGCGTCAAGTTGCCGCTTAGTACATGAGTGTGAAATCATTGCAATGCAATTAGCATTTTCACCTCGGTTTCGGTATCGTTGCATCACATTCATGCATACCTTAATACATGCTATGCACGTACATACATACATACGTATATGTGTAACAGCTAACAGCTTCTACAAAAGTTTTCTTCACCAATTAAATTTGTTCTCTAGCGGATGGTTTGGTTCGCTAAGATTTTGTTAATTTAGTTGATGGTAGTTGTTCAAAATGGATTGTTCCTTTTGTTTCCGGTGTTTTGTGATTATTTCTCTTAGCACTAATATCCTGATAAATAGCATTGGATTGCAGAGGAATAAGCGATTTCTTATATTTCCGCGTCAAGCGCCCACACGTTATCAAGTAAGAGTTTGTTTGATTTATTAGTTAGTATGGGGTAAGTTTTAGAGGTGGTGGTAGGCTTGTAACATCATAAGAATCTTATATACATATTTAAAAGATTATTGGTTCAGGCGTAGTCCCTAAAATTTACATAAAAGTTAAGGCGTCCCAATAATGGAGGTTCGATGTTTAAATGGAATAAAAGAAGCTGTGCCAGTATTAACGATTTTTTTGTTTTTGTTGAAAAATCCATGTATGTATGTAAGTATGATTTGCGAGTATGAATGGGACATGATATCGTTCAAATGCCTGTCAAGATGAACCTGCGCCTATTGAAAAATTCTGTAAAGGAAGGCGGTGAACAAAAATTATAGAATGCAAGGTCGAAGCGGTAATAAAAAGAAATTATCACGAGACGTAATTCTAAATAAGTTGTGTGAGAGAACTAAGAACAGAGTGTCAAAAAAGCGAAGATTTTAAATGAAACTGAAACGTTGTTTTAAGCTAATTTAAATGTAACTGTTAATGTAAACAAAGAAGGAAGAAGAGGGGAAAAAATTGTTTGTGGATAAAACCAAAAAAAAAATTCTATATTTATGTAAAATTTTGTCAAATGCACTGAGAACGGAGTAGCGGTAAGCGAAATGCATAAAGCTTTAAGTTTGTGTCATTCCATGGGCCGTTATTTTAATAGCATTCAATAGAATTCTAAGTGATATCAAAATAACGACGATGCAGCCCCATCTTAACGCCAAATTCTTGCACTAAATCGGCCTTTATTCGAATTTTTATTTTGTCATATTTCTTATTTTTGTATTATTTTTTTAATTTATCGGCATTTCAATTTATAGTAATTTAATTTGTTTTATTTTATTTCATTATAGTTTTTTATGTACCTAATTTTTTTCCTTTTACTTAATTTTTATTATTTATTATTTTATTTATTTAATTTCATTTTTCATTTCATATTTTACTTCACTTTATTATTTCACTTAATTTGATTTAATTTTTACTTATTTTATTTTACTTCATTTTATTTAATTTACGCTTGTTTTATTTTTTTGAAGTGAAACTTCTTTGGCGTCGATGGACGAGCGAGAATGGAGAGTAAAATTTCAAGGCCATGCAACGTTTTGGGCATTTTCGTTCCGCGAGAGAGAAAAAAGATATAACCTAGAGGAAAAGGAGAGAGAGAGCTATACCTTATATATATCTTAGATACACTTTAGGCTATTCACGTCTCCCTTTTTTTGTTTTTGTACCATATAATACTCTAAATTGTTCAGCGCCGTCGCGATTAAAAGAATCATAGCCGCTGCGACTGCGTCTACGAGTGTATTTTGTTTTTGTAGTCGCTAGGCTTAGATTTTGGGCTTGGACGACATACTCATATTGAGGCATGAAGTGAATGCGCTGCGTTTTTGTTGTGTTCTAGAACATTTTGAAATGCGTTGTGCCAAAGCGGTCTTCGCGTTGCGCTTGCTGCTGCTTTTGCGTCAATCAAGGTATTTTGTTTTTGTAAGTGCAATATTCGGAATATCGACTGGTGGAAGACAAAAGTACACGGAAGCAAGAAGGGAGCGCTGTGCTCGCGCATATATGTATGTATGTATGTTTGAACGTGCACGGATGTAGTTACATATGAATACAATGATTTTGTTGGAAGTTTAGAAGGCAAGTAGGTATGTGTGTTTGTATGCATGCTAGGACTTAAAGTGGGTTTATAGAAATACACACCTACATAGGCTTTAGAGCAGAATTGTTTTTGCACTTGTTAGAAAGAAACTTGTTCACTAGTGCATATGTGTATCTGATTTCAGGTAGGAATGTGATGTGCTGTTACATGTGAATAAATAAGTCAGGTTATTTGGGCATACATGCATAAGTACATACATATGTATGAAAGGAAGGTGCTGTTCTTGCGCTTGTGCATTATTTTTTTTCCATGTACAAATGTACATGCATACATATGTAATTTGCCGCCGAATACATAAACTATAAATTGAAATACAACATAAAATAAGTGTTGATTTATCTTAAACCATTATTTTATTTTTTTAAATTTTGTCTATTTGTATTCTCTAGAAATATTGTGAATTTATTTAGATATATATTCTTTCTCTCTCTGTCTCATTCTCGCTCGGGTCTCTACCTCTTTCTTTGTCTGCCTTGAAAGTTTCACTTCTGTTATGTGTACTACGCTACACACACTTTTTCTTCTTTTGTTTTTTTTTAATTTTACTTCGTTTATTTAATGTCATATTACTTAATTTTATTTTATTTCCTGTTTTTATTTCATTTTACTTCGTTTATTAAATATTTACTTCTTTTTATTTTATTTAATTTTACTTGGTTTATTTAATTTAATTTTCCTACGTTTGTTTCATTTAATTTTACTTCATTTTATTTTATTTCCATTTATTTTATTTTATTTTACTTCATTTTATTTAATTTCCACTAATTTTATTTTATTTCACTTCATTTTTTTTAGTTTATTTTATTTTTCTTTTATTTTATTAGATTTTGGATAATTTCTTTTATTCACACTTTCACCCTTTTTTTTATTTTACCTCATTTTACTTGATTTATTTCAATTCATTTGATTTTATTTTTTTTCTTTTCATTTTATTTAATTCTCACTTATTTTATTTCATTTTATCTCTTTTTATTTCATTTATTTTACTTCCCGTTATTTTATTTATTTTGCTTCATTTTATTTAGTTTCACTTTATGTTATTTCACTTCATTTTATTTCCATTTATTTTATTTTATTTCGTTTTACTTGATTTATTTCATTTAATTTAATTTTATTTATTTTACTTAATTTTATTTAATTTCATTTTATGTCATTTTATTTCATTTTACTTCATTTTAACCCACTTAATTTTATTTCATTGCATTTTATTTTATTTAATTATAATTTAGTAAGTGTAAGAAATTTACTAAATTGTTAGAATCGGTTTTGAAAAATATACATTTTTGTTTTAATATTATCGAAAAGGAGAAATTTTATAAATTTGAATTTATACGTTAAGTTATGCCTAAAGTTTGTTTTACAGAAATTTTTGAATTTCAAAAATTTGTATATCTTATTTTAATAGTTCATTGGAGGCATTGGAATTCCAGCCGATCTCTCGTATGAATCTCTCACCACTGGACACGTATTAAAGGCTGAGTATTGGCTACCCTATAATGCGACAGTTTTTCGTGAAAATCCATTTTGGCCAGAGTATTATAATAAATACAACGACACATTTCCGATGTATGCATTACAAGGGAGACAATCAACGCTGCGTTGGAGTTTGTATTCCTATGCAGCAAATCGACTTGACAGGTAGTAACTTAAAAGGCTATAAACTGAATAAACACTCAGGTCATTATGCTGGCCCGCTTCCACATACCTACATTTTTTTAAAGCTACCCCTTATTTGAAAGCTTATGGGAGAGTATCTCGAAGCGCGCACGCACGGTTCGCGTACGCACGCACGGTTCGCGCTGCGTTATGTGTTCCTGTATGAATTGACTGGAGCAGACTGCTGCAGGTCTGTGCGCGTTTTTCTACTCCCGCGCTGCGTAACCGCGAACTTCACGGTGCGCGCTTCCACTGAAATCGCAATATCTCGAGAACTATTATAGACACCATAAAATTTTTTTTTTCAAAATAAAGGTTAAATCATAAGGAATCGTTACGTGTATAACAGAAAATCTAAAAAACTGGCCAAATCAACTACAAATTGATTCAAAAAATTTGTTTGACTTTTTTTTGGTCAAAATTTCGAAATTTTTTTTTTAACATAATACTAATTTAAACTACTTATTTGTTTCTATATTGTCTGTAAATTGCATTGAAATCCATCCAACGGTTCAAGAAATATTGATTTTTGAAAAAAACACGGTCCCGATTTTCAACATGGCGTAGATGACTCAATTTTGAAAATTTTTCAAAATCCTTTTAGGCTCGAATGTATCTTACCTAGAACTAATATTTCCCAAAGTTTCAAAGAAATCGAAAGACCACTTGCAAATCTCATATTTTCTGACGGAGTCTTACCCATAAGTAAAATAAAATTAAAGAAATAATTTGAAATTCTAGAATATTTGTGGTAGGTCTGCTGGTTTTTGATTTTAATATTATGGCATAAAAAGCTCCATAACTTCTTTGAATATATATATGCGCTTCCTCCTTTTCGACTTTCGCACGAGCTCTTTCTTCTATTTGTGGTGTGTGGCTTGATGTTTCACAAATGGTGGGACCAACAGTCGCCGACTCCGAACAGCAAATGGTTTTTACGAGGAGCTTTTCCACGGCAGAAACACACTCGGAGGTTTGCCATTGTCTGCCAAGGGACTACCGTTGTTTGAAGGAACTTTTTCTATAAATTGGTATTTCGTACCCGCGATTTCCACTTCTGAATGGTAGTCACGCAACAACTCACTCGAATACGGCGGTCACCGTAAAATTGTTAGAGAAATTTTATGGAATATTCATAGCTTATTTACATACATGTACATACGTACCTACATATGTTTCTGTTATGTATTATTAAAAAAAAAAAGACAAATTGGATTTTATTAATGAACAATTTAAGATTTCAAACTTTGTATATTAAGAAAATCAGATTAACTAAAATTACAAAGTGCTCTGGTATCAATCAACAAGAAGATAATTTATTTAAAAAAATATTAAAATAAACAGGACATTTCCCTTATATTTAAACAAATTTTAATACTCTGAATAAAATCATTATTTTACTTAAAGCTATGGCTACAAAGGCATGGAGTGCGTGCTGAAGGCGATATGCGAAGCGAGCTCGATAAGTTTTCGACGGGGTCACAACATCTTTGCAGAACTCATACATATTTTTCTGAGGTATGCCAAAATACATATAAATTTAATATTGCAGCCACTGTGAGTGAATGTGAAAAACGAACTGTTTTTTTAGCCCCAGTACCTCTGCTGACAAGGCGACGCCGGAGGGATTGCATTACAAACAGGCTGAGCAAATCGGTAGAGATAACGGCGATTGCAATTTTTATGATTGTAAAATCAGTTTATTGAATTGGATATCAAGTGTGCTCAAGGTCGAGCCATAAATGATTTGAAAATTTAATATATGTAGGTATAAAGAAAATATGTATTGAAATATCTAAAACCAGCTTTAAAAAATTGCTGTATTTAATACTGGTTGATATGCTGTCGAGCAGCATTTATGTAACAGAAAAGCGATCATATGGTTCTAGGCCAGTGTTTCTGTCAATCATGAGAAACGCTTATGTTGATGACATTCGATAATCCTCACTGAATTTTTTTTAACTATTCAAAAGAAATTTTTAGAATTGTTTTATTGGTCAAATTGACTTATATGTAAATAGGGTAGATAGATAGTTAGAATGCTCCATGAAAATAATTTTTGTGAAACTCTACTGTCGAACATTGGCAATAAAATATCTATCAGAAATTGACTTATAATGATTTTTACACGTAATTTAAAAATTTCTATGACTAAATGTAGGAAACTTTGGCCAACCGCGTATTAAATTAAGATGCGCTGGACTATTACGTGGATATGTAACTTTTGCTACATAAAAAATATCTACTTATGGTTACTTTCAGGACTATACTCGTATGGTCGCTTTTCTGTTTTAGTTAAAATATAAATATTTCATTTTGTAATGCATACTAAGTTTTTTGAATTATTTATTTATCATTTATTGGAAAATTAGTTTTTAAACTTTTTTTAACAAAAAAATTATACTAAATTTTGTTCTGAAATAAATACAAATTGCAGTGCTTAGAAACAAGTTCTTGAGGCCTGCTAAGTGGTGCCCTGTTTCGATCGGTTGAATGATATTTTCACGCTATAAGAGGAACACAACTCATAAGTTGCATCCAAGCTAATTATTAAATATTCGGGTCTTGAAAAAGTACATAATCGCTATCTCTTCGAGAAAATAAATAAATTTGTGGTGCACATGTTATTAGAAGTAACGTCCACGGCTTGACATTTTTCATCTTTCTGGCAGTATTCGAATGCCAGTGTTGAAAGCGCGACTAATTTTTAAAGCCATCCACCAATCAGCTCATTTTTGTCATATTCGCAGGAATTGAAGTATTGAAACTTAGGCTGTCAGAACAAGTGGTAATCAAGTAATGCTAAATTAAAAGCGTTTCCGAGTAGGTTTTCAATAGTTTTATATCTTGTAACCAAGCGTTATCAAGCTAGTTTGCCGTGTCTTGCTCCTTTTTCTTTCAATAATCAATTTCTAAGCCATCATTTACAATCCATGCCGACCACCAGTCATGGTTTCGTTGAGCTTAAGGAGCTCATATCTGAACTTAGCGTATTCCAGTGATCGGGCTCCCCGCACTTGTTTCTATTCTACGGTCATATGTGGAAACTTCACACCCGGTGACTCTCGGGTACAATTTTTTAAAGACTTACGTCTCACAATTTTTATAACATGGTTTTCGTAAGCATTCGAGGCCCATCTAAACGGGCGAGTGTGTGGGGTCTCTATGAATGATAAGGAAAAATATATGTTCTGTAATTTCAAGCCAAATGATTGATGCGTGACTACCACTCGGAAGCGCGTGGGTTCGAATCTCCGTGCATGGAACACCAAAATGATAGAAACAGTTTTTTCTAATAGCGGTCGTCCCCCGACAGACAATGACGAACTACCGAGTGTGCTTCTATCAGGAAAAAGCTCCTCATAAAAAATCTGCTGTAGGAGTTGGCTTAAAACTGTAGTTTGTAGAACAATGCTCATTTGCAGAACAATATCAAGACGCCCCTCACAAGCCCAACAGACAAGCTTCGCGAAGAAGTATTTTTATGAAATAAAAAAAGCTAAGGTAAACGTTTTCTGTTGAGACAACCAAAATATTTTCTCTTATTAAAATGGTGAGATATATTTTGGGTTCCATCTCGGCTTGTAAAGCCAAACGGTACAGTTCTTTTTCACCTTGATATTTATTTTTTGTTCAGTTCAGAGTAAATGAAGTCAAGCGGTTGTCCCTAATGGAGCCATCCGCGGTCTTTCAACTAAATCCAATTAGCATTAAGAATGAATTGATTTACATCACCTTTCAGATATTCATTGACTTGAGGCCATCGACCTACTTAAAGAAATACACGGCGAACATTTAGATCGGCTATCGCTAAGACATATTCCGGCAACTTCGTAAGGAACGATTCTTGTTTCTAGTTTGATGCCACTGTGCACATAGAACATCAAAGTAAGTGGATATGGAATGGCATACTTCCGAAAAAAAATTGCTTTTAGACTTTTTTAGTGCAATAACGCAATAACATATTAAAATTGGTGTAAAAACAGGTTATTTTGATGCGGAAGACAAGGAATGCCCCGGATAGATAAAACAGTATGAAGGTCCAAAATTGATACCACTACGAAACGAAGATCCGTATCAAGGGACATCAAGAACAAGAACTTGGATATTATTTGGACGCGACTACGCACCTTGAGAGTGGTGCAAGAAAACCGGGTGCTGTACAAAGAGGAGGCCTTTCTGCTTTCTCTGCTACCACAAGCTAGTACCGCATCGAACACTTTCAGAGCCGGAGCGTTTGTATACATTCGGACGTCATGACCTAGCCAAAGAAGCCGGTGGATCTTTATTTTATGTCGTCGTAAAGCTCATTGTTCCTTTGCATACGATACTCGCCGTCACCAACATGCAAAGGTCCAAAAATCTTTCGCAGAACATTTCTCTCAAACACTCGCCTCATCGGATATTGCCATTGGCTAAGGTTCTGCACCATACGTTGGAACGTTGGAACATGACGAGAGCCTTATAGAGTGTTAGTTTGTTCGTCAACAGAGGACTTTACTACTCAGTTGCCTACTTAGTCTTAGAACCCATTAAAAGGTGTCGTCTCTTCTTTGGCTAGCCACTCCACTCAGTCGTTCCTCTTTTGTTAGATAAAAATCTATTCAGGTTTTATTGCCAGATGGAACATTTTTATTATTAACTCATATCAAAATTGTGTAGTTCTTTTTTTTAGAAATGGTGGGAAACTACAATTAAATTCAAAAATAAATATTAAATTACGTTTAGAGTCACTTATATACATGACTACATACATATATTTAAATGACTTGATACTTAAAATAATTTGTACAATTTTAAACTCTTTTTTCCAATTTCACTTTCACTGCATTTGGTGTTCTTATAATCATACCAGCATTAAGTATCAAATCTTTTTCATCCATCAATGGTTGAATTTTAAAAGACTTTAAAATATTAACTAAAAGGGTCTTAATCTCCAGCATAGCGAACTTTTGTCCTAGCAAACAAAAAAAATATGTTATTGATTAATTTTAAAAATATATATATAGCTGACATTTTTGATATCAATTGAAAACTTACCGATACAGTTTCTTTGTCCAGCGCTGAATGGCACAAATGCAAATGGATGTCGGTCGACTGAACGATCAGAGGTAAAACGATCCGGATCAAATGCATTTGGATTATCCCAGTACTTGGGGTTACGATGTATGTCGAAGATGTGTATAGTGATTTGGGTGTTCTTAGGTAGTACTAAGTTGTTTGCAAGACGAGTTTCAATTGGCGCCTCGCGCGCAATCACTGGCACTGAGGGGTATAAACGTAAAGTCTCCTTTATGAAACATTCCAAATACTTAAGATTGCCCAGCTGGTTGATGTCCAGTTTGCTGATGTCATCTGTTGAAAGTCAAAATATACATTTGTAGAAGAAAAAAAAACTCCAATACAAAACCTTCGACATGTTCGAGTATCTCCTGGTAGCAACGCTCCTGCATTTCTGGATACAGTGACAAGTTCATAAGCGCAAAAATGAGTGCTGCCGATGTGGTGTCGAAACCCTCAAACATGAATGTGTCCACTTCCTCGCAGATGCCCGCATGATCAATGAGTCCATCGCGCTCGGCGTACAAGAGTGTGTCCAACATTGCAAAGCGTTCCTTTTTAGTAAAACTAATACTGGTGAAATATGGTGAACATTTTATCATAAAAAATCTTTTTTTATATTCAATAAAATTTGCTTACTCCTTTTCATCCTCTTCGCTCTGCGCTCGGTTTTGCTGATGTTCCACTGCAAATAATTGACGACGCTTATTGATTATCTCACTGGAAAAATTATGCACAGTCATTATGTGGTTTTTAACTTTGGGCGCCAAAAATAGTTTATATAGCGTATCGAACATATAAAGTGGATTAGTGATCCGCACAATAAACATTTCCTCAATCATTCTGAAGCTGGCGCGATATTGATCGGCATTCATTTGCTCATCCAACTTGACGCCTAATGCAGTTTCTGTCGGTAAGCGAAAGAGTGAAAGGACAAGTATATAATTCTAGGTTTGGATGGAATACGCACATACAAGTGAAGATAATGAGTTCGCGGAATGAAGAGAAAGGAGAGTGAAATTAAATAAGAAATATATTATCTTTTTAGGTATATTCTTCTTTCGGAGTTTTCTATATAGTGTATTTATAATACAAAAACTTGTTTTGTCCAGGCCTTCAAAGGTAGAAATAGCTGACTTTTTTATCATCAGTAAGTTTTTCTTTCTTAGTGCTCCTTTTTCTATTTTTAAAAATTACCAATAATCTTAAGCATCTAAAACTGAGCTATAGACTGCGTAGTTGAGTACTTCGTATCCTCTCTATGGCAGCCAATTCAACATGACCCTCGTAGGCGAAGCAAACTTAAGTCTGTCTTACTCTTCTTCTTCCCAAGTGGTACTTTTTAATGTTTAATAAATCAGTAAGACGTATTTGGAACAATGAGCTGCATGAGCTTTGAGGCGACATAGGCATAGTGCGGCGAATAGAGATCCGGGGGCTCCGCTGGCTAGGTCATGTCGTCCGAATGGATACAAACGCCCCAGATCTGAAAGTATTCGATGCGGTACTTGCTGCTACTACTAAAGAAGGAAACAGACCTCCTTTGACTTCACTTGGTGTGCTCAACTAGTGCCGGTTAGCACAAGAAAAAAACGAGTGGCGTACCTTGTCAAACTCAGTCAAAATCGCTTAAGCGGTTATCGCGCCAATCAAGAATAATTAGAGGATGACATTTAAATCTCAAAAGCACTAACCATCAGCCGAGTGTGAAATGAAGATCTTCTTAGGCGGTGCTGCAACTTTTTTGTGCCAATGCACAAATTTCGACTTTGACTCAAGCTCAAAGTGTTAAATCTAGTTTTCGTCTTTAGCCACGATCTGATTCATAAATTCATCGTTCTCACTATAAGGGTTCAAAATCTCGTGGGAACACTCCCCGCGATCGTTTTACTTCCGAAGTGATATAAGCTCTCTCGGTCGCCATCTTGAGCTGGCCTTAAATTTACTGTGATGATGAGGGAGGATGTTAAAGATGCTCGTGCATCGTACTTCTACCTATTTGCGATTTATTTATTTTTGAAATGTGCATCTTCCAAATTATTTTTTCATTATTTTTCGACAATAAGTGAGAACGTTGCAACAATTGGCCGGTTCGATCACTGATCGTTTTCAAATGATTTTCTTCGTTGCTTGAATAAACTAATTCACCAACAAATTATTGCCTTTTCTAAACAAGCGTCTCCATAGACAGAAGATATCTCTTTGATAATTATCTGGGGTATTTTATTTGCTTAGCGACTCGATTTTCTTTCTAGTGGCCACCGTAGCCAAACTAATTTGTGCTCAACTGTTAATAAACCGATTTCGACTAAAAATTTAGTAGATATTTATAGTTGTGCTAAATAGCCGGCGGCCGCTGTAGCCGAATGGGTAGGTGCGTGATTACCATTCGGAATTCACAGAGAGGTCGTTGGTTCGAATCTCGGTGAAAGCAAAATTAATAAAAACATTTTTCTAATAGCGGTCGCCCCTCGGCAGGCAATGGCAAACCTCCGAGTGTATTTCTGCCATGAAAAAGCTCCTCATAAAAATATTTGCCGTTCGGAGTCGGCTTGAAACTGTAGGTCCCTCCATTTGTGGAACAACATCAACACGCACACCACAAATAGGAGGAGGAGCTCGGCCAAACACCTAACAGAAGTGTACGCGCCAATTATTTATTTATTTTTTTTTTTTTTTTTTAAATAGCCATGATATTATATGTAAAAAAAATCCCATCTAAACTCTCTAATCCCTCATACCGCGAGCTTTTCCACCTCCACTCGTATATCTTTGATAGATGGTTTTGGAATTGCGAAAATTATGACTTTTGTTCCAAACGCGTAGAGCAAAAAATTATCTAGTCACATTAATAGCTTACCACAGACGCTGTTGAGCGTAAATTTTGGTATAATTTCATTTAAAGTAATCGAGTTCAAATCGCCAGCTTCTAAGTTCCGTACAAATTTACTACTTTCCTCTCTGGAAATAAATATTTTAAAGTATTGTACATAAACCAAAAATGAATATGTAATAAGTAAACTCACTTAAAAACCTCCTCGAATTGCCCAAGTATATTAAAATGGAAAGCGGGAGTTAGCATTTTCCTACGAGAGTGCCACTGCTTGCCTACAAAAAATTTAATTAAGCAAAATACCTAAAATAGTGAAAAATATTTTTATTTACCTGATGCCGTCAAGAGTCCTTTGTTCAAGAACGGTTCCATAAATGTATATATAACGCCTTTGGTGATTAGATTTTTTTGATCGCTCATCACAAGTTCAGCATCCTCAGCAGTTATGATATTATAAATAGGCAGCAATAACATGTATAGTAAGTAACTTCTTTTCATTTTGGCGGCAAGATTGCGAGAAAATTCAAACACTAGATATAAAATACAAAAGAAGTAAATGCTCGTTGCTTGAAAATTACCGTAAATTATCATAACAGTAATATCACAGTTATTCAATGTTTGTTGCAAAAATTCTTATTATATTAACCACCCACTACTAGCACTTACGGATGGACTGTTTTTTTGCCAAAAGTGGTTGAAAAATTCTGGAAGTCATTTGGTTTCCGCAAAACGTTGGTACATTTCGGCTTACGAAAAGATCGATGAATTAACCTCCTTGGACTGTGGAGATATTGGAAATTATAAGTCTGCTCGAGCAAACCAATAACTAAAAAAAAAAAGTGTTGGCAGTAGAGTAGTTTTTGTTGTAATTTTGACTCATTCGGCATGCTTATTTTAGAATGATGGCAACTTGAACTATTCTGGAAGATTTCTAATTCTTGTTTTCCTATGTATTGAAACTCCCGTTTTAGCAACATTTACGTCAGAGTGACATTACTCATATTTTAAAGCTTGGACATGGAAAATTTGAAGATTATTTGTTATGTTACACCACCTTGATCAAAAAAGGTCTCGGAGTATATTCAGAAAATTTGAAATACAAGTTAATTCCTCAAAAGTGATATTATCGCCTTCAAAGTGCTCCCTATCAACTGCAATGCAGTGTTTTATCCAGCTCTCGAAACATTTCTGGAACTCTTCCTTTCGGCAGTTAAAACGCGTTTTTTGACTCGATCAAATAAAACAAAGTGCGTGTGGCGTTGCACACATAACAGAACTGAAACTTTCAAGGCAGACAAAGAAAGAGGGAGAGACTCGAGAGAGAATGAGAGAGAAAAAGAGAGAGAAAGAATATATATCTAAATAAATTCACAAAATTTGGAGAGAATACAAATAGACAAAATTTACAATAATAAAATAATGGTTTAAGATAAATCAACACTTATTTTATGTTGTATTTCAATTTATAGTTTATGCATTCGACGGCAAATTACATATGTATGTATGTACATTTGAACATGAAAAACAATAATGCATAAGCGCAAGAATATCATCTATAGCTCTCTCTCTCCTTTTCCTATACGTTATATCTTTTTCTCTCTCGCGGAACGAAAATGCCCAAAACGTTGCATGGCCTTGAAATTTTCCATTCTCGTTCGTCCATCGGCGCCTAAGAAGTTTCACTTCAAAAAACAATAAATTTGATGGATGGTACTCGTTTCGTCCTTGGTCAAAAATTAACGGATAATGATGGTACTGTGCGACGGTGTGTTATAATGGTACAAAAGCCACGAGTTGTTTCCTACCAATCCTTTCTGTTTTAGCCAATTGCTTAATGTAAACGTCTCATAACACACAAATAACAGTCCTTATGAACTGACTGACCTTCTGGCAGAGATTCATGGTGTGCAATACGGTTGTAATCTATAAAAACCGGGAGCATCGCTTTCTTTTTTGACTGAGAACGACGTGGTTTTTTTTGGCTTGGTTTATTCGGAGCTCTCCACTCCCTCGCCTGATGTTTGGATTGCGTATCGTACTTTCGTCTCCAGCAATAATGCATTTGATGAATGTTGGGTCGGATTCACAATGAGAATTCATGTATTTTTGGTGATACCAACGCGGTTACTTTTTTTATGAAATTCAGTCCATTTGGGATCAACTTTGCAGCAACACGGTGTAAACCCAAATTATTAACTACAATGCCCTGAACGGATCCATAAGCAATGCTCAAGTCTTCTGCCAGCTCTCTAATGGTTATTGATTGATTTGCGGTTATTGATAAATTTTTCTTTCACATTATCGATGTTTTCGTCAGTTTTTAAGGTCGACGGCCTACCAGCCACTACGTTCGTCACGCTCGACGGCCACCAGGTGGTTGTTCCGGAAACTTTTTGATTAAGGTGGTATATACGTATTTATATCACAATTTTTAATCGTACTATTTTTTTTTCTAATAAGATGTGAAAATTATTTAAAAAATTAACTTTATTTCTTTCGAAACCTGTTGCGTATTGGACTTCCAAAAACTTTGGTATTACAAAAATGTTTCTAGTGGATCACTTAAAGTGGCAATACTTCAAGTAAAATATTAACATAATCTAGAGTAATGTTGTAGTTGGCACACCTTTCTTTAACATAACTAAACCAAAATACACAAGATTTTTTTTATTTCCTTATCTATCTATCGGATCGCTGTTTAATACCTTTACATACATGATCCGAATAGACCAGCCGAAAAAGTGAGGTTAAGTTAGTGACATCACTATATTCTCATTATGCCGCGATCAAGAGCAACTAGTGCGAAATTTGTGGCATAGGTCTTTAAATGTTCGAATGGATGTCGTAATCGTATGATTTATTTTCAAATAATTTTGAGCAAATCATAAGCGCATCACTATTTTTTTATAGAAATATAGTTCATGCTAAATACAACCAAAACCAAATAATGAAAAGTTTCAAACATTGACAAAATTTTTAACTAGAATAGATAGATTTTCCGAGTATACTGTTTTGTAGCTGAATAAATTTTAGTATAATAAGGTGTAAGTTTCAAGTGACTACAAAATACCGTCGATTTTTGGCAGTTGTTTTTATTGACAGTGCTGGGCTTTTCTTCCAAAAAAACAACTCGAGCATGTACGAGGCAGTGCAAAATTAATCATCTAATTTCGTGTTTCACTTTCTTTACTAAATAAAAAAACAAAAATCATGTTGAGTTGCGAAATTCTTTTTGACCTTTACACGTTCCATTGCTTGGCAGTTTGTATACTGCAGCTGTCTAGTTCGTAAGTGTTAACTATGATATAATACCACACCATTTGCGAAAATGCAAACATTACAAATCCTCCGATAGGGTGATTAATTTTGCACCACCTTGTACTTTGTGTGAACAAGTAAACAGTTGGTATTTTGCAAAAAAATACTTTTTGCTTATTGAGTAGGTTTATACGTTTTAGGGTAGTCATTAATTGCATTATCCATAGAAAATGGTTTGCATCCATGCGTTTTAATTAAGAAATTTTTTACAGCTGGCTTTACTGCTGGCCTGCGTACAGTATTCACCTCGACTGGTTTGCTTCAAAACATATATTAATTGTTAAGAATTTTTAAACAGCTCAGATTTTACTGTAGAGAGTTTTGTAATCTCGTTGTTATTGGGTTAGCAACTAAGTAATTGCGGATTTCACTCATATATGGCCTCAGTTAAATTTTTAGGTTTGCAGACGCAGTACAAATGTAAAACACATTTTATTATTTGATAGTTGGCAATTCAGCTGTCAATCAGTAAAAACAGTTTTTTGATTGGGTGCATAGTTTTCGTTTGGCGTTCGTTGAAAAATGGAAAATAGAAAGGGACATTTTCGTCATATTTTGCTTTTTTATTTCCACAAAGGGAAAACCGCATCGCAAGCTCATAAAAAATTATGTGCTGTTTATAATGACGAAGCCTTAAAAGAACGGCACTGTCAAAATTGGTTTGCCAAATTTCGTTCTGGTGATTTTTCTCTCAAAGATGAAAAACGCTCTGTTCGTCCAGTTGAAATTGATGACGCCCTAATCAAAGCTATAATCGATTCGGATCGTCACAGTACAACACGTGAGATTGCAGAGAAGCTTCATGCATCACAAACATGCATTGAAAATACTATTAAAACAACTTGGCTATGTACAGAAACTCAATAAATAGGTTCCTCACGAACTGAAAGAAACGCATTTAAGGCAACTCATTAACAGCTGCGATTTGCTAAAGAAACGTAATAAAAAACGACTGATAACTGGCAATAAAAAATGGGTTGTTTACAACAATATCAAGCGGAAAAGATCGTGGAGTAGGCCAGGTGAACCAAATCAAACAACATCAAAAGCTGATACTCATCAAAAAAGGTTTTGTTATCAGTTTGGTGGGATTACAAAGGAATTGCCTACTTTGAACACTTACCACCCAACTGAACAACCAATTCTGATGTCTACATTGAACAACTAATAAAATTAAATAATGCAGTTGAAGAAAAGCGGCCCGAATTGACAAATCGAAAAAGTATTGTACTTATTCCATCATGATAATGCAAGGTCACACACATCTTTGGCCACTCGACAAAAATTATTCGAGCTTGGTTGGTTGGTTAAAGATTTTTTTATAAATTAATGATAATATGCCTATTCATAAATAGGACGCTTTTTTGAATCGCAGAAAAGGTCTATCAGGTGGTTTTCTATTGCAATCGAGCTACATGTTCGAAAAATTCGGTTAGCCTAGGTTGGAAGAGTAAATGCTCAGAGGAAATCTCTCATCTCGTTGCATAATTGCTCATTGAGGAGAGACGCAGCGTTCTAATCGAGATTCCTAAAATTAGTGAAAGTACCGTCTGGTCAAATCGGTAACAAGGACACTAATATTTCTACCTCCAGGGTAGTAGAAAGGAAAATAAAAAAATAAAAAATTTGTGAGACACCTAAACAATTTCATCAGAGAGAGTAGAAATGTGGGCTTACGTTGTTGTTGGAGCATAGCATAGTAACCTGCCATTTCGCTGATTAAAACACATGCCTTTCACCGTTAAAATCACATTCATTCTTTTCTTCTATTTACGAAACGACTATGAGATCTCACAGATTTGACTATCTAAGCAGTCATCTCACTCATTCCATGGTTTTTATATTCAGAATTTAAGGGATAGTGTCACAAAAGGGGCTCAGCGCTCCTAAATTGTTTATTTGCAATTCTTGATTTCAATACTTTGAATGCTATTGCTTTCAATCCCCGCTGAGTGTTAATGAAGATGGTGGCATTTTCAGCTTTTTAGAAAGCTAGCTGCCATCTTTATGGCAGCAAACTGAACACCCTGCTATTGTGCAGATGAAATGGCTATCTGATCTGCAGGTCTCGCGGGTAGAGACCGATTGTCGTTACACATACGTACATAACACTAGTTTACGAATTTTCACTTTCAAAAATGGTCCTCGACCAAAAGCGTTTTTTAGACTAATTTGAGCTCGCTCAAACCAAAAATGAATTTAATTCTTTTTTTTTTTTTCAAAGAACGGTTTCCAAGATATTTTGTTCGAAACCGTATTGTATACATCAAAAGGATATACGACAGACGATGAAATTGTCTTCATTCACATAATACGTTATAACTTCTACAATTTTTCGTCGATTCAGACAAACTTAGGCTTAAAATGTAGGTGACAAAATTGTCTTTCAGAAAGCCTATCTTATGTCGATATAAAAAAATGTTTTGTTCCAGAAAAAAGTTAATAAACTTTGATAATTTAGTAAAAAACGTCAAAAATGCCTTGTTTTAACTTTCAACAGCTGTTTTGCGAAAACTACGACTTCCATTGACACGAATTATATATTGCCATGTAGGTTATATGTGTGCCTTTCGAAATTTATGCACTTCAAAGAAATGGCGCGCACTGTTTTCGAGATTGCAGGTAATAACTGTACTATTGCCCAAAAAACAGGTTTTTTGGGAATATCTCGGAAACCGTTCTTTGAAAAAAAAAAATAAAATTCATTTTTGGTTTCAGCGACCTCAAATTAGTTTAAAAAACGCCTTTTGGTCGAGGACCATTTTTGGTGTAAATTAGTGTAATTGGCGCTTACACCCGTTTTAGATGTTTAACCGAGCTCCTCCTCATATTTGTGGTGTGTGACTTGATGTTATTCCGTAAATGGAGGGACCTACAGTTTTAAGCCGACTCCGAACGGCAGATATTTCTTATGATTTTATAAGGAGCTTTTTCATAGCAGAAATACACTCGGAGGTTTGCCATTGCCTGTCGAGGGGTTGTTGTTACTTTCACAATTATCAAGCCATCGGCGTAAGTAAATTGCCTTTTTCGACTGATCATCATTTATTCTTGCTGGTGAACCTGTAATTTCACTATTCGTAAGTATTAATCAGAAATGCCGGATCGTATGCAGCCCGTATGGCTATGAAGTCAATTTAGTTTCTATTGTATTTAGTTACTAGGTATACAACTTTGATAAAAAAAATCGCCAGGTGACGCTCTAAGTCAACTAATTTGAGTTTTATTTTTTTTTTTTGTTTTTGTTAGGTTGCCACATCTGTGATTAGCATTGGTACCAAAATCCTATCGTCATTACTTCGCCATAACGGGGAACATGTTTAAACAGCCGAAGGAATAAACTTTTAATTTAAATTGTCTGAATATATTGTGAGAACTTTTTGATTAAGGTGGTATATCCATAGTAGGATTGTATTCATGTATTTGAATGCCTTAACCTAAAGTCTCTGTGGCTTGAATAAAAAGTTTTTGCTGTTAAGGGTGAGATATCTTATCTAGCCCTTCTTGATGTGACTAAAGTACAGATATATCGAAGCAAATATAAAGTAGCAGGCGAGCGTTTTTACCTTTGCAATTATATTCTAATAGTTTCTTTTGTCTAGAGCTCGATGGGCGATGGGTGACAGTGCCCAGTTCTTTCTAAAGGTCCTTTTTCGCAATTTTAGTTACACCTGGTTACTGCATGCATGCAAATCGCAACAACAATTATTCATGTATATATAAGTAGATATGTAGACTCACCATTATCACTGGATAGTACCAAATCGAATACATTAGCAAATATTGTTCTACCCTTTGGAGTTCCTACTGAATTTTCCAAGGGCGTACCGTCAGCCGTATGCACGCGTTTGGCAAATAATGCCATTACAACATAATCCTTGTTGATCTTGTATAGCCAAACGATTAGAAGCGCACCAATGATTAATGTCCAGAACACCATGACGTATAAGTTAGGAGCAAACAAAACAAGAATAGAAGCAAAATAATACTGTCGGAACAAAATCTAGGTTGCGACTGTGATTGTAGAAAACATTGAAACAACTGAATTGTTATGCGCCTTGATATCACCAACGAGCGTAAAATTGTTTATCAGTGGTAAAATACAACTATGTAAATACATGTATACAATATAAAAATGCATATGCATGCAAAAGTTCTCAAACTAGAAATGTTATATGAAGATAAGATATACATTGTATGGACGTACATACGAATTCAACTTTATATGCAACGATTACCCTTGCCCAATTTGCAGTTATAGACTTGACTTCCTACTTCTTCTCTTTGAACTCAAGGCAGATATGAGTGAGAGCATTGAGAAATGCGAACTGTAAACTACATCTAGTATATGCATATATACCTATATCATATTTAAGATGAGTAAGAAGTTTTATTCTCATACGAGGCTTTGTTTGTGTTTTCAGAGACTCTGTGCAATATTTTTGGACCTTTGGACCATGAGCGTCATTCTTTATATTTACTTTTTTGGGATTTAAAAAAATCAAATTCGATTAAAAACAATTTCGAATAGGATTGCCATGAAATTTTGGAAAAAAAATAATAATTTCAGTGTACTTTGGGACATATTATTTCATGCTCCATCATTTAAGGGGATTTCAATTGCTCGTACTTTCTTTAAAATAAATGTTAAATGTGTGTATTAAATAAGCTTGCCAAACACTTTTTTGAAGCACTTAAATTAAGGATTCTGACACTTCTTATTTTTATACACTTAGGTCCATCTTCATCGATTCGACGGAGGCGGTTTTAGTTTGGTGCGCAGTTCTTAGAATATGAAATAAATTCGGATATTTTACAAGTTTAGTAAAATAAATTCCTTTTTACTAGTTATTTTTTTTTTAATTTTGTATACGTTTATTAACTTATAGATTAAAAAAAACAAACCAAATTTTATTTAAAATTGCCATCTAAGGTTAAATAGGGCTGTCAACATTTATTACATTTATTTATATATAAATGAATAAATTTTTAAATCTGAGTACTCGACACTTATAATATTATTAAAGGGTTAATGTAATAATATAATTTGTTGGTATAAATTTAATATGTACCTATTCCATTGATGAAAAAAAAATGTTTGTTTCTATTAGCGGTCGTCGCTCAGCACGCGATGACATATTTCTGCCATGAAAAAGCTTCTCATAAAAAATCGTTTATGCCGTTCAGAGACGGTTTTAAACTAGCTATTTGTGGGACAGCATCACGGCGCACATTATAAATAGGAGGAGGAGCTCGGCTAAATTATATACAGTTTGTCAAGAAAGTGTTTTGACATCTACTGATCTATAGAAATTCATGTCATGAGAAGACATGTTGCTTAAGAAAGTGTGTACCCTATGATCCAGGAATGTTTACATAAAACAAAACATAGTTAAATTTCAGTCAAATTTATTTTATCTCCTGCAAAATATGACCCGTCTGAAGCAACACACATGTGCCAACGTTTGGCCCAGTCCTCCATGCACGCCTGGTAGGCCGACAAAGGGACGGCCTTCAGCTCCTTCGTCGCATTCTCTTTGATCTCTTCTATCGACTGAAATTTGGGAAACAAAAAGAAGTTACACGGGGCCATATCAGGTGAATACGGTGCTTGCACGATGATATTTACTTGGTGTTTGGTCAAATAATCTAGAACAATTTGTGCTCAGTGCTCATCAAGCAAAATCCAAGATTGTTTGCTCAGATTTCCGGCCGTTTGCGACACACAACATCTCTCAAACGCTTCAAAACGGATAAATAATATTCTTTATTGTCTTACAGTCCTACCACGTTCCCACGTGCGCGGTTCCTTTAAATTAAACATTCCCGGTACTTTTTGATCATAGGGCATGTATTTTTTTTCGGGAGTTTTCTTTCAATCTTTGGTTATTTATAATATAAATAACTTAAATTGTAGAAAATATAGTTATTCTTTTTAAAAATAACACAAAAATAAAATGCAAAATAATACGTTCCCATATAAGTAGATGATCTACTTTTTCGGGCTTACCTCCCAATCCGTAATTAAAAAGCGAGATTTCCCATAAACAATTTCTCTCCCAAAATCTGAGATTATAAAATAATCCTAGATAATAACCATACAACCCTGTGTTTTCTGTGTACTATATCATTATTTTTACGAGTGTAAAGAAAAACGTTAAAGTAAAAACTAAATAAAATGGATGCCGGCAAAGAAAACAGGTTTGTAGGCGTTCTAATAAAATGTTTGTTGGGTAGATATTATTAACTGTGCATTCATATAACAGAAAAAAAACATTTGTCCATAAACGTGTGCCCTCTTATTATTTAGTATAAAATGTAATATCGAATTTCGTGGAGTATTGCTGCCATAATATTTTGAAACCGCAGTAAACGTCGTAAACGGGTTTCCTCCAACTGTTCATTATTAGTAGCCAATTGCGCAATTAAATTAGCTATTTCTCCTCCTTGCCTTTTCTTCATATCGTTAATAATAATTAAACAAACCAAAAACACCGAAATATTCCACCAATATGTTAACGGGTAGATTATTATTATTATTATTTTTTATTAGATGTATCAAAATGCTTATATCTAAATATAGAGGAGTACTAGCTGCCAGGGCTTACGACTCACGGGTAGATTAATTTTGTGGATTTACTGGTAATTATTGCATATGTGAACGTACTATAACATACCGTTATTCGACTCTGAGAGAATTTGACAGTATCAGCCAATGGGCTGACATCATTTGGAGTGTGATTATACGAGTGTATGAATATATGTGAAATGATTGTGCGAATTTCGGCTGGTTTTCGCTCAAACTGCTTCGTTAGCACCTGAACAACAACAGATTGGACGAGTGTGTAATTATGTGTGAAATGATTGTGCGGGATTCAGCTGAATCCCCAAGTGACGTGGCAGCCAAAGTTCCATCACAATTTTTTTTCCTATAGTTACAAAGCAAACTTGGTAAATTTATCATCCTTGGAAAATAGATATGTAAAATTACTTTCTTGGCCGCAGAAGTGATGGTTTTAGTTAAGAAGTGCAAATGACTAGAATATTTTAATATGACGATACATTTTCTTGACAAACTGTATAAATACGTACTCAATTTTTTATTGTTGCTGGAAAGGAAATGTAAAGTTATTGCAGGTTACAATTATTCGACACTTTATTAATCGCCAGTATTAAAAATACTTCATCATGACAAAGTATTAAACAACCAGATTAATAAATATGTGCATGACAAAGCATTAAACAACGAGAATAATAAATATGTGCATGACAAAGCATTAAACGACGATATCGTCATAATCAAGTATTTTTAATACTAGCGATTAATAAAGTGCTGAATGATTGTTATAAACTGCAATAACTTGATTAATATGTAAGTGAACACTTCTGTCCTAGGCCCTTAACAAAGTGGTTAAGTTCTAATTAAATTTATAAGCATATATGTATGTACGAGGTGTGTTTAAAAATAAAGGTGAAGGCTTCAAAGTTCGCGGGCTAATTACATTCGACTTTCGATTATCACTATTTTTGTTGGTACACTCGTCTCGAAGATGTGTTCACAATTTTAGCACTATGGTATGTTTAGTTTGTTTGTGAAATGCATAAATAAGACAAGTGTTTTGCGTGTTCGGCGATTTTCTGCTATCGACTCTTCCATTGGGACGATTGGGCTTTGGGTTCGTCATAACCATATACTCATGATTCGTCACCAGTTATGACCCTTTTAAGCAAATCTGGACCACCGTTGACGTCATTCAGCAATTCCTGAGCGATGCTTGTGCGACGTTGTTTTTGGTCAAAATTCAACAATTTTGGAACGAACACACATTTCTTGCAGAAAATTTCCGAAAAGATTGCATGATATGAGCTAACCGATATGCCGACATCATCAGCAACTTCTCTAATTGTGATTCAACGATTCTTCATAACAATTTTCTTCACTTCCAGCATTTTCATCGGTTGTTCATGTGCTGGGACGTACAGAGCGAGCGTCGTCAGTCACATCTTCTCGACCTTCTGTGAAAAGCTTGTACCACTTATAAACATTTTTTTCACCAGAGTAATCCACCGTATGCAACTGTCAACATTTCAAGTATTTTTGAGCACTTAATTCCATTTTTTACACAAAATTTGATGCAACTTCTTTGATTTATTTTTTTCGATAGCTGAAAAGCGCCGAACATGCAAACCACTTACGTGAACATATCTTCGAGACGAGTTCATCGACAAAAAAAAAGTCTGCGAAATTTGAAACCTTCACCTTATTTTTTGAACACACCTCGTATGTGTTTGTGGTTTGTAAACAACAGCAAATCCCATTACTACTTGTGCGAGTGAAGTAGTAGACCTCTTTAAGACAACGTATCAATGCTTATTGCAATATTTTGCTTCTGAAATTTTTATACTCGTATACATTGTTTGTTCTACAAATGTGACCCGCCTTTCTTTTATTTTCCATATTAGGAACTGCTAAATATCAAGAGTGATTTTCTAATGGATTTCAGTACAAATGCCTTCAAAGCTCTTGAGCTTGTCTTTTAATGCGCTTATGCCAGTCATGACGCACTTATTGTACATATATAATTGGCGCGTACACCCTTTTTGGGTGTTTGGCCGAGCTCCTCCTCCTATTTGAGCTGTGCGTCTTGATGTTGTTCCACAAGTGGAGGGACCTACAGTTTCAAGCCGACTCCGAACGGCAGATATTTTTTTTTGTTTTTTTTTATGAGGATCTTTTTCAGGGCAGAAAAACACTCAGAGGTTTGCCATTGCCTGCCGAGGGGCGACCGCTATAAGAAAAACCTTTTTCTTAATTTTTTGATCTTTCACCGAGATTCGAACCGACGTTCACTCTCTGAATTCCGAATGGTAGTCACGCACCAACCCATTCGGCCACGGCGGCCGCCCACTTAGAGGTGCATATTTTGAGGTGTCACATTGGGAAGCAATGGAGTCTGTTGTGCTGTTCCGCACTAAAGTTGGACATTTGCAAAAATAGTGAGCAACCTTCTTCTTTATAGTCTCTCATGTTTGACGGTAGTTAATGCTATTCGAATTTAAAATCTGGCTTCCGTGGGGGAAATTTGTTGCGAATATTTAATTTCTTTTTGCCGTTTGTAAGATTTAGCAGAATACAATAACTAAAATACCAATACTTTGGCATTATATTTTCGAATTTGCATAACCGAATTTGAAGAAATTTGCTGAATCATTGTTCTGTTTAAGGCACAGAGGGAGATTTTTAAACGAAGTTGATTGAAAGTAAGAAACAGTAAGGTTAGAAAAAAATCATAGTTAAAAAAAGTTTCTGTTATTAAAGGCGCGCAGTGAAGATTGAACCTAGGACCAACTGCTTATGTATAGTATAAATACATATGGGCCTCTGCTTATGTTGTTTTGTAATAAACAGATGCTGTATTTAAACAAAAAACTATCTTCGTTTATGTTTTCTTCTATTAAAAAACATACTAAATTTAAATGTTTAAATATTTTTGCTTACTGAGTTACGCAACGAAACTTACTTCACTTCTTAACTTAAGGGTTATGACCAGTATAAAATTTTTAAAAACTCTATTGAAAGATGCTCTAGTACATTAATCAGATACCAACAGTAGGGTTCCAATATGCATTTTTTTTTATCTCTTAATTTCGGTTCTAAATCCTCAAATTTTGTTTGAACTACTCTATGCGATTAATCTTTGTTTGTTTGATTTTGACATTTTAGGGACCAAAAACGAAAAAAAACATACTCTTGTTGTTTTTGCTCTACTGCTGCTACCTGTTTAATATATCTTGAACTATCTACCTAGTATCTACCTTAATTACTTACTCAATGAATTACAGTACGCAAAATACCCATTTATAGGGTGTTCGGTGGCTGAATTAGGAACTAAAAGCTAAATTAAAAAATAATTACTAATGATAAAAGTTTGTTTCAGTAACTACTAAAAGACAAGTGCGGATTTTATTTGTCAAAAATGATTTCCTCTAAATGTTGGCCGTTACGTCGGATATACTCTTGCAATCTGGTCTCTATACTCCATACCACTCGCTAAACTAAGTGATGTCGGAATGTCGGAATGTCATTAAATTCGCGAACGATATTTTCTTCCAGTGCTGAGATGGTCGCTGGGTTTGTTTCATAGACTTTACTTTCGAGGTATCCCCATAGAAAAAAGTTCATTCCGGTAATGTGGGGCGATCTGAGTGGCGAGGATATGTCACGAAAACGGCTTATCAGTTTGTTAGCGAAGAAGTCACGTAAAATCGCCATGGTTTCTGGCCGTATATGGCGTAACGCCATCTCTAACTATGCCTGAAACTATATTTTTGAGAAAATTAAACGTCTACATTTTCAACGCGATTTTGTTCCTTATTTGCTTTTTGTTATTGATTACAATTCACTTAACTTAAATGTTTCAAGGGTAAGTATAGACTTGGACTTATTCCGTACTTTATTTATGTAGCTGTGAATGATTTTATATTCGGGTTTCTTTATACCCAAAAGTTAAGGGATTTTTAAATAAAAATTATTTGCTTAAACCCTTTTCTGCAGCCTTACTTTAATCGCGTTAGCTGTTCTTATGATAATGCCCGTTTCAAAGCGTAAGTCTTTTGGATCCATTAAGGCCACTACTTTGCACTTCTTTAACATAAAAACTAATAAGGTTTTCATCTCCAACATGGCGAATTTTTGGCCTAAAATAAGAAGATAAGAAATAAAATTAAATAATCAAAATGAAAATTACAAATTATTACCTATGCAATTTCGCTGACCAGCGCTAAAGGGCAGAAATGCGTATGGGTGCCGACCTTTGGAGTTTTCAGCTGTAAAACGTGTCGGGTCGAACATATTCGGATCCTTATAGTACTTAGGACTGCGTTGTATATCGAAGATGTGTATGGAGATTTGTGTGCCCGCGGGTAGAAATACATTATTAGAAAGATATGTATCCCGTATCGCTTTACGCATTATACCCGGCACCGAGGGGTAAAGACGTAAAGTTTCCTTAATAAAACACTCCAGGTACTTAAGTTTACCCAACTGATTTATATTCAGTTTACTAAGATCATCTGCTTAAGGAAGAGGAATATAAAACAATTACAAAAATTATGTAAATCTCAATACAAAACCTTCGACATGTTCGAGTATCTCTTGATAGCACAGCTCCTGCATTTCGGGATACAGCGATAGGTTCATTAGAGTAAATATCAGTGCCATTGATGTAGTGTCGAAACCCTCAAACATGAATGTATCCACTTCCTCGCATATACCCGCATGATCGATAAGTCCATCGCGCTCGGCGTGTAAGAGTGTATCCAACATGGCGTAGCGCTTTTTCTTGATAAACCCAGTGCTGCGTGAAATCAAAAATAAATGAAATCAATGTTGCAGAATTGTTAAAAAATGCTCTCTCGCTTTCTGCTTCGCACTTTTACTTACTCCTGCTCAATGACTCCATTTTTGGAACTTTGCTCCAACTCTGCTGCAAAAAGTGGACGCCGCTTGTGAATTATATTGCTGGAGAATCCATGTACGGTTTTCAAGTGTTTTTCCATTTTTGGTGCCATAAATATATTATAAATGGCGTCGATCATATAGAATGGATTCCTAATACGTGCAATAAATCCTTCTTCGATCATTTTAAAACTTGCACGATATTGCTCATCATCCAGTTGCTCGTCTAATTTGACACCCAGAGCAGCCTCTGTGAAAAGAGCGAATTTTATGGAAAGATTCTTGGTAGAGAGGAATTGTATTTTTCGGCATTTTATAACATACTAGTAACTCATACGATCAAAGAAAAAAGAAACAGAAGAAAAATTTTAGTTAAATAATTATGCAGAAATTTAATAATAATTTTTTTTTAATTAAAAAAACTTAAATTTCTGGAAACTGCTTCGATATTGTTAGCCGTGACCGTTTTTGTTTAACTAGAAAAATTGTAATATACTCCGGCCGAATCCTATTCCTACTTTTCATTTATAACGTTCACGGTTGATACCTATAATGCGCATTGCTACTATTTAGTTCTCAGCGCATTTGAAAGAATCAGTTGCGCGGTTGACGTAAATTTGGAATTTTGTACAATTTTTGCTTACAAGCAACTCTATTCTCTTCCATATTCAAATTAACCTAGTCTAACTATTTATTTTTGTTTACAGAAGTCCGCTATTTTGACATTTCTCTGAAAAGTCGTCACATCAAAATTATTCTCAAAATTCTACTAAAATCTTTGTAACTTTGTAATCCATCTTTACAACGATACATCTGCTGGTACAGCTTCGCGTACTTTAGTTTGACGTCCAGTGAGACATGGATATGGACATTTTCTATTATTCCTTTGGTAACCAATTCTGTTGAGGTGCTGATCATTAAATTAATACCTCAATGGTGCTAAAAGGTACACATATTATTTCTTCGCATATTTTTGTATCCAAAAATAAAGAGCGACTCGCCCTCTCATTCGTAATTCCCTTCCAATTACGCAATTTGCCATATACAATTTTCTGAGTGAAGTACCTTATTTGTAAGTAATTCAGTATCAATTATCTTGGAAATTACGAACAAAGCGTACAAAATTGGTTTGGCGCTGCTTGAGAAAACACAGTACACGTCGGAAATTTCAACTTTCCTCATAACTACTTGATCGACCCACGTACATACTTGAAATTGTTTTGGTAAGAAAAAAATGTTTTCGGAAGCAAAAAATATTTTTCTATGACCATCTCTAATTTCTATATTAGCGCAAGTTGGCGCTAGATTTGACTCCGTCTCAATTTCATATTTTTTTACTTTCAAAAACTCCGACTAACTAACTTACCACAAACGCTGTTTAATGTAAACTTTGGTATTATTTCATTCAAAAGGACTGAGTTTGTATCGATTGTATTAAGTTGATCGACGAATTTCTGGCTCTCCTCTCTGAAAGACGAAAAGTAAGTTGTATCAATTATATATTAAAGAGAAACGTTTTTTGAATAAAATTATTTTTAATTTTTACAATTGTGCAGAGTCTACAACCTTGAGGGATTTAAGTGGAGATTTAATTCTCACAGCCTAGAGTATTCAAAAACTATAATTTAGCATGTGCCTTCGTACTAATACTAATGTGTTAAAAGTGTGAAGGGTGGTTTTAGAATTGGATTCTAGAAAACTTGTGACCATTGGCAAATATCTTTTTTTAATTCATCATTTGAGTCTTCGTAAAAATATTAATGGCATAATAAGTAGTTCGGCTGTCATTTTATGTACGCAGACGTTAGTTTTGAGAGGATACCAAATTCAGAGATCGCGGCATATTGACAACTCTTTTTTATGCGGTTTTAAATCGATTATCTTTTCATTGGCCTTTAAAAAATTGGAATATAGCTTGTTCAATAGTTAATTCTCTAAGTCTGAAATCAGCATAATTGAAGGTGGGCTTCAGCATTTCACGCAGAAATTTCATTCCGCAAACCAAATTTAATGCCATTTCTTTGATCATCAAATTCAACTACTCATAAACACCGATATTTTATTCATTATCCAAATTTAACCGTTTGCTAATATTGACATGAAATTTGGTACAGATGTCTAAGACGACAGCATTACCAAACGGAAAAACTTTGACCGGATTCCCGTGCTCACATATTTTAAATTAAAAATTCACCTTACTTTTTGATCATGGCTTTGATTATGGTTTAATTGTTGCCACACATATTGTGATCGAATTCTCGCACTTTAGAGCAACAAACGAAACCAATTTTTGAAGCATTCAATTCCACATTTCCATATTTTCTGTCAACATTTTCATTTCAATTAAAAAATATTTTGGAATTGTAAATATGTACATATACCTAGGTATACTAATTTTCATAACCGCAAAATCTCAAAATCAGCTTTTGTATTGCGATAGTTTCACCAATTTTCATGACAGTTATAAAAACAATTTATTGACCTCTTATAAGTCACTCACTTGAAAACCTCCTCAAAGTGTCCGAGTATATCGAAATGGAAAGCAGGTGTCAATAATTTTCTGCGCGTTTGCCATTTTTTATCTTAAAGTACAAAAGCAAATCGTATTAGTTTTTAATACATATACATGTGTAAAAAAATTATAAATAAAAGAATATAACTTAAAATTTCCCACTTAAGTACCTGTTGATGTCAGTAGACCAGTATGTAAAAATGCCTCTAGAAAATAGTATGCTATGCCTTTTGTAATTAAATTTTTATCATTTAACAATAGCTCAGCATCTTCGGCGGTAATTACGTTATAAAAAGTCGTAAATAATCCGTATTCCACGTAGCTTTTTCCCAAATTGGCTGCTGAAATACGCGAGCTCTCAAATAGTGCAACTGTTAAATTGGGAAATTATTTTATATCTACGTATGTGTGTACATGCTTTTATTATTTCTTTGCTTACCATTATCAGCACCAAAACAATCGAACACATTTGCGAAAATTGTCTCTGCATTTGCCTGCGGTACAATGTTCTCAAGCGGTGTGCCGTCTATTGTCTTTAAGCGTTTGGCAAAAAATGCCATTACACAATAATCTCGATTGAGCTTATAGAGCCAGGCAGCAATTGAAATCACAGCAATGATGAAAGCGAAAAGCAACATTGAGCGAAGTGGTTGATTTAAGTTAGATACAGAGGTATGTAGATATTATATATTTTTTGTATTTGGCTTGAATTAGTTGTAGCGAGAGAAATATTGTGATAAACCATTCGCCAGAGCAATCAAAAATTAACTGAGCTTGACTATGGGAGACTTGGTAGCTAATGTACCTGTAATATGTAAGAGGGTGAGTAAATAAATAAATTTTTTATACAGTTTGTCGCATAAGTAAGTACACTTTTATTTAACAGTAAATATATAATAAGATGAATTTAAATCATTTTGATACTACAAAAATTTCACTCCGCAGAAAAATCCTTCCGCGCATTCTGAAAGGTGTGAGACACCCTGTACGCAATTGCATAGAGGATCAACAGCACGGACAAAAAAAGACATTTGGAAATGTTTCTTCCAGTGAAAATATAATTTGAAGATTTTTATTCTCACCGAGTATTGTTTTTTTATAACATATGTATAAGCACAATGTCATATTTCAAATTACTATATTTTAATTTTATATTATATTAATATTTATATTTATTTACTAACCAGACGGTGCAGCAAGCAAAGCCACCGCTCTTCAAAAATTTCACATTATGAATGCACACTTGTCCTGGTACTACGTATTCATGTATTCAATGGTCAGTCACTTGCTTATGGTGCCCACATTCATCGTAGCCCCCCTCTGTTGTCCGTGAGATAAACAAAATTGAGCAAAACTTCAGCCCGTAGAAAACAATTACTTTCTAATGGTTACATATTTACACAATACTCGTACTCGTATATTGGTTTGTGTGGGTTTGTGTTTGGCTGTACACAATGTTGCCATTGATATTTTTGCATACACACTTTTACACACATTGGCGTTATCAGTTACAATTTTTCATTGTTTAATGAGCCAAAGCCAAAAACCAACAAATGCAAATACAGAGCACACTCGATAACGTGTACTAATTCAAGCGAAGGCAGCTCACGTTAACAAAAGTGTTCACGTTTTGGAATGCCCAAAAAGACTAAGCAAATATATTTTTTCACATTCAAATTCACATTTTATTCTTGTTTTCGTTACATATTAATTGAAAATTAAGTCATACGAAGGTTTTATTTAAAAAAATCAGTCATCTTGTTTTGTATCTTCTGTAAAACTTGAAGCACAGCTTTCTCCCTTAAACGTCTTAGCACACTCATATCATTTTGATCGACGTCTTCAAGACCAGCCAATATTAACGCCTTGTAAAAAATTTCAACTGCTTCAGTTGGCTTAATTTTCTCCAGTTGCTCTGATACGCTGTCATCATCGGATTTGTCCTCTTGTAGATGATCGTCATGTGCATTGCCCTCCTCGATATCTTCGTTCCATTCATGAAAGGCTGGTAACGTGAATTTAATCTGAAATTTTTAATAAAAAAGAGTTTTTTCAATAACCCACATGCATACATATCTTTGAGCATATCTGCGAACACGAGGGAACCTCAGGATTGAAACTACTAAGGAGACCGACGGTGTTGCTCATCATGGTGCGAAGTTCAGCTTCCCGTTTTTTTCGTTTAAAACCGCCAACGAAAAATTATCTTCGGGATCATCATTGTTTACCGCAAAATTTAAAATGCTGTTCCAGCACTGAGCTAATGTTGCGTCACCTACACGAAACCAAGCCGCATCCAAAAGATTTATAGCTGTTTTTAAGTTAATTTTTTTCAACGGCTCGAGCAAATCAGGCTTTGTTGCAGCTATTGAAGCTAGAAGGCTGTTTCTGTAATGCAACTTAGTGATTTTTATTGCATTCTGATCCATCGGTTGAATGAGAGGAGTAACGTTTGGTGACATAAACATTGCCGAAATTTGCCCATTCTCCGTTGCCAGTTCAGCTTCATTTGGGTGCGAAGGAGCGTGGTCGATTAGGAGGAGAGCTTTAATTGGTAAGGCTTTCTCCTTTAAAAACGATATAACCTTAAAAAACAACCAGTTAACCTTGAAAATCGGGAAAAACTTAAAAGGAATATTCACCTGTGGAACAAATGACTCATGAAACCATTGCTTGAAACTAGCCGACGTCATCCAGGCGGATTTCGAGCTCTTATAGTCGGTGGGATACTGAAAGTTTTTAAAGCAGCGTGGATTCTTCGCCTTTCCAATTACCAAAAGCTTAAGTATGTGGGATCCAGTGGCGTTTGAACAGCATAAAAACGTGATTCACTGCTTCTCGGACTTTACCCCTGTTGCTCTCTTCTCCAAACTTGACGCGTACGTTTTTTCTGGCAAAAGTCTCAAAAATAACCCCAACTTATCAGCCTTATATAACTGATCGTTGCACAATTCCAATTCGGCCATTTTAGCTTTAAGTTTTTTTTAAACGTCGAGTTTTTTCTTTAAACGGATCTACTAGCTGAGGTTGCGAAGACAGTTTTTCGCCTGATATTTTAAGAAGACGAATACCGTACCTCTTCTTGAATCCTTGGATCCATCCATCACTAGCGAAGAAGTTTGCTTCATTTTCTTTAAATTTTGCATACAGTGTTTTTGCCTTTTCTTTTAACATTAGAGCACTTACTGGCCAGTATTTATCTCGCATTCGGATAAACCAACGATAAAGAGCTCTCCCCATTTTTGGCAACTCTGAAGAACGCAGTGTTTTTCTATTCCCAGGTCCACAATACGTGTTGTTTACGCATTTTAAAATCCCTTGCTTTTTCGCTTTAATGTTACGAATTGTTGATTTAGTAACAACATATTTCTTTGCTAAAATCGTCACAGATGAGCCTTGTTTTAAAAAGCCGAGAATTTTAGCCTTTTGTTTTAATGTCAAGCACACGGGTTTTTTAGAACTTATTTTCACCAGAAAGCATAAGACGAAACGCTCTTTGCAAAACCAAAACCGCGAATGAAATATTTTAGTCCTTGCATGCAATTACGAATAAAATGCCTATTTTATAATTAGGGGATTCCCCAATTTCAGAATTACTTGAGAACAATGTAAATTACATTCAAATAATTGTAACGTTTATTGTTCATGTTATAGAAATTTTTGGGTTTGTTCACGTTTTAAAGTAGTCAATGCACAAAAATGTCTGTTCACGTTTTGGAGTGTTCACGTTATGTAGTTCATTTATCTATAAGTAACATTATTCAACATTGTTTTTAAGTTATTTTAATAAAAACTAAAATTTATTTTCTAAATGATTTCGAAATGTACTGTTTGACAACACTGCGTGGTGGGAGATCAATCAGCTGACACGATTCTACGGAAACTATCAAAAATCGTACGACACTACGGAACGGAAGGATGGTGAGAATTAATTTACATGGGACTCTCATTAGTTTTATCGTGTCAGCTGACACGGCCTTGCGTTTACGTTGGTAACTGTGAGCACTATAAGCACCAATATAGTGGGCAGTACCGCCAGTACTGGTTCATAATATGAGAGTCTACGATTCGTTGTTTACGTTACGTAGTTCCATTATAAGCAAAAGTTTCGGAAACATTAAAGCAACATGGTCAGAAATATATGTACACGTGCATCGTTCTGTCTACACCCTGTATATTTTACCGTTTTCGAGTTCCCTTTGATCTATTCTAAATAAGAATAAATCGTTTTTTGGCAAGAGCGGTTTATAACGACGCTCTCGTCCAAAGCCTTCCGTTGTATAATTATCCTCTAGACGAGGCAGCAAAGGAGATTTTCATCTTTGTCGATTACATGCGAGAGTTCGAACCATGACAAGTGAACGATCAGTAGTTTAATAACTTGTCCATAATTGCGTGTGCTTAGGGAGAACAAAATCTTAACTAGAATTTCTAATATTGAGGCCATCGTGAGTTTAGCCTGACTACAGACAATCTATGCTTTATAGTACTCGCTAGGTGTCATATTTACCTATTTCCTGACGGTGGCTTCCATGGCCGAATGTGAGAGCCCTATAGCTGATTTCGGGTTATGAGAAACCTGGTCAGAGCACGCACCAGTCGAAAGGCACATCCATGTTACATACTTGTCGTCTATATATGTAGAATAATTATTATCACAAAATTAAGCTAAGCTTTGTATGGCCGCACGCTTTTTGAAGAAAGTAGAAGGCTGCGCAGTCGGACTAAAAATGCGGATATGGAAATTGTCACCTCTCCCTCGACTACTATTCTTCACGGCGTAGTACAGAATTATGTATACCTTGCGTTGGATTACTGAGGCATATTCCTTAAGAGAAAAGAAAATCAAGGCACCGTTATCCTCGATATATGTATATGTAAACTCATGGCAGAGTAGACTAGCACTCAGACCATTTCTTGAGGGACTGGCGGACTCCTCCAAACTGTGGTGTGCGTATTGATGTTGTTCCACTAAAGGGGGGGACCTATAGTTTTATGCTACCCGTGCAGGGTTTTTTTAATAAGAAACTTTTTCATGGTAGAAACAAACTCAGAGGGCTGCCATCGCCTAATGTGATGCTACCGTTAGAACTTTTTCTTTTTATATGTACCATTTTATTATCATTTGGTCTTTCATACCCATAATGGATTTCCGAGCCCGTGCTCTATCGAATGATGGACAACTGCGGCCGCAGCATTTACTAGATACGAAATTAGTTAGTTGTCTACTTACTTAAGTGACAAAGTTTATGTAGTTATGTATGTAAATAAGTGGTTTGTGTTTATGAGCGCAATAATTGTAGTGTGCGACAACATTGTTGCACAATGAAACTTTTCAAGCATGACATGTAGAAAAATTTGTTGATCTACGTTTTATTTAACTCTGTGTTTGCATTAGATAAAGTGGAAAATGATTTGGTTTTCTTTGGGGTTCCACATTGGCATTAAGGTGATTGAGACAAAAAATGGGTTTTGGAAAAGGGTTTTTTAAAGTTCAAGCAAAATCATCGCTTTGGAGGTAATCCATTTCAAATCGTACATGACGATGTCGAAAATTTGTTTTACAATAATTCGTATCGGAACTGTTTTTTATCTAATCCTACAGAGGCTCCTGTTGTCAAGCGCACGAAGTTTCTGGCCACTGTTATAGTTTAAGGTATTGAGAGTAACAAAGGATATGCTATGCAGCCACACTTCTTTACTCGAGGATTTCGAGTGAATTCTTCTGCATATTTCGAGGCTCTAGAGATAGTAGTGAACACCTGGATTGATCGTGCAAGCAGTAACGTGCTCCTTCACACAAAGCAATGGCAATACAAGAAAATTTTCATGACCTCATAACACGGAACTTATAGTCGTCAAACTCCCCAGACCTTAATCCATTAGATTACTACGTATGGGGCGTAGTTGATAGTGAGGTAATAAGCATCCACAGAGAAATGGTTCATTACCATGCACACAGGAAAAAGGCATACGCAAATATAAATATGTGAATTTCTAGTAATGTGATATTTAACTTCTTACTATTTGTGTTATTCTGTTGAGAATAGGACGATGATAGGAAAAGTAGGAAATGAAAGGGAGTGTTTCGAGTGTAATGTGTCTTGAAAAAGTCAAATCGATGGTGGTGCCTCTTAGTGTTGTTGACTTATTAACGTCTGATGCACAATCGAAATTGAACATATCTTTCATGAATTTGGTAAATGTTTCGTCATTTTTCACGTTTATGTTGAAGTCACCACAAAGAAGAATTAGTACATCGGTATCAACTTCCATGACGGGATGTACATAATGGCTGTTGTAAACATACGGAAATAGTGCTTGATGCAGCAGAGCACGGATGTTAGAGATATTTGTTCCAGGATGAATATAAACTGCACCAAGAACCATTTTAAACGTGGTATCAGCGGTGAAGCATGTAACTTCTGCCAAGCAAACGTCACTAGTGTTTCTAATAAGGCGGGTTGTATTCGACAGTTCAACGTTGACAATTTTGGCCGTGGATGTCGATGATAAATTTCTATAAATTGCCACTCCACCTGCTGCGTTTGTTTCGAAATCTGATCGATTATTCTGCCGGGTTACACATTCAAAATTTTCAATTGATCAATGGATCACAATTGTCACGCATCCAGGTTTCAGTCAGAATCAAATAATCAGACCTTGGAATCACCGTGACTTTTTCAATATCTGCTAAGTGAGCAGGCAAACTCTGTGAATTAAGGTTCGTTATTAGAGTTTGTCCTGCATTGCTTGAGTCATTACAGAATTGTACTGCAGTATCAGTAATTGGTCGAAGTGTGTGTCCACGAAGTCGAATGTATTCGTTACGGATATCTCTTATTGTCTGTGAACCGTTTCCCTCCCGTCCGTGTTTAAAGCGAAATGAAGCATATCTTTCAGTGATAATATACAAGCCTTCTATACTTGTTACCCGACTCAGCGCCACGTGCACCAACTGTTGCTGTTGCTTGGATGAGTATTTATAAACAATGACAGCAAACGACCCACCTTGTGACTTGTGAATAGTGATGGCACAAGCAGGAACGCAAGGAAACTGTTTTCGGTTGCATTTTATAGTTTTTGTTAGTGTAATGGTTACTAATTTCTTTTAAACTGGTATCCAGTTTGTAGACAAAATGTTTGGCTTGCTTTGCACGTGAGGTCGGCCTTTAACTTTAGCTCTGGTTCCTGTTGTTTCTACCGGAAACTCGAACCATAAAGTAACAATTTATTCTCTAGCTGCTGGCGAAGTTGTACTGGTCGATGGTCCTGCTTCTGCAGAATTGTCATCTACATTTGACTGCTGACGTTCGATATGTCGCAAGACACCAATAGCTCCATTTACCAACCCATCAGCGACATCTATGTTAGAAATTATCATGTAGGGATATCCTTCTGCCAAAGGCAGCAGGTACGGTAATCCATCGGTTTCTGCCACTGTCATCTTGTGTAGTTTACCTTGAACCTGTCTCTTCTCTTGTTCCTTTGAATAACCAAGCATAATATCATGTGCGAGTCAGTTGTATGCATTTAGAATTGCGCTTTGGTTGTACGAATCCACTTCATTGTTACTATAATACAGCCTGACAGCATTAGGCACGTTTTCCGTGCACCAAACCTGAGTATTATGTCTAGACTCAATAAGGGAGATATTATCGTTGCTTAGTTAAGTCCATTGCCGATTTTTGTTAGAATCGTTGGAAACCGCTCATCTTTTTGTCGCACAACACGAACCAAGTTGGCTTGCCCGATTTGAAATGGATTGACATTTGGGTATTTGAGTGTTTTCACATCATTTCGCTTATATATATTATGTACTTAACGGCTAAATAAATGATTTATAAATGTTAGAGGAATACAGCATTCTTGGAACTGGGACGTTATAGTAGCGTAGCCTGCGCTGTCTGGGGAACTAGCGCCAGTGTATAATAATACTCAATAAAAATGCAAGGAAACCAGCGAAGTCATTGCAGGAAGTACCAGAATACATTATGTTATGTTAAATTTTAGCTCAAATTTTTATACATTCAGATTTTAGTGATAGGAATTAAGAAAATAGGAAGTTAGGTTGGGCATTTAAAATAATTATTTTTTGTTCAAAAGAGAAAAAGCTGATGTAAATGTACATATATGCGTTAAAATATTAAACATTTTTAATACTTTTCATTCTAAAAAAATTTCAGATGCAACGAAAACATAAAGATTATCAAAAATATAATAATATTTTACTTAAACTTTTGGGAAATAATTTTTAATCTACGTTTAAATTTAATTAGTCAATTAATGCGTCATAGAAGGAGATTATGTTTATCTTGTATTCATTGAAATAATTCGATTTTCTTATATTGAAAATAAATTCTATTGGAAATTGGATATATTTGAAAACAATAGTTATATTTTCCCCCTATTTCTCAAATTGAGGAATTATTAGTTACAAACTGCGCTTTACAATAAAGAGTGGCAGCACTCGAAGCGCCTGTGCAGCTGTCAGGGGTGCAAAAACAAACACAAGAATTTGTAGCCAAAAGAAAACTGTCAAAGTACTAGGCATTGCCTCCCGACCGAAACTTTCCAAGTAGCTGCTTTAGTGCAATACCGATTTAAAGTATCTGTTGGAATTTCATATTTTTTTAGAGTTTATTTAGGCTGAAACAAAATCCCATTTCTGTATTTAATTAATAATTCAACTTATAGTAAATGCCTGATAATTAGACAAGCTGAAAAGTGTTTCTTCGCTCTGAGAGAGATGTATTTTATGTGTTAAGCAATTGTGTATTCCGGTGCTCCGGTTCACTAGTGCTGTGGCGTTCTTTACGGCTTTTATAACGAATGTAAAAACAAAGAAAAATGGTTTTGAAGCAATTTCTCAGCCGTAAAGTATATAAAACTATGTGAAAAAAGTGCGAGGTGCTCGTACGACAACTACCGCTCTACCCATACTTAGTGACCGGAACAAATGTCGATTCAACTCAGTGACAGAGATTTCATCTCGTGCCAATTACCGTAGCCTTTGTTTTTGCCTAGACAGTGTTAAAAATAAATAAAAATTAAGAAAAACGGACGGCCAGGAGCGAGGAGTGCCTTCAAGTGTGAGATTATAGGATATGTGAAAAGTCTGCTAATTGCCTGCCTCAAATTGACTACATTAAGGTGAATATTGGAAATTTTGTATTTTATATGTGCAACCACGTACATACATATGCACATACATTTGGCTTGCGACTTTGAGTGTGAAGCATGGAATTTTTAGCCAAAAAGCGATGCTACAAAAGAATGTATGCGGTGAAAGGGAAATTGCCACGGAAATTGGGTGGGACACAAAAAAACACATTTTTTAGTAGATGTGGAATATAGATGTGCAAAACAATCGATTGCATTAATATGCGGTCAATCATTCTGTAAACAATTGGTTTGTGAGATTACTGCAAGTTCATATGGGCCTGCTTGCATTTTCTATGAATGATTGGCGTAACTGCGAAAAGGAGTGACAACACACAGTGGAGATTTCGGAAGCATATACCAAAATTTCATAGGGAAAGTAATTGATTGGAATGGCATAAATTGCAAATGATATACAATAATGCAAGTGCGGAGTTTTGCATTTAACGTAAAACTTTTTAGGAGACTGATACTTTTTTCTCAAACGTGCATATGTTTGTGTGTATAAGTAGTCAAGTGTGGTCATTTATTTTGCCGTTCCAAGGATTATGAAATATATGAACATTACTGCAACGGCAGAGATTTCTATCCATACAACCAAGTCAACATTACTATTTATCTATTAATTTAATCGGCTGAAATATAAACCTTTCCTTTTTGAGTTGTTGTACGCAGCATAATGCGAGATTTCAGAGTCCTTGAAAAATAACCAAACATTTTTTACATCTGAGATTTTATTTTAAAATCATATTTCCCAGAAATAAATGAACAAATATTGCCCATGCATATACTTATATATAATTCCTATTAATATATATATATAATTCCTCTGATAACGGAATTCCTGATAAAGCTCAAACCTTCAAATTCATAAATTTTTCTATTTTTTGAAGCGTACGAGTTTTAGCTCTATTACAACGTAGTTTATATAAATGCAGATGCATTTGCACAAACAGATATACATATGTACATAACATTGCAACAGTATCGCCTTGCATTAATTAAAATTTTCTTGTTAATTCGCATTTGATAAGCAGCATAAAAACAATACAACAAAATACGCGAAGTAAGCCAACAAAACTAATAAGTTTTTGTTTTTGGAATTTTTTATTTATCTTATTGTCATTTAATATTAAAAACATTAGTGGGTTGCACACAATAGTAGTCTTTATACGAAGCTACATACGAGCTTCTTTGGAGCATATTTTAGGCACGGCTAGTACATAATGAGATGTTAAATTTCAGCTGCAATATGTAAGGAAAATAATAAAATCAATTCTAATTAAAGTATAAAAAATGGCAAAAAACTTCAAAAGTGTCTAAAAGTATTTTAAGTCCTTACAAATAGGCCATTTAGTTGGAAGCTGTTCCTCTTTACTCTTTGTTCCTTGCAAAGTTTTTTTCTTTCAAAATTCTAGAGCAAAGTATCCCTACAAGAACAGTGACAGTCATTTGCAGTCAATGCTTCTCTATGGTCAACAGTGAAGTAAATATTCATCACCTATGAAAAATCACAATTGATGTAATTGTTAGCCACTATTGACTAATCAAACTTCATACAAATATTCATCTCATATACACGTAGCTCATAAAGTCTACGTACACTTTACAAATATTTTTAATTTGATTAAAAACCAATATAAATTTATAGTTGAAAACATATTTTATTTACTTATTCTTTCATTACATTCTCAAGTTACAAAAGCAAAAGAAAATAACAAGATTCCTCACTTCATTGTTTTTATAACAGTAAGTAATTGCAGCAACATGTAAATATGGCAACCAGAAAGTCTGCGCAAAGCTGGTTTCTTTTAATAATACCGTTGATTTATTATGACTTTTTTTCTCGTTTTCACGCGCCTTTCATTACAATTGTTGTTATTTTAGTTGATCGGTTAGCGCACTTAGTTGCTCATTTTATTTAAAAGTGGTATGAAAACCATAGGAAAAGAAATTAGTGTATCACAAAGAAAAATAATTATAAAGTTGTGATGGAAATAGTTTCTGAAATATTGGCAAAGCTATTGGGAGAACATTTTCCTCTGTTCAACGCGTAGTAAACAATTACAAGCAAACCGGAATTTTAACATCTAACCCAGATCTGGGCGTCCAAGAGCACTATCGGCCCGAGAAGAGCGCAGCATAACCAACATGACAAATGTTAACCCTCGAATTACATCATCAAAAATTGTTGAAAACGTTAACTAAACATTTAAAAAAAGTATTTGTGCGGAAATTGCTAGAAAATGGTAAAAAAGGTAGATACCATGGTATAGTCGCTCCAAGAAAGCAGTTTATTTCACTTGTAGAACGCACAAGAGTGCATTTGAATTTGAATATAAGTAAGCCTCCAAAGTTTCCAGACGGCAGTAAATTTTGTATATTTGGAATAAGAGATCGTTAAATCGTTTGACGCAAACCAAGTTCAGCTCTTGAGAAACAAAAAGTTGTTGGTACAATCAAACGCGGCGGTGGTGAAGGTATGGTTTGGGGGTGCATGGCGGCAAGTGGTGTGGGGTACTACGATTTATTGAATGGACAATAGATAAGTGGGTGAATTTGAACATTTTAAAAAGGAACTTGAAACAGAGTGCCGCAAATTTTGGCTTATCAAGAACGCTTCGGTTTCAACAAGATAACGAACCAAGACACGCTCCGAAACATATGAAAATACCCCACAGTCGCCGAATCTCAATCATATTGAGCATCTGTGGCATCTATTAGAAAAAAGAATTGGACAGCTTGTAATGGACAAGTCAAGTGGCTTTGCGTAGTGTTAGAGCAGAAGATTACAACTATAAATTAATATTGTGTTTTGAATGTACGCAGACTTTATGGGCCATGTGTAAATGAAAATCGAACTATAATATTTTTTCGTTATACTTTCTTAACATTTCATAAATAATAATATTTTACATATTTTTATTATTATTCGAAGTTTAGCAGCGCATTTTAAAGTGCAAAGGGAACAATAGCGTATCATCTAAGGTGCTATCACATCAAAATCATAAGGTTGTAAAACACCTGCATGCAATGGCTTTTAGGGTGCACAAAACAATTGTTACTATTGGTTAATTTTTTAATTAAAAAGATTATTAATATTGATATTAAAAAAATACAGTGAACTCTCCTACTCTTAACGGACAACTCTCTTAAACGGACACCTCCCATAAGCGGACATTTTTTTCAGTACCGCAAAAATCCTTAGGGATATTCTAAAGTTTTCTCTTTTGAGCGGACAAGCCTCCCATAACAGGGCGCGGATACTTTTTCCCCTCACTAAAGATATTTTAGTTCTCTCACAAGCGGATAGCTTAAAAACTCTGCCTTGGAGTTTTCAAAATCAATAAATATTTTATATGCTGTTTATTTCATTCAAGAAGCGTGGGAGCAAGTGAGTCCATAGACAGTGAAAAATTGTTAAGTGCAAGCTGACTTTGAGAAAACAAACTACCCTAATGGCGATAGGACGGTTATACCGCAGAGGATGAGCTTCTACTATCGGCAATTGCTCAGTTCACCAGCATTATTAATCTAGCTCAGAAACAAATTCAAGGTGACGTTGTAACTATGTTAATTTAGGTAATCAAGGACGAGGGAACGAAAAATATTAATACTGAAGTGGCAACTCGTGAGATTGACGATTAATTCACTGCTTATAAAAAGACTTATTTAGCAACGAGAAAACTAAACGGTCTTTCTTTGTATGACAGCGACTTCAAAGGTATTGAATTGCTTACTGATCTTCATATATACCATCAAGGTATTCAAATTAAAGGAAAAACTCGCGAAAATAAAATTTCTGACTTTTTTAAATGAATTTGAATACCTTGCATAACAAAATTTGCTTTTACATTTGTCGTTTGTTTACAAATTCTGTTTATTTTGTCTAATATTTACGTGTACATCAGTTCTGGTTTTGGAAATAAAACTGATCAAATATTAACACTAGATTTACCAGCTATTTAAATATACCTATTTCTACCAAAACCAGTCAAAGGGACTGGTGTGTAAGAAAAACTGCTTATTGTGACTTCCAGTCTTTATCAACTCCTAAAAAATTACAAAAAAAATTGAACAATATTAATTGTAATAGGTAAATAGTTGGAATATCAAATTCGTTGAGTTTTTTCCGTGAAGTCTGAAATTGTGAAGCAAGTTCTTTTACTAATCTAGACAGAAAGTCTGTGAGATAGGCGAGACATTTTCTCCTGTTGTGTTTTTGTACAATATATTCAGCTATTTATTCTGGCTATATTATAAAACGATACAGTTGCAGGTAATTTCTTAGCAGCTTTATCCATTTAGATGTGTTTATGCTTTATACCTAGCAAAAGTACTTTTTTATTTGGTTTGCATTTATAAATGGTTAGTGTGTATCTATTGGATTGGTACAACAACGTTGAGAAACCTGCCATGCTGTCTGTTTTCTGTAAAATTTGCTTTTACATTTGTCGTTTGTTTACAAATTCTGTTCATTTCGTCAAATATTTACGTGTATATCTGTTCTGGTTTTGGAAATAAAACTGATCAAATATTAACACTAGATTTACCAGCTATTTAAATACACCTATTTCTAACAAAACCAGTCAAATATACTGGTGTATAAGAAAAACTGCTAATTGTGACTTCCAGCTTTTATCGACTCCTAAAAAATTACAAAAAAAGTTGAACAATATTAATTGTAAAAGGTAAATGGATTTATAGACATCGTCAAATACAGTTTGTCGGTAACAATTTCTACATAGGTAGATTTTCATGAGTGTAAACTCTTCTCATACATTTTTTGTTTTGCATGTCTTACAAATATTTGTATGTAGTTTGATTATTATTGCAATATTCTATTTGGAACCATTTGCGTACAGAAACTGTGCCACCGGGAAGTCTGAAATTGTGAAGCAAGTTCTTTTACTAATCTAGACAGAAAGTCTATGAGATATGTGAGATTGGTACAACAACGTTGAGAAACGTGCCATGCTGTCTGTTTCCTGCTTGGAAGTTTTCGACAATTCCCTTTTTGTTTGCACGTATTGTTCCAAGCAACGAAATATTTTTAGATCTTAACTTTAACGCCAAAGGAATACTTTTAAAGAAATTATCGGTTGTTACATTTCTACTCCCCATGGTATACGGTTCAAGTAGTTTCCTTACGACAAATTCGCTTAGGGGGCTGGTGCATTTCGAGACTCCTCTTTTTCTAAATACGGTTAGCCACATTTCGTCTCTACTTTAGACGCCAGCCAAAAATGTACATATGCCAAATTTATGGGGTTTTTTTGGCATATACGAAGTAAATCTGTATCTGGCCTCTGTTGGAAACAGTTGCTCATCCACGGCAATGTAAGCTGCCGATTCGAAGCAGTTTTCACTGTTTTCAATAACTTTGTCCCAAACTGCTGAGACTAGAGCATTTGTCTGTTTGCAAACGTTGACTCTTCTAATTTCTTTTGTCGAAACGAATGTATCGCAGAATCTGAATAAAATCTCGACTACACATAGAGCTAGAGAAAAATGATGGCCCCCACTTTTTGTTCTACAAATATTGGAGCCACAAAGTGTTTTCTTCGCACGCCCCACTTGCAAACAATATTGCAAGAAATACCTTCAATTTTGCGTAATTGTCCAGCTTTCTCTCAAAACTCGAGAGGCTTCTAACTCTGTAAAAATACTTATATGCTCCAAAATATGGTTGTAATAGGAACGCAATAGCAACAGCTCAATGCCGATAATGTAACGAACAAAGCCTTGGCGCTATATTTACTGCATCGGTCTCATGATTCCTCCGAAATCACACGTTTCTTCATAAAAACTTGCACCAGTCATTTTGACTTGTACTGGTATAAATGTCAATAGCAAAAAATATATTTGTTATTAATGCATATAAAGTAACATTATGTTCCTAAAATATATTAACCACTTATAGCTACAAAAGTCATAACATCATTTCGGAAAGCAAACTTTATATGTAGTAGGAGCTTTGAATTGAAATGGCACGACCAGTCAAAATGATTGTTCTGGTAAATCTAGTGTTAAAGATCAGTCACAAACTATTTTAACTTTTCTTATACTTTTCTCATAAGGGGACAAATTTTTCAGTCCCTTAGGTGTCCGTTTAAGAGAGAGTACACTGTACTAACTAATATATTCTTTGAGTAAAAATGAAAAAAAATTCCCCTACATCAAATTGCTTTTTGTATACTTTTTCCAACAAAAACGTTCTTCTTCTGTATTGCTTATTCGTTTACGAATGTATAGTGATCATACAATATTTATATTTTTTTGTTTATTAACTACATACATGCATACATTACTCAAAACGTTCATATATTATTTAATTCATATTATTTACAATCTTTATATATATATTTCTTATGTTCGTGTGTTTGTCACTGAACTCCTCCTAAACGACTGAACCGATTTTGATGAAATTTTTTGTGTGTTCAATGGGATTCGAGAATGGTTTAGATTCACAATTTGGTGACTAGGGTCTCGAGATAGAGACCAAAACGTGGACCCGGGTAACCCTAGAATGTGTTTGTACAATATGGATATCAAATTGAAGCTGTTGGTGAATGCTTTAGTACAGAGTATTTTTCATGCCGCTCCGTGACTGGGATCTCGAGATATAGGTCAAAACGTGGACCCGGGTAACCTTTGGTTGTGTATGTACAATATGGGTATCAAATGAAAGCTGTTGATAAGTGCTTTAATACGGGGTAATTTTCATACCTTTTGATGACTAGGGTCTCGAAATATATGCCAAAACGTGGACCCGCCGTGTCTTTGCACCGAATTAAACCAAACTTACAAACATTGTTAAGGAGGTATTGAAGATGGTTTCCGTATAGTTTGGATACCTATTGGTAGATAGGGTCTCGAGATATAGGTCAAAACGTGGACCCGGGTAACCTTCGGACGTGTATGTACAATATGGGTATCAAATGGAAGCTGTTGGTGAATGCTTTAGTTCAGAGTATTTCCATCCGCTCCGTGACTAGGGTCTCGAGGTAGAGACCAAAACGTGGACCCTAGAATATGTTTGTACAATATGGATATCAAATGAAAGCTGTGGTTAAGTGCTTTAATACGGGTTAATTTTCATACCTATTGATGACTGGGGTCTCGAAATATATGCCAAAACGTGGACCCGCCGTGTCTTTAAACCGAATTAAACCGAACTTACACACATTGTTAAGTAGGTATTGAAGATGGTTTCCGTATAGTTTGAATACCTATTGGTAGATACGGTCTCGAGATATAGGTCAAAACGTGGACCCGGGTAACCCTAGGATGTGTTTGTACAATATGGGTAGCAAATGGAAGCTGCTGATGATTCTATAGTATAGAGTATTTTTAATGCCCCTCCGTAACTAGGGTCTCGAGATATAGACCAAAACGTGGACCTGGATAACCCTAGGATGTGTTTGAACCGGTACCTTACCTGTATATAGGTGACCACCACAATCAAATTTTAAAAAAGTACAGAAAAGGCTATTGTGACATCTTTAGAAAGTATGTTGAATGAAAAAAATCAACTAATTCAACTGTTTAAACATTTTACGAGTTCTGTGAAGAAAACTTAATATGAAAAATTTATTGCGATATAAAACAAACATTTTATGTATGGTGGTGCGAAGCCCACTGGGTGATGCTAGTTTCTTTATAAATATCTCTATTTTTAGCTGCATCCCATAATTCTGCAACATTGCATATGCCCGTCCAATGCCTTATATTTCGTAACCATGATAACTGCTTCCGGCCAACGCATCGTTTCCCTTCAATTTTTCCTTCCAGTATTAATTGTAAATGAGCTTTTTCTAATAGCGGTCGCCCCTCGGCAGGCAATGGCAAACCTCCGAGTGTATTTCTGCCGTGAAAAAGCTCCTCATAAAAATATTTTTTATTGTGTTTCGTGGCCTTGTTGAGAGGCGAGTTCAGTGAACATTTTATTTCACATTCGGGACCTGTCTATTGGCCACCCAGATCGTGCGATGTAACGCCTTTAGATTATTTTTTGTGGGGCTATGTTAAAGCTCATGTCTATTCAGACAAGCCTACTTCAATTAACGCATTGGAAGACAACATTAAAGCATTTACAGGGTGAACGATATGAAGAGTTACTTATTCACAACACCATAACTTTTTTGTGTGAAATTAGTTTTTATTGATTTCAAAGGCAAAATTGTTCAAAAACGATTACAATTTTAACATATATTCACTTTAGCTCGATATGACCACATTTTGCTTTAACTATAGCCTTCAAACGGTCAAAAAATGAGTTGCATGCTGCACGAATGTGATCTTGAAGTATTTTGGCCCATTCTCGTATAATCGCTTTTTTCAGCGCATCCATACTGGTATATTTTTTAGTCCTCACCTTGCTCTCCAAAATGGACCAGATGGAATAGTCCATCGGATTAGCGCCTGGCAAATTCGAAAGCCATTGTGTGGACGAAATGAAGTGTGGAACATGATTTTTTAACCATTCTTGGTTCACACGAGCTTTATAAGACGGTGCCGAGTCCTGTTGGAATGTCCATGATCTACGACCGAAATGTTTACGTGTCCGCGGCTCTAAAGCAGCTTCTAAAACATTTTCCCGATAAAAAGTCGCAGTGTGAGATACCGGCCGAAACATTGGAAAGAGTATGCCAAATTTGGACTAAGCGGATGGACTATTCAAAGCGCAGTCGCGCTTGCTTGCAACATTTGCTTGAAATAATCTTCAAACATTAAATTATATGGACTGTCCTATCGATTTAAATAAAAATTTCATGAATTTTTCTGAATTTTACGTGTGTTTTTTTGAAAAACTTTCCTATAGCTCTTAAAAAATGACTCTTTATAATCTCTCCTAACGGAAACCTCTACTAGCCGGACATTTTCCTTGGGCGGACATTATTTTACATAGCAAATCTTAAGTATCGGAGTGGGACAAAAGCTGACTAAAGTTAAGTTTCCGTCCAAGGGATGTTTCACTGTATATGATAAAAAATCATAAATCTTTCACATGCTATATTTTTACTTAACTAGCTGGTATTTGATGCACACATACATATGTACTGTCATTCACAGGCCCAATCCCACCGCCTCACCTTTAGAAAAGCAAATTAAATTGTTTAATCATCCATAGCTGGTCAAATAATTGCATATATAAAAATTGAATAAACAAAGTTCAACTAATATTACTTAAAAAAAACAACATCAAATAAAAAGCTTAACAAAAATTTAATAAATATTTTTTATCTATATCTAAAATATGTGTGTATTAGGGTTGCTAACTTTCGCAATTTTTTTTATCCCGGAAATTTCGAGATATTGTTTTGTATCACCGGATCCCCAATTAATCAAACCACGGAGTTGTGCTAATCGCCGCTAGACTGTGCCCTAGAACCACTCATGCAAGAAAATGATCAGCATAGTGCAAAATATAAGCAGGTTTTGAGATTTCTTCAGAGGGTTTGCAACGTATTTCTTGCAGAGTTATTGTGCTCATCTCATAGTTTGTTAATTATTTGGCAATTTCCCGCACTTCTACCACTTTTAATATAGTTAATTACATGGAATGTAAGAAAGTAATTTTTTTCATTTCTCGTCTTCGATTACTGCTCAGTTAGCTCTACGATAGGATTATTATCTACTACATTTGATTGCTAATAGTTTACAGTGTCCGCCTTTTGCTCTAGCTTTTACTGGTACTCAGGGCAGTTGCTCCTTTCAAAATCGCGCGAGTTGGTTAACAGTTTGTTGTTGGCCACATGTTCTGAATTCTCTCCGCCGTGTTTAATTCTAGAGATATTTAAGCTCCTTCAGTGATCGTTTTAAAATTAGGTAAATGAGTTTTTTTTTTCATTTTGTACCGAATGGCCAAAAGATATACAAAATCAGTCGAAAAAGTATAAAAATTTAAAAGCCTTATAAATATTGTTTCCAGTGAGGTAAAATTCTGTATAAGAAAGTTTTTTGCTGAAATAAAACGCGGCGTGTCAAGGTAGGAAAACATATAAATAGTTTAAGGAGCTTATCAACGAAAGCTGCAAGAACTTTTTAATGGTTATAATGTGACAGTAACTGCTGGTTTTGACAAGTGTTTTATTTTTAATAAATCCGCAACTGAGTTTATCTGTAGTGCAAATTACTCACCTTTAACGATTCGACAATCGTTATTTTTATCTACAAAATTTGCAATTGGAACTAACAATTGAGCTAACTTATCGCAAACTTATGTTAAATAACACTAAATAGTTGTTTTCTTCCATTTGTTCAAACCGATAGAGAGTGGCATCTCTGTCAAATTAAATAACAAAACGAGCGCAAAACGCAAATACGAATGCAAAAACAACAAACCTATGCATACAAGTCAAGCTGTTAAATTCAACTTTGAGTGCTTTTTTAAACGATATTTCTGCAAATTGGGTAAAATAAAATAACTATTTATTTGAAGCTAATATTTACTTAATAATTTTTTAGGTCGTTGATAACATTCAGTCCAGTAATTTAAAAGCAGAATTTAGAATTGAATAATAAGTTTGAAAATCACAAGATTTTCCTGTTTTTCAGTCGAAATTACTGTTATTCTGGAACCTCTGAGTTGACTGTCAAGCTGAGAAATTAGGTTCTCATACAAGTTTCGAATTAACAGGAATATTTTTTCGAAATCCTCTGGACTTAGTCGCACCAAATTTATTGACATTTAATCTCATGATTTTTTAGCTATTATCTTTTTAAAGAGTTGGTTTAAACAGCTGACGCACGTTTCGTGTTTTGTTTCACTGTCAAACATCTTCAGTTTAGTCTATAATTTAACCATGAATCGTCTTACAAACGAACAACGCTTGCAAATCATTGAATTGTATTATAAAAATGCGTGTTCCGTTAAGAAAGTTTAAGATCCACTTTTTTATCGAAAAATTGTGTTCAGCGACGAAGCTCATTTTTGGATCAATGGGTACGTAAATAAGCAGAATTGTCGATTTTGGAGTGAAGATCAGCCAGAAGAATGATTTTGCCCTCTCGATTTTTGTTACGAAACAGATTATCGTTATAGCAAAATAGTTAAAATTGGGGTGAAGGAAAGATGAGAATGCGAATATCTTTAAAATATGTTAGTGAATTCCTCTACTGAAGTCTATATAAATTGACTTATATAAGTTTTTATATCGAAAATATCCTTTTTACATTTGTAGAAGAGTGTGCAATTGATCATATGTATGTATTCAGCTTTCCCATAAATATTATAAATAATATTTGTCAATAATTGAATTTCTTCCAAATTACTCAAGATCCTAATTAATTTTTGATTCTTTAGATATTTGTGTTATTTGTTTTATTGTTTGTGTTAATTTGCTCTATTCATTAGCTTCAAATTTTGAAAAAAGTTCTTTAAGTTCTTTTTTTTTTAGTGAATCCTTAGTAGCCCAACACAAAATTGTATCCTTAAAATTTATTTTAACGTATTCCAAAATTGTACCAAAAATGTTAATGTAATACCAATGTACACTTCACTTCCAAATTGTGCCAAAAAAAGTGCATTTGTACCATTAATTTCATCAGTACTCTACTCTCTCGGAATTTTCATCCTTGGTATTTTTCTGCTGTTGTTTTCCACCGATATTCTCATATTTCGCAGCAGATCATCGCTATTATCCATGTATGTGTCACAGTCATCACACACAAAATGCACATGCAAGGTAATATCGATTCTACAAATACAACAATTTGGTGGGCTATTGCCAAATTTTTCGGCTATTCTTCCTTGAAGGAAGAAGAGAGAAAGATAATACTAACATTTTCCCTTTGACTATCAGGCACCAATCAGCTGATGGTACAATATCAGTTTGTATAGATTTGCCTTGCCTACATACATAGTTATGTCGCGTGAGAACATTCTCACTGCACTCATCCAATTTCGATCACTTTTTGGTTCAGTGGTAAACTTTGCCGCATATACCGTGACAACGGATTCCGCTCTCACCGCGAATAGGATTTTTGCACTTATGGTAGTTATCCATTTTCGTAACTTTTTGCACTTTATTAAATTCACTTTGTATTGGTATTTTATTGGTTACTAGTTAGTATATTGCAGAAAGTGTCGCACTTTTTCGCTAAATATTTTAAACTCAAAATGTCTTGCTTTGTTTTGAAACATTAGACAAATTCACACGCGCGCAACGCTGGGAGAATACACAACCGGTGAAACGCTTTTATTTTAAAAATTTAGTGTAATTAATCGTACCTAATTGCGTCCTTTTGCTTAGTTTTTTGTTTTCTATAGTGTATAAATTTATATTTATAAACCGTATAACTCGAACTTGCAGGAGTAAATCAAAAACATGCCCGCTCTCGACATGTATGTATTAAACTTTTGTATAATAATTCAAGATGTAAAATAAAAAAAAAATTGTTTTCCAAAATCCACATACACATAAACTGCGATAAATAACTAGTGGATTTATTGACAAATTTTCACTATTTACTGGTTTCTCATTTAGTGTTATTTATTATTTTATGATAAAAAGCTATTATATCCAATTTTCAAACTTTGTGTAAGTTAAAAAAAAATCAACAACAATCAAATTTTCATCAAAACTTCCGAGCTTTCATCAAAATTTACAAAAATTTCGAGTATGCAATTTTAAAGCCTATTGAATTCTGGTCGTATAAAATGCAAGTCTCAAGTGCCTCAAAAGTCGAGTTTATTTTTCACAATTTTTCTTTGCTGGCGGTCTGCATTTTACAGTGCAGATTTATAATTTTTACGAATGGCGTCAAATGTCAATCATCTTTGACACTTGTAAACAGCTGCAGTATACAAACAGACAAGCAAAGGAGTGCGTAAAGGTCATATCCATCAAGGTCCATCACTCAAAATTGTTGCTTTTAGTGGTAAAAAAGTTATTCAACATCAAAATTAATAAAATGCTCGATATTTTTTTTATAAGGAAGAAAACAGCGAACACCCTCAGCAACAAAAAAAAAAAAAAAAAAAAAATGTTAAATGTTAATGTTCGTGCAATTTATTATACTAAAATTCATTGAGCTGGGCCAGAGCATATCGAAAGTTTTCTGAAAATTCTGTTTGAAAAGTATGAAATTTTGATAATTTTGTTTTAATATGTACACAGTTTGAAAATTGGACTTATAGGGTTTTGTAGGAAACGGTGAATAATTTTTCCATAATTTAATGAAAGTTTAAAACGATATGTAGATATGTAACTGATTTACAATCGGCGATAGAATTTATTAGAATTTTAATATCATTTACATTTTACTAACACGTACGTAAACAAGTTTTAAATAAAATATATTCACGCTAAAATATAATGCATACAAAATTTTTAGGTTCCTAAATGAGGCTTCCGTGTGCACTTACATAGGTATGGAAATAATAACATTAAAAACAAAAATTATTATATAACCAAAGCTCGGTTTGACATTTTACTGTTTTGCTAATATTTGTTGGAATATGTAATTTTTTCTCCTTATTGAGTCACTTTACCCAATTTAAATTAATTAACAGCTTTTTTGAAGTGTGGCGTGCTTCGCGGTTTTGCAATTAATTAACAATTTAAATAACTTGCAACAATAATTCATTGAAATAAACGAATAAAAAATTCATTCACAAAGCAGAAAGGCTTAAATGTAGCAAAAGCGGTAAAGAAAAAAAAACATAATTATCCATATTATGTAGTGTGTTTGTGTGTATGAAATACAGCTGTGCTCATATTAATAGTGCCACACAACCAAAGTTCCTCAGTCTGATTGAAAATTCTCTGAACAAAAAACAAAAAAACTGCAATAAAACGTGGCGCAAAATTAATCGCCCTATCGGTAAATTTATAATTTTTGCAAACGGCGTCGTACGTCAATCATATACCACTTATATAACAAAAAATAGTTACAAATTTAATCTTCAAAATATTAGCCATCGTTAGCGACACATTTTCCCCATCTCTCAGGCAATTTGTGGATGCCGCGCCAAAAAAAATTGGCCGTCTTTGGCCGCTAACCAATCATCGAGCCATTTTTTGGTTTCTTCGTAAGAATCGAAGCGCTTCTCGGAAAGTGCGTCGATGCAAGCAAATGATAATTGGAAGGCGCCAAGTCTGGTGAGTAAGCCATATGCACCAACGGCTCCCAATCGTACGTCTCCACCAATTCCCGCGTTGGTTCGATGTGGCGGTGCATTGTCACATTGTCAGTTCATGCGGTACTCTACTGCCGACCTTTAAAATCATGCACATGTCTTTCAAACGTTTTTTGGTCACTCCCATCATTTCTTGCGTTTGTCCATCATCTTCATCCAGCAATGCTTGCAATTCGGCGTCCTCAAACTTTTTCGGTGGCCGGCCATGGTCCTCGTTCTCCACGCTAAAATCACCACTTCGGAATTTTTCAAACCACCTGAAGCACTGTGCTCTACTTAGAAAATGTCCACCATATGCTTCTATAAGCATTTGATGAGCTTGAGAAGCGTTTTTCTTCAATTGATAACAGAAAATCAACGATGTCCGCAAATCGTAGTTTGAAGGCACGATATTCGACATTTTTAAGAGCGACAAAAATGCATTGTTGTATGAAACGTAACAAACAATGAACTGAATATTATTGACAGATGACAGATGAAAAAACAAGACATTTGGGAAGGTGTAAAAATACTCCTAGCGACATCTATGTACTAATATCTGAAAGTCTCATTTCATAGGTATATACCTGGTATGACATTTCTGACCTAGACGGCTGCATTATATAAACAGAAAAACAATCCAGCGCGTAAAGGTCAAAATGTACAATTCCATAATTTAAAAGCATTTTTGGTTTTATTTAGTAAAGGAATTATTCAAAAAGAAAATTGTATGATTAATTTGGCGCCACCGTGTACATATAATAAAAATGGTAAAGTGAAGTTTGTAAACATGTACCGAAAATTACGAAGACCTTATTTCGGAAAAATATGTGCATAGGACATTCCATAGGACAAAGGCGGTAGATTTGGACAAAAATTTACGGACACATTTTTGAGTTAATTGGAATTTCTATATCCGATTCTATACCAAAAACATTTTAGACAATTACGGTATACAAATTTTGAAAATCTTGTCATTTTGGAGTTCCATTTTATAAAACAATTTTTTCAATAAATTTTTTTCTGATAGTAATCATAATTTCGCAATTCATTAAAAGTTCGTTTTTTTTTCGAAATCTGGACGAGGAATACTATAGTTTTACTAAAAACTCGATACGAGGCACGGAAGCGAATGTTAACAATCGAGTAAATTGTAAATGAATATAGAAATTCCTTATTAATTGTCTAACCAATTTTTTTTTTTTAAATGAAATGCAACAGAACAGGAGTCATGAAGTTTTGCAAATAAGGCCCTAAACCAAAAATCACTCAACAATTTTTCCATATATTTTCCAAAAGCCTAACATACGTATCAGTCTGTTTTCCATATAGAGCCAGTAAAAAATGGTCTGCTTAGTCCAAAAAGTGTGTCTAATGGGTAAAAAATTTCTTTCAGCTAGTAAATAAAACGCTTTCATTGACTTATTTTTTTTTATGTGTTCCCTATTATGCTTTATAAAAATTTTCACACATTATATTTCTCCGAAATTATGTAGGTTGTTTTGGCGTCATAACTCGTAATTTAACCTTTAATTCTATGCAATACCAATAACTATGCCCGATGTACAGAATGCGGAGGTGTGGCCAACATCAGACCGTTAACCAGCTCTCAGCGAATTTGAAGGAATCAGCTGAATGGCTGACATAACCGTGGGCATGACTGAGATTGGGGCGGAGATATACGAAACAAATCAGCATAGTTTTCGCTCATGTCGCTTCGTTGCCTTCTGAACAACGACTGATTGGACGAGTGTGTGAATATTTGTGCAATGAGCGGGCAGAATTCGGTTGCCGAGTACCCGTTAACGTGGCAGCCGAAGTTACTCGCTCGTTTTCGTTTTTCACACCAGCTGAATGCTAGATCTGGTAACCTATCATTCTTGTGCAGATTTCTGCTGCCAAGTCCACGCTGACGTGGCAATTTTGCTTCGGATGGCCAAACCTTGTATTCTATTAGCCTTGAAACAACTGAAGAGAAGTTGTTCTACCCTTTTTTCCTAGGAAATGCTCTTAGATACCATTCAGTACTGTAAGGCGCTCCAACTACGGTTAGCCAAACTTAACTAATTTTGAGATGTTCCTTCCTTCAACTCCGACATATGTATTTGTGGTCTTACCGTTCCAGTTCGGTTGGTCAGATATTTAATTCCATTGAATATTTCCTAACCACTATTAATTCGGCTATCCCTAGGCTTTTTCTTCCATATAAAAAAATTATTATACAAAAATTTTACGAACTACATATAAAACTGCGTGCCCAAAAATTATTTAAAAACTCGGATTAAAAAGTTCTAAGTTTTGCTGTAAATTGTTTGTATTTTGTAAATTTTTTACATAGCGTAAGACTTGAAGTTATATAGCTTTTGTAGGAAAATTAACCTTATTTTGTACAATAAAAGGTACTATTATTTTGATCGTCACTGTAATTGTTGCTATTTATACGAACACGAACGAATGCTTAAAAAATAAACTGGTTTATCATATTTTTTCTATTTTCTCACTTCATTTTTCTCTATTTTGGTTTTTACGCTTAGTTCATTGAACTCAACCGCCGCCAATTGCTAATAAAGTTGAGCGCTCGGGTAATAACAATGTGAATTTTTAGTGGCTAAAGCAATATAATAAACAAGCGGTAATCAAATTGTTGTTGTTTTTTTTTTTGTATTTTGTTTTACTCAACAGTCACATTGTTTTTATTACACTTGCTAATGTACTCGTAGAGGTGCCTGAAGTAAATGCGTACGTAATTGTTTATTTATTACAATTATTTTGTTAGATTAATATTTCCACCTAAATTGATCGCACTGAATTCGTTAAGCCGTTCGCTCTGTTCTCGGTAATATATTATATATACATGTATACATATGTTTGTATGTGTCAAAGTTATTGATTATGCACTAGTACAATTCCGTACACAAATAATCGCATTCGCACAAAGCAATTTGCCTCTTTCTTTTCATGTAAATACGAGTATATGTTTCTAATTAATGAGTTTTCAAGCTAAAGTATATCTGTAATAATTCAAATGTCAAAAATATGTGTGGTAATAGGTCACTGGCTTAGATTTCGTATGTGAGTTGTCTGAAGCACAAAATCAGAAGAAAAAGAATCGTGTCCACATGTTATTATTTTCCATCTCCATACATATGAATACAGCTTCGCTCTTCCTTTCATGTTTTTCACTTACACCCTTTATGATTTACAAAAGTTTGGTGCGGTTCACTAGCCCGCAGTAAAATGGCTAAATTGCTTTAATTGCTCTCTTATCCACCTTATTCTCCAGATTTAATCACTTTTTATCTATTTTATCGACTTTGACAGCTGAACAATATCCGTGATGTGGCGACAATTTTATTCATAGTGAGATATTTACAAAATGCGCAGTTTTTCGCTTGCTAATTTAGATATTACCTGTGGCCAATTTACAAAGTTAGCCACCACTCCAAATCAAAAGCGAAGGCGAACATTCTCTCTCAAAGGAAAGAAAAAGCAAAAAATTAACGAATCGGCATCACCTGCAAAAACCGGTAGAAGAAGACATATCAGCTGAGTTTGTTTTGTGGCGTCCATCAAAGTCGCCATAAATATACTTTATGTAACTATTATCAATATTTGTGGTGTTCGATACCATTATCTATCAAAATTAGATATAGAAAATTCGAATAATGAACCAAAATAGTGCAATCAATTGCCTTTTGAACTCATTAGACTATATTTTGTGGGGCGCCGAAGAGCGCACATACATTTTATGTCAACTATCTAGGGAATGTTCAAGGGTTGGAACAATAAATCCACGTTGCTATTGATTTGATAAAATTCCACACGATAGTTGGTTTACCCATAACTCACACATTAAACATAAAATCCATAGAACTCATGGGCAGGTTGAGCTGGTAGTTACTATCATTGGTCCTCCCAAACCAATATAGCAGTTTATGTTATAAAATCATGACACAAAAATGATCGAATTTTTCATTGAAAAGAATTAGGTCAGAAGAATTGAAGTTTCATACTTTAACATATGAAAATTAGGCAGCCTAATTGGTTATAAGAACAGGTAGAAGATATCAAATTGGTTGAAAATATCCCCAAAATACGTGTAGAAACTCGGTTAGAAGGAAAAGCACGGAAAAAACCAAGTTAGCGCAGTTTTACTCCAAATTGTACTTCGAGTTACTAAAAATTTGTGTAAACTACAAAATAAAATATTTATATTAAATATGTGTGAGTCAGTTATTGTTAGTTTTCTGGCTGATCTTCAGTGACTGCAATGGAATAAGTGCTCACATGCCCGACCGACTCCACGATTTTCATTATTTCATAGACGTTTTGAGGATAGGCCTACTCGAGTCTCATTTTCGATGCCTATGTTACCAGAACGGAATCATTGGAACATCACTTTGCTATTGCATTATATACTCTCTTAGGTCGCTAAGTATCAAAATTTTATCATCAAAACGAAACTGATTTGAATCAAATACTATGAAAAATTGTAAAATTATTGACAGTTGAGTGTCAGAAGTAATCGAATACATAGAATGATTTGTTTCTTTTTTTGTTGCGGTAGTCAATAAACACATTTCTAAAAATCCTATCGGGCTTATAAGTCGCTTTTAATTTTCATAAAGTCGTAAATTATAATGGTTTATGTTAGTAACAGCAATTTGTAGAATAAAAAACTAATTATATTTTTGATGTCCTTTATCTACTCAGAGAAAGTGTGTAATAATTAAGTGTACCATCCTATCGCGACGCCATCTTTCCCGCTAACATAAAGGAAACAATTTGAAATTGTTGACCCGACTAGACGTCATAAAGTTCGGCCGTCTTCGTCTAGGGCATACAAAGACTACACATGGACATTTCATGACCAACACCAACACAACTACGTGCACGTGCAACCCGGACGTAAGATGTACCATACTCCATATCCCCTTTTATTGCCCATTATACACCGCCCGCAGGAGACAAATCTTCAGCAACTCAAATCCAATAACGCATCTATCTTCCCCAACCTCCGATTCAATACCTTTAATAACCAAATTCCTTAAAATAACCAACCCATACCATAGAATGTAAGACACAATACAAAAGTACTCCATATACACAGTTTAAGCGTAAGGCTTCGACGCTATCGCTTCATGTAACAATTAGCTTATAAGATTTACTCTCTAAGTCAATTTTTATAAATAAATAAAATAAATTTGAAATTGTTTTGCCAACGCTCTCTGAAAACTAACCCACTCAAAAATTAATCCACTTGTTTTTTTTTTTAATTATAAATGTGTGCTTTAAAAAACAAAAAATCACTTATTAGAGAATTTTTATTTTTTATATTTAAGGGTTTTTTAATTATTTGCCGCATATGGGCCCATATATGGTATTGCGGTTTTGATTCAATTTCATTTTCAAATTAAGTATTATAAAATAATTCAAACTATTTTAATCCATCAAATATATATTAAGCATTAATAAAACGCAAACAAATTGCCCTAAATTTTATGACATTTCAAAATAACTTCACTTTTGTGCCAGTGCGTGAAAAAGCAGAATTGAGGTGCGAGTGACTCAATTTCAAAAAACGATAACAGAGTAAATCTTACGCACTTTTTGACAAAACAAACATATTTTCTTAGATTTGATTTATTCATATTTCTTGGTGAAAAGTAATTTTTCCGATTTCTATACTTAGCAACTAGTTTTTATAGACCATATAGTTCCGTAAAAATAAAAAAAAACCAAAATATAAAGATTTTTCATAACTTTTCTTTTACTATGTCTTATTGATAATTAAATAAAGCTATTTCCATCGTAAAACATATTTTGTCAACGCTTTATTAATACATTTTGTACCCATCTATTTTTAGATTATCTCACGTGGCGCTTTAGATTTAAGAGGTGTCGTAAACCCTACTTAAAACGTGTGTTCTTCGTAGCATACTAAAAAAATATATATATAGAATTTCAATTCACAGTGGTTTAGGTTTTTGCGTTATAGGGTTAAGTCAGTGTTAAAGCCATGCAACACGGTGAGAATTTGTACTCATTTTTGTATCTATCATAGGTGAGGTTTGTAAAAATCATAAAAAACACATAACATCACAAATATTTGATATAAAAAAATTTAAAAATAAAAATGTAAAAAACGTACTTTATATATATATATATACTATTGGCTATATATATATGTATACTATTGGCTACTAAAATTTGTTGACAGTAAAATGATTTTCGAAAAGCACACAAAGATATGGCAACCTGCGTCTAATGAATTGGCAGTTGAAATTTGAAAATTGTCACTATACCTCCCTTAGCCGCTGCGTGTGCGGTATATTGCATCATTCGCCGCTTATCGCTTATTCGTTTACATTATAATCTATTTTCAAACAGCTGCCTCCTTTCGCTCACCATACTCACATATGATAATTATTTATTAATTATTATTTTGCTCGATATACCTTGTGCATATTTGTGCATAGCTTTCGTTTGAAAATTTTCCTCTCAATATCTTTTTTACTTTTCAATCGCAGGTTTAATAATACGTTTTTTCTCTATTCATCTATTTTTAAATTGCACAAGTTGTTGCCCTGACATACAATGTCTGCAGGTACATAAGTAGATATACATATATGTACATGCATGCTTGTATGTATGTATGTATGTATATGTGTGCTGTGCTTGCAGATTGCAATGAAGCAGCATTTAAGCCTACTTATGAGTGTTAGCTAGCATTGCCTGCACATACACCCAAGCACACAATACACAATTTCTTACATACATACATACGAGTGCATACAAAAGTTGTAAGAATATGCACTATATTTATGTAAATGTGTGTCAGAGCATACCGGCAGCCCTACGTTTGGGGATTTGTTGGCGCTAATAACAGCTGTCGCCGGTGTGACCATCACTAATATGCGTTCATGTATGTAAGTATTTACCGCTCAACTTATTCGAGAGTATGTGCGAATGGGGGATTCGCCGGGGCCGTTGACTATCGTTGAGACCAAGCGGCTGCTGCAATGGCGACTGCGTCAGCTGTGTCCATTCACTTTGCTCAACTGAGGTGTTGCTACTATTGGCGGCTGCCTTTGGTGGCAAAAATATTGTCTGTTGTTTTAGTGCCGTATCCGTTTGCCATTGTTTCAGTTGTAATTAACGTGCGAATCCAATTGGTAGTGGTTGTCGTAGTGACTATTTCCCAACAATGCCAGTTGTCGGTAGATGCGCCAGTGTGCGGGTATTGGCAATCAACTATTGAGCGACCACATACGAGTATATTGGCGTTTTGTTGTTTATTGTTGTGTTGCTCTATGACGTCGCTAAATTTTTGCTAACTCGTTTTATATTATTTTGTATGTGTATATGTGTTTTTCGGCAATTTAAAATTTGTTTGCTGCAAGCGTAAACGCGAGAAAAATGCTATTATCGCGCAGGTAGGAGAAAAAAATGCTGAAAGCAATTATCATACAATGCAATGTTAATATACTATATGTAATACTAAATAATTATATAGATAATAATTGGGAAACATTTAATTTTGTGTCTATGTCATGAGATGAAAAAAATGCTAGTCAATCTAATAACACTTGCTGGTAATGCATGCAAAACAAAAAATTGTGTTCCATTTGGGAAATCTGAATCATAAGTATTAACCAAAGAATAATATATGACTGCAAACTACGTTTTTGTACTCACTGCAAATACAGGGTGGCGCAAATACAAGTTCCGCTATAAAAATAGACTAAAATAAAGTGGAATAAAACAAAATTAAGTTATATTAAATAAAATCCAAAAAGAATAAAAAATAAAAAATATGTACAAAATGAAATGAAAAAAAATAAAATGAGATCAAATCAAATTATACAATAAAATAAAATATGTATGTAAAACAAAATAAATTAAATATAATAAAATAAATATTGTATTATTAGGCGGCCGTAGCCGTATGGTATGGTGCGTGACTACCATTCAGAAGTGTCCGGGTTCGACGAATCTCCATGCATGAAACATCAAATTATTCAAAAAAGTTTTCTAACAGCGATAGTCCCTCGGCAGTTGCCAACGCCGAGCGTGTTTCTGCCATGGGAAGGCTCCTTATACAAAAAAAAAACAACCATCTTCCGTTCGGAGTCGAATTAAAACTGCAGGTCACTCTATTTGTAGAACAACATCAAGACGCACATCACAAATGGGAGAGGGAGCTCAACCAAACACTCAATAAAGGGTGTAAGAGCTGATTATATATTGTATATTTATTTATATATAATATATATGTAGTAAAATAAACTTAAATGAAATAAAATGAAACAAAATGAAATGAAACTGAAAAAAATAGTGCAAAATAAAAATTAAAGTGAGATAGAATAATATTAAAGTAAAAAAAAATAAATTTAAACATTGAAGTAAGATAAAACAAAATTAAAGTAAGATAATATAAATTCAATTAAAACAAAATAAATTAAAATTAAACATAATAAATCAATATAAAAATAAACTAAATCAAAACAAAATAAATAAAATAAAATAAGTAAAATAAAATAAATAAAATTCAAGTAAATTAAATCTAATGGAATTAAATAATATAAAAAATAAAAATTTAGGTAATATAAAATAAATTACAAACAAAAAAAATAATAATATAAAATTAGAAAAAAGCAAAACAAAATAAAATAAAATCTAAAACAAAATCGAAAAAATAAATTTCTTCGGTCTATTTTTTAGCCCTTATTGGAAAGAATGAATATTCCCAAAAGTTAAATGTGTGAGGTTTTTTTTTTTATTTTTTACTGCGACTGTATGCCCATCCTAACATACTAACTTTCCGAAGCTTTATTAACTGTTAATGCCTATTACATAAAAGTTAGGTTAGGTTGAAATGGCGCGCGAGCTATTATCTTCCTTCCTGTACTATGCAGTCACTGTTCCTTTAAGAAGCTCACTCAATATCAAATGTCAATATCTTATTTCCTCATCACATAAATGCCCCCAAAAGGTTACTTAAGAACGGTTTGCCAAGCGTGCGCACTTTTCTTTTGCTAAGTACCAGATAGTGATAAATATTAATAAAATGCTGAAAACTTATTCCCTACAAGTATAAGGAATACCGTTTCTGAAATGTGTGCATGCATAATTGATTTAAGGCTGCTTACCAAAAAGTTCAACAGAGTTAAATCGGAGACCCCGAGTAGTTTGTTAACATAGTTGTTGAATGGAAATATGCTTCATCAGAAAAGATGTTTACTCATTTAATTTCCGGGAATTCGTCAATAAAACACAGGCAAATTAAGATCAAAAGTTGTTAACAGAAAATGGTATTTTCGATCTTCGCCATAATCTCCATCTTAACTCTATACAATGATTGGTCTTCCTGGGCAATCCTCTGATGTTAAACCATTCAGTGCCGCGGTTTCAGATTCATTGACCTCATCTACGCGCCCACGATGAGTAATCTTTAGGTGCAACATCGTCTCGGGTAATATAAAAAAGTCGCAGAATACTATTTGTCTGCCAAAAAACTCTTACACCTTGCACAGTGAATAAGTTGACGCGTATTTGTGGTGAAAAATCGAGCACGAAAAATGTACACCCACAACCTCTTCATTACACAAACAAAGAACATAACACAGTAACAGTTTTACGACGATTAATGCAGGGGATATCGAAAGATGTCATCAACTTGTATTTTGTTCATCCTGTATTTAGCTGGTTTTAAATACGCTACCCCCAATATTCTTCATTCGTAATATCCTTTCGCACGCTCTCACAACATGTGGTGTCGACCACGTTATCGGAACGGTCTGGACTTAAAAGCAGCCAATAACTGTCACTGCAGCGCAAGCATTGATTGTTCAATATGTATTAAATTATTCATACGTATTGCTTTTTTTAATTTCTCTTTTTGTTTTTTTTTTCCTTGCCATACTAACGTAATGCATCCGTCTCTATGTATGTATGGGTGCACGTAGATTATGTTAGTCAAATGACCCATTATGCATATTTCATTAAGCCGCATTATGCAGACTGCAGCAAAATACGGTATGCACGGCGTCTACCACAACACAATACTCCATTGTTTTTCCCCCTGTTCAGCGGGGCGTACGCGTTGCCTGAGTAATTGGCAGTGTCGTTGTACCGAAATAGTGCGCACAAGTGAAATTCAGGTTATGTATACGCCAGCGTGAGCACAGCCGCTCGGCATTGTGCTGAGTAGACAGTAGACTGGGTTGAAAAAAAAGTTACAAATATCCATCCGAGAATTTATATTCGAGACAAATTTGGCACTATAATGAGGCTGTTTGGATTTTTTTGGTTTGTTTCTATCACAAATAAATATATCTAAGCTAAAAATGTATTTGCTTAGACTGTAATGAGCTGTAAGTCGGTATTTTTATCGAAAATTGTATAATAGTATTTTTTAACATAAAAAATGTTTTCATTTACGAGCTTTGTTTGTTCATTTTTAAGTGAGTTGAAAAATTTATCTCGCCAAAAGATGAAATTAACTGGTGAAAATTTTCGTGCGATGATTCAATACGATTTTCAACGTGGACTTTTTAAGTAATAGTGCACTGATAAACTTACTTCGACTTTTGGCGTTGTAACTGCATTCTTTGCCATTGTGAAACGCTGGTACGATGTATTTCAACGTGCTCGTCGATCCTCGCAAGATGAATTTCGTGAAGCTCTGTCAAAAATTGTCGTTCTGCCAGAAACATTCGCCAGATATGGGCGTTAGTATGACTAGCATACGTTTAATACTGCATGAACATTTGGTCGTCAAGAAGATTTGTTCTTGTTGGATACAGCATAATTTGAGAATTCTCAAAAAAATACTCTTGTCGTGTAATAGGTGACGAATCTTAGATCGATGTATAAGAGCCGGAAGCAAAACAACAATCGACTGTATGGGTATTCCAAAAAGAGCTTAATCCGGCAAAAGTTGCTTGCGAAAGAAGCACCTCAATGCTAATGGCCAACTGTTCTGTCGGAAAATCTGGTCATGCCACAACTGTACCACTAGAAAAACTTAAAATATTACATTTTGAGTGGTTTAATGATTCGGCGCCTAACTTGTTCCCGAACATCAAAAATAAAATTCGATGTCAACGTTTTTCAACGCCTGAAAAGGCTGTTGAAGCCTTTACAGAGCTCGTTTTGGAGATATCCACTTCTGAGTGGCATACGTGCTTTGGGCATTAGTTTAAGCGAATGCAGATATGTAGGAGAATATTTTGAAAAAAAAACAATAAAAATATAAACAAAAAACTGTAGATCATTTGTTATAAGAAAAAATGTGCAGCACCATTGAGGAAAATATCAAAAATCAGTAAGAATTTTTAGTCAATTCAGCATGCACTCACATTTTTTTTTCTGTAAAAATTTGTCGAATATTTATTAATCTCTTAAAAACTTTGAATCATTGATTTATGTGGTATTTGTTGGGTTAAAAATATATATTTTGTAAAAAATGTATGAAAACAAAGACAAGAAAATAAAAATGGTCAAAAATCGCGTTTCTAATTAGGGGTACCCAACTGTATGTGAAAACGACTTCGGAGCGCAAAACAACATTAGCATGACCTCTAGAACTCTTCAAGACTGAAATAACGACAGTTCGGTTTTGAAAATCGGGTGTCAAAAAACTAAGTTACAAGAAAAAAAATATTTCGGCGGTTTTCAGAAGGAACAAAAACACATTTTTTATGGTGCTAAAATCCCCTATGTAAGTTTTAAACACATGGGTGTGCTTTTTTTTCTTCTTCACTTGGCGACAGCCCCAGTCTAATAGACGGCATACTCTGCTCACTCTACCTTTTTTTGTCTCTTCTACCTCCCAAAAAAAATTAAAAAAAAATCAAATGAACGCTTCGATATCTACTCGCTCGCATGCTGTATATATTTAATATTATAATGCCACTATGTTGGTAGTATTGTTTTCCACATTTGGCACACTACCTTATTATCCTTGAAAGGATAACTAGGTAGGATAACTGCTTGTATGCATGTTATACGCTTAACTGCAGTTGCACCTTCTCACCGGCATGAGCTCCCACACACACGCACACAGATGCCGTTGCATGCAGTCATGCGCAAACGGCCTACATTTCAAGGTTAAAATACCTGTGCCAACGTCGCTGTAACGTCGATTTAATTGTCTGTATTCAACACCTCCCGCTGAGCCGACTGTGAGGTTTTTTTAGTTCCTTACACTGCACTTGGCACACTTGCTCGTATTTTTCTATTTACATATTTTCTTTGAAAATCATATAGAAGATTCATTAGGCACTGGCCAACCTGTGGTGGCGCAGAAAACTCATTTGACCCTTATAAGCTTGCTTAACTATGTGAATGTGTGGATGTGTTGAATTGTATGCATATTTGCATAATATTTATTCATATTTTTCTGATTTTCTAGCATTATTCCCTGTACAGTGCCAACGTCTCGCTGAAATAAACAAATGCATTTGTACGTACATATGTGTATGTGCGCATGCAAATGAAGCGAATTAGATTTGTGGTCGCCCCGTCATTCATAATGCAGAGCCACGCATACATACACGTTTGTGCTGGACTATTACTGAGGCACGCAATGACCTGCTTCACACGCCTTGGCCAACTTTCCAGGCTACATACATAGGTATACATATATCCACACATATACACATGTGGGGTTACAGTCTGCGGCACCTGCTGTGCTGTCAAGTGTGCCGCTGCTGCCACGCAAGTCCACAAACAACCAACACGTGCCATATTTTCCCCCTTCGTATGTATGTTTGTGTATTCCCATTTCTTTACTCGATATCGTTAGCTGACAGTTGTTGTTCAGCGACGATAATCCTCAACACGCTACGCTTAACAAAAGAAGGCTGTGCTTGTTCTTATGTATACATACATACTTAGATACATACATATATTTGCATTTGTAAATACGTCAAAACGCATCGGTAATTATTGGTTGTGCTTTTCTAAGCGTGACAGATAGTGGGACTTTTTTTTACATATTGTCTTGTTTCTTGGGCATTCAAATAAATCGATATACTTAAATAAGTACAGTGTTGGTCAAAACTTAAGCACCCTTTATTTCATTTTACATAGTATTTCGATTATTTATTTGTTGAAAAATTTAGCATCATAACAATTTTATACATTAGGCTAGGCTAGGTTGGACTGGATGTTCTTAAAAAGAGTACTCGCGGGCCCGAGCGATATTGTGTCAGTCCTATCCTAAAATGCCTTTAAATCATCCTGACATTTTGGCGTATCCCATTAGCCCTTAAGCGAAGTTCTGCCCCGTTAACCGTTCAGATCCTTGGAGAAGTGGCCCCTAACTTACTCGTACTTCGAAATTTAGGGCATTTGCACAGGAAGTGTTGAATTGATGCTATCTCTTCCGCACATCTAGAACTCGGTCATATTAACAATACACACTATCCCGTTAGTATTTCCGCGAAAAGCCAAGCAGATGCTTTGATGGCCTCAGGCAATCGTGTTTTGTTCCTTTATCGAGTTTTGAACAAAGGGAGCTCGTTGCTATGTTTTCAAGTATTTAGTTTAGTTCACCTAATAGTAGTAGCTGCTCTCAGCTTTTTTTTAACATGCGAATCCCATATTTTTGTCTCAGACTCTTTTGTCGCATACTCGTCTACTTTCTCAGTTCTCGAATCATCATTTATGCGGTCGAAAAGATTTCTAGAGATTCTTTGAATTTCTGATGCGTTGATCGACTGAAAACTAAAGCAGTACTGTTTTTTAGAACAAAAACTACTTTAGTAGCGACTCTATAATTCTGGATAATACTGAATGCACATCTTTTAAACTGAAGTGGCATTAAATTTTTGATGATATCTGCGATACCTCTTTCAAATTATTTTTAATACTTCGAACAGAACTTTAATGGATTTGTTTTAAATGTTTTTTCAAACAGAACTTTCATGGAATTTCGGTTTTTAATTAATTTGTTCAAACTGAACTTTGATGCATTTTTTGGTTTAATGTATTCAAACAGGATTTTCATGGACTTTTTTAAAATTAATTTATTTCAATTTATTTGGAATTTTTTGTAATTAATTTATACGGAAATAACTTTCATGGAATTTTATTTTTAAATTTATTTATTCAAACAGAGTTTTCATGGAATTTTGCTTTTTATTTACTTCATTCAAATAGAACTTTAATGGATTTTTTTTTATTGATTTATTCAAACTGAACTTAAATGCATTTTTTTATTCATTTATTCAAACAGTACTTTCACGGAATTTTTTTAAAATAAAATTATTCAAACAGCAGTTTAATGGATTTTTGTGTTTTAATTTATTTAAATTTTCTGGGAATTTTTTTAAATTAATTTATTCAAACAGAACTTTCATGGAATTTTTATTATTGATTATTTATTCAACGGGAACTTGCATGGATTTTTTTTTAATTTATTCCAACAGACCTTTCATGGAATTTTTTTAAACTAATTTATTTAAACAGAACTTTCATCGATTTTTTTTTAAATTAATTAATACAAACAGAACTTTCGTGGAACTTTTTTTTAAATTAATTTATTCAAACATTTTGTATATGCATGGTTTTCCGTCGAGTGTGAAAGAAAGAGCGTTCAGTAAACCAAACCGTTATATCCCTATGTTATGAGTATTTTTTACTCTGTCCCACAAAACCATTCACCAATAAAAGGGTCAATTTATTGAGGAGTGAGAGGAATAAAATGTTCCACTTTGTTTTTATATAGAACTGCTCAGCTTACAATAATAATGTGAAAACCTTAAAGTAAAATTTGGATTAAATTTTCAAAACGCCGATACACGTAAATTTTTCTAGCGCTCCCTTCTACTAGAACCCATTGTCGAAACCTTGTTACTTTTTTATGCGATATCAAAGCTAAGCTTAAACTTTTTAAAAAGAAAAAGGTTAAATTGCGATTTTTTTCCAGATTCGCAAGATAACTTAGATTCGCAAGACGCAGGCTTATTACAAGAAGGCTACTACAAGGAAACGTAAGGGACAAGCTCCAGCTCAAACTTTTAGCCAGTCAGGTCAACCTAACCTAACCTATTCATTAGAATACCGCGTGACAAAACGATAGCACATCAACACTTTAACCAGTTTTGACAATTCTTATCTTTATTTTTTTAATTGTTATTATCTTTGTCTAAAAGTATAACTCATTCTTTAACAAAAACCGTATAAATCATATTTTAAAATTGTATACAAAAAATACATCATACTAAATTTTCATCCCAATTCCAAGGGTTTTAATTGGAATTTCTAGAAAAATGTTTACGTGCAATTTTACAGCTTATTCAATTTTAGTACAAGTATGAAGTTGCTAAAAAATCCCCTTGAGTTATTATAATTTTTTTCCCTAACGGTGTTGGGCAGTTTCCCTATAACAACAAAGTACGAAAAAGAGTCAAAATTGCAAAATATTGATGTGTTATATACATATAATATATATAGATTTTTTGCATCATAAAAAGGTTTATTGCGTCGGTACAGCTTTCCTTTGATAAAGCTATATTTTTGATCTTGTAGGATGGGAAATTGCACCTACAACTTTAATTTACAGTTAAGAATTTTTTTTTGATTATACACGTGAAGAGCTGTAGAAGTATGCATGCTTTGTGTATTAAGTGTACCGATTTGCAAAAACGGTGCGTTTTAAAAATAAGTAAAAAATTAAAAAAAAATTTGGTCGAAAATTTTTTTTAAAAAAAACTACTTAATGTACTGGAAAACTTCATCCATAATTCCATGCAAATGCAATTTTAAATAAACGTTCCAAATCCATAGTCAAGATTTGTTCCATCTTTTAGTACGCCCGACTTGAAAAATATGGTGTCCAGGAAAATAATTGTAAAATTTTCGTTAGACAAAATTCAAAATAAAAGTATTATATCTGGATATTTGTTTCAGACTAAACCTGCAAATAAGTAATGTTTAAAGTATTACGGCATGTTTTAAGTAAAAAAAGTGACTTTTTGGAATTTCTGCAAACGCCCAAGCCCATTAATATGTCACCCGAATCGAGATAGTCACTAGAAAGAAGTTAATTTTTTTATTATCGTTCGAAATTAAGGTCAAACTCCTTCTTTTTGATACATTTTGTTGCTATAATGTTTTCCTTTATTCAATTTAATTTTTATTTTTGGTACAGTGTGTGTCAAATTTTATGCATTTCAGTGAATATGAAATTGTTAGCTAAAACTATTAAAGCACTTCTGGCTTTCACTTAAGCAGGCTCGCCGTTATATTTTATACATATCCACTTGACTCCAACTTTGCGGCTGCTTCATAGGTGGGTAAGCCTGTCTGATCGATGACTTTGCTCATGTCGACTCGTATTATACCACTATTCCCATTAATTGCATCCAAAGTAGTGTCTTCGGGCAATTTTGGCGTCGCGACGTCCGTCGTACATTGGGAGGATGTTGCAATTTCAGCAATTGCTAAACCTCCTTTGCCGTTTGCAACAACCATATCACTGGCTGCGTTTTCAGCGGGTGTTGTTAACTCTTCTATCATTGTCTGTCCATTTGCATTCTGATCGATCATCACCTCCTTTGACCCTGCGTCTGCATTATTATTTGTATTTGTCGGTACCGCATTGTTGTTGTTGTTCCCGTTGCTATCACCGTCCATAATTATTGTTGATGGCGACTCCAAAATACGCACAGCACACGCACACCTCTCCAATTCGTCATTATCCAGCGGATCTGCATTTGACGCGGTTACCACAGCAGCCATGGCATGCTCACCACATACTTCCACTTGCAAATTCTCATCTCTCATGCTCTCGTCATCATTTATTGCAGTTAGCTGTTGACAGCTATCAGCCAACTCCAACTCACTGTTGCTGCATGCCGCAGTTTCTGTGGTAGCTGACGTCTTCACTGCGGCACTTGTTGTGGCTGGTAATGTGGAGAAGGTTGTGGACACGTCCAGCTCACTTTCCACCGAGAGCATGAGCGTCTCATCGGCATCGTAACGAAATTTACCACAAAGTGGGCAACCGCGACGATAGTAAGTGCTGTGATGTGGCAAGTAACGCCGTCCACCTCTTTTCGCTGTTAATTTTGCTGGCAGCGTGAGTGGCAAGGGCAATGATTTGCGTGGCAGCAACATTGGTGATATGTGGTTTCTGTTGCTGGTGCTACTGCTGCTGGCGGCATTTCCACCTGTGAGGTTGGTGGCGCCACATGGTGACGACGTGGCGTGTGAGGCGCGTACCGCTACTGCAGCGGCTGCTGCGTTCCACATATTCTCTACCTCGGCACGCTGTAGCGAGCAGCATGACTGTGCGTTCAGCACCTTTTTCATGTTCAAAAATGCTGCATTGTTGTTATTATTATTGCTGGCATTGTATCTGCTGCTCGGAGTGTTTGGTTTGCCGCAAGCAAAGAAATTGCTGCAACTATTGCCACCAATGCTGTTGCCGCTGATGCTGATGTTACAGCTGCCACTCAAATTGCCATTGCTGTCGTTGTTCAGCGTGTCCATAGCCAGGTTGCTGGTTGCTGCTGATGCAGACATTGTTGGTGTTGTTATTTCGTTTACGGCGAGCGTGGAACGGTAACCTGGTGGTGGGGAGTTGTGTTGTAAATGCATTTGTTGTTGGTGTTGCCGCTGTTGCTGTAGGTGACATTGTTGTTGATAAAATTGTTGCTGTATTAATTGTTGCTCTTGCATTGCCACTACGGCATCGTACGATGGTGGCGGCTCGTGATGAAGCGTTGCTACGGTGGTTAATCCCTCCCCGGATTCACCCAAAAAGAGACCAGAAGTTTCGTAGCTCTGCAAAGAAAAGAGAAAAAAATATGTGAATATAGAGTTCTAAAGTAAAAGATGAAATTGTATGTAAAATTAAAAAATATGAGGAAACCAGTGACCAGCCGCCAGAGCGGCAGTCATGCAAGGAAATTAGTCAACTGTAAATTGTCACTGCGAAAGATGGTAACAAATATTCATGGCGAGAGGCGCAAAATATGACTAGCACAATCAGCAAGAAAGTAAAAATCGCCGAACAGAGCGTTGAATACAAAAGTTAATCAAAAATTTTGGTCGAATTGCCCGGTACAAGAAATGATACATCGGTACACATTCGTCTCGGGTATTGATTTGAAAATATACCGAATGTCATTCGGAAAATATTATTTATCATACATAAATTGTATATTCAGGTGGGTTAACAGATGAAGAATTCCAATTCAAAATAAATGTTTAAATGAACGCTTAAAAAAAATGTTGTTTTTAGCGAAGTCAGTTGTGTGTTACAGCGTTTAAAAATAAAGGTAAAAAAAAGATAAATTCGGTGCTATCTTCACGCTGTTATGGACCCATAGTAGAGTAGAGTAGAGAGAAGCGATGATTTCAATGATTTTGATGATAAAATACACTCTGGTAGAAATTGCTGGTAAAATTATGGAAATCGTCTAGCCAGATGGTCATTTAAGTACTTCTTCCATTATCTAAGACTGTTGGACCCAAGGCACATTGACCAAATCGAGCAGCTGACTTGATTTGTTTCTGTTTATTTGGTTTCCAAATTCTCATTCTTTGTTTATAGATTTTGATATTCTAGGGAAACAAACATACATTGCTCTTTTTGCTTTTGCTCTATGGCTACTATCTGTTCAATATGCCTCAATTGAAGTCAATTGGATGAAGCTGCTCTGAAGAAAATGGTCAGTATCTAGGTGCTACATAAATTGACGCAAAAATCTTCTGGACCAATTTGAGGACCGTGATTCTTTACAGTATCGTAAAAATGTTGTCCTTTTGAAGTGAAAACTTCTTTAGAATCGTTGGGAGTGATTTGAGACTCGATTAAACGAAAAAGCGACACTACGAAGCGTTATATGTTGATATACGTATATGTGTGTGGCTGCGTACTGCTGAGCCACGCTAGTATAGTGAGTATTGTAGTATGTATACTGCCTATTACTTGCTTTGGTGTTTAGTTCAAGCGTCATACGTATGTATGTTTGTATGTATGCTAGTACGTATGTGTGCGCGCCTGCTTATTACGGAGCAACGGTGAGCGAGAAGGCATTATGTATACCTATACTACACTACCTAATACTTGCTTAGACCAAGCGTCCTACGAATGTTTGTGTGTATGTTAGTACGTCTGTGTAATATACGCGTTACGACGCTCATAATAGCAACCGCTGTATTGCGTACGTATTTTTATATTCGTAAATATTTTCATTTTTAAATATTTACCGCAATTGCAGGCGGTATTGCAATATACCACAATCAAAATGGCGGTGCTCGTATTGTAACTCCACAGATAGATCTAAATGCACATCAACTAGAATCACTGTCTGTTTAGCTCTCTAAAATGGGAGAAATATGTGCATGCGAAACCAGATTGAGCAATGGAAAAACAGTTTTAATTGTGGCAATTTATATTTCACCGAATCAGTCAATAAATAGCATCACGGAATTCATTCACGAAAATTTAATAAAGTATACACCAGAAGTATCGCGGATACTTAGAAAAGATTACGATAAAGTTCCAATGATTTTAAGTGGCGATTTTAACGTAAATTTTGCATTGGACACAGCGGTTCCTTTAATTGACTTTCTCAATACAACATTCAATTTAAAAATGTGTAACAATTGCACTGAATCGACAACACGATCAAAAACAACAAGACGCGGTATTTCAAAGATATGTTGACAACATCGAAACCAAAGCATTTGTATCATATTTTAGCTATCATAAGCCACTCGTATCATTTGTTGAAATTGAAAACATTGAGGAGGAATAATAATAAAATGAAGAAAATAAAATATGAACTTTATAGAGATATTATAATGAACCTATAATTATCCCGCTCCTAATGCGGCTTTCGTCTCATTCTCTCTCAGTGTGTTTTACGGAAGGTTTCACTTCTGGTATTTTTTTGAAAGCGGATGGTAATTGGGGAGAAAAAATGTGTTATAAGAGAAGCCGGATTAACGGCCAAACAGGTTTTGTTGTTTGTGCTTGGTAATATGGGATGGGAATAATCCATTTTGTGCTGCTTCCATCGAGCCAAACATTGAATTCGGACCTCTTCTACTATTAACATTTTCAAGCAGACGCGATCGTAGAATCGACCAGACTTGAATTAATAGGAGTGGTGTTACATTTCATAAAAACAAGCTAATTCACATGCATCTGTAACGACGCTCCAGAAGCGCCTAGAGTTTGGTTGGCAGGTGCTATGGTAATCGCCGCTTAATCTAGATCTGGCATCCTTTCAATCATTTACGTGATTTTCGTGATGTTAAAAAAGTGGCCTCAAGTGAGACTTGTGAAACAGATATTTCGGTTTTTAATTACCTTCCCATAAAGACGAGCACTTCTTCAATTTATTTAATTTTTTATTTTTAATTTTTTAATAAAGTCTTTGAAAATAATCTGTTATTATTACATACAATGCTAAGCTAATGTGCAGCAGTAATTGGTTTATTGAGATGGCAATGTTAACAAAATACAATATGGAGCAAAATTAATCATCCAATTTTGTTTTTGAAAATCTTTTGGAAATCTTTACTTTGACTTTTACGCGTTCCATTGCTTATCTATCTATTTGTATACTCGTACTGTAGCTGTTTAATTTCCAAATCGTGCGACGCCATTTACAACAATTATATATTTTTCGATAGGGGGATTAATTTTGTGCCACCTTGTACATGAAAGTACCTAATTGAAAAAAAATTGAATTCAGCACATATCCAAACGATAAAAGCATTCAGACCAATATTTCAGGCTTCAAACACCCGCACAAAGCGGTGAATATTTGATCTAAATCGGATAATAGTAGTGAGTTAATTTCATATTCGAGACAGAGCAAACAAATTTTTGGCTCCCTTTATTTGATCTTACATATTGCTATTAAAATGGCTCATATAATCTTAAAATTTTACTAAAAGCCTATTTCATCACACACAAAATCAAAATTTGGACATACTTTTTTTTAATTTTTTTTGCTCATATCCTTTTAAATTTTAAATGAAAGACATAAACTTGGTGTTTTTTTTCTTAAATGCAGTTTTAGAAAAATATTGATATTGAAGACATTTCAATTTAATATATTATAAAAATATAGTGCGTCAACTCACTGTTGTACCGGGATTATTGATAAGTTCTGACAATTTGCTTCTTTCTTATGTAATTTTAATATTTTTTTAGGAAAATATAGTTAATTCTCTTACAAAATCATATAAATTCAACCTTAACAAAGCGTCATTAAAAAAAATCAAAAAATTTTCTTCAAAATTTCACACATTTCGATCAGAATTTTTAGCAAAATCTCGAATATGCAGGTTTATCGCCTATTTAATTTTGGTAAAGTGGAAGTTTGAAGTCGGTCGAAAATCGCGTTGATTTTTGACAATTTGTTTTTTTGGGTGATATGGAAGAAAATGCAAGTCGCACCGGAGGTAATGATTGACGTGATAATGTAGTAATATATGTAGTTAGGTAATTCTCCGTGTTAGAATACAATTTTTCCAAAGCTTCTTTTACTTTACTAAAACTTCTGTTTAAATATTCAAAAGTGTATGCACAGCGTATGATTTTTATAAAAGTAGATACTCGTATGTTCCTATTGAAATGACTGAAATCAATTGAAATTTGTTGCTCGTGTTGCAAGTCAAATAACCTCATCGATTTTAATCTGTGAACTAAGAGCGTTAAAAGTCTTGTATGTACATACATATGTATGTATAAGTGTACTAAATAAACAACAATTTTGTTGTGCAATTAATTTACTGATTTAATGTTAGCGAATGTCCGATTTACCCAAAACTTATCACAGCAACTGGTGTTGATGCTTTTAAAGACAGGAAAAGCAAACGACACATAAAACTTAATTATATTTACTTATGTGTGTATGTATGTATGTACTTGTATATATGTATATACATATACACATTTTGGGCGTGCACCCAATATACTAAAGACACGACAGGTCGAATTACAATAAATGTGGTCAAGTTATTGGTGATGATGTTACGTCCACGGCTTGACACAAAGAAAGTGGCAGAGTAAAAAATAGTTATTTATGTGCCTTGTCTGAGAAATTAGAAAATGCTGAGCTCGTAAAGTCAAATTAACAGTAAGTAAACATTTAAGGATAAACTAAAATTTCATTAAATTCGGTTTTCGTGTGGTTGTGCTGTGTGAAATTAAGTAGGGGGGAAATAAAGAAAATTATAAAAACTACAGCATTGGGTCGTATTGATCACGAGCCCAACATGAGTAAGTAAAAGTAGCGTGATAAATGAGTAATCACCAATTACGAGTCATCGATTGTACTTGTATGGATGGTTGTTAATTTAGCATCGTCGCATCGGCGTAACTTTTGGAATCGCCGAATCTTACTCGTTTGTGTGCGTGTGTAAAGCGAAAGGCGTGGTTGCACGCGCTCACTGCCTACCTAACCGGGTATAATCGCGTGCATTTTCACTTGCAGCAGTTTGGTCTGCCTATTGAGACGGATGGCTCTGTCTTGAGAATTATGAGAAGTACGGCCATGTTTTATGTAATTATTGAAATTTTTCAGCTGCTGTATAAATAGTAGAACTCGCATGAGTTAGGAATTGGCCCAACAAATACCTCTTATCTTTTATTTGGGAGATTGCAATTCTATTGGCTAAAAAGGGTTGAGGACCTATTACTAAGATGCAAAATATCTTTTTAGGTCGCGATGTGTTCTCTTCTGCTGTAGCCAATTTTTATCCATTTATCTACTAGCAGCGTTAAAAGGAAAGACACTCCACATATTGACAAGCTTTGATTATTTTTATATTATTATTATTTTTTTAAATATTCGGCAAAATTTTATTAAATCTTCAAACGTTTATGGGTATGTATGGGTAGTTTAAAGCCCATTAAATTTTGATTCACAATATGAATTACGCCCCTTGAATGGAAGATAGAATTCAAAGAAAACCAACTTGAAGGCGAACATTTTAATGTTATTTTACAGCTATTTATGCTCCCAAAACAAAGAAAGCTGCGAATTCTGAACAAATCTAGTATTAGTGTTGCGTAAAATGTTTTTCCCGGCTGTAAGTAGGCAGCAAGGTGTAAAGTTAGTTTATCATATCATTTGCTGAAAAAATCGCTGCAGTTATGCTGTGCATGTGCTCTATCCTATTTATGAGCAAGACTCATTAAAGGAGTCCCCGAGCTATAAAGCTAAACGAATTAAAAAGGCAAAATTAGTTAGGCGTAACACATTAGTGTTAGCTCAAAAGCATTAAGTCGCAACTATGTACATCATGAAGCTTACTACAAGTTAATTGCTTTAATACGATTTATTAATTACTATTGTAAAGTCGTTTAATTTATTGTAAAATTGTTATTTCGTTATTTGAGTTCGAACAAGTTTATACCAGAAATTCAGTATTCATATATCCGTGATATAAAATGGATCGCTTTACTTTTGAGCAACCTTTCAAAATCGAAACTTCGAAAATCGAAACTTCAAAAATCGAAAGCTTTAAAAGTGTATGCTTTGTTGCTGAAACAGTACGAATTTAGAAAGAAATTTCATTTCACTTGACCTCACCTTGTATAAGTAAATTTTTGAAACCAGTGTGAGATATTGTCCATAATGTGCGCATGAATCCGATAACATCAATTCGACGTAGATCTCAGCGACCCTTCTGCATGAAGACGTCGGTTTACTTGTTTATAAAATTCAATTAACTCATACTTTTAAGGCGAACTACCACCCGCTGCGGCTATCACTTCCCTGTAGGGCCGTCGGATCAATCGGAAAGCAACGAGGACTCTGCTTAAAAAACCACATTTTCGAATTAGTCGCAGCGACTACATTAACACTAACCGTACCGGTGTATCACGTATACCTATTCTTACCGCAACCGGTTATGAAATAATTCTTTTTTCAACACAAATTTTTAATTTTTTCTAATCTATATATATAAAAATGAAATGATGTTCGTTCGTCCGCATTTTTTTGGGCCGATACGAGGCCAATTTTATTCGTTCTTTTTTCATATTATAGGGATCCACTAGGGGAAGGTTTTTAGCAAAAAAAAATTTCTTTTAAATATTTTCTTCATATAAAAAAAAGAAAAAGTCAAAATATTGTCCAAAACAAAACTTGCTCGATTGTTAGATTAAAGTAAGTTTCGAATCGACATTCATTTTATGTGTACAACTTTTTTTGAATTTTTTGTATTTGTATTGTGATACAGAAATGTATTGTATACAGAAATTTCAAATGATTCGAATGAAATTTTTTTTTTTTTTTTTATTTCTTCCATAAAATATTACACCTGTCGTTAGACAATAAGTAATTTGATTTACAAAAAGATGGAATGAGAGTGATATTGAAGGGCCAATGCCCCCAAGCTCATTTAGAAGAAATATATACATATTATTTAAAAACAAGTGGTTAACAAACAATGACATATACGATTAGTTGACAATTGATTACAAGTATTTTGCAAGATCTGTTGGTGTTTGACGGTTAAGCCGACTTTTGGGTAGATTTTTCTTTATTTGGTAGTCTTCTCATCATAGGATTTGTGTGCGTTAATAATCTATTTATGTGTCTTCTGCTAGCGCTTTGTATTGTTTCATCAATAGTATCGATGTCAAGGTCGCGATGAATATCTGCGTTAGGTATGTACCAAGGTGCATTAGTTAAGGTCCTAAGTATTTATGAAAATAATGTTTCAATTCAATTGAGCAATGCTTTCTTTGGCCAATTCTATATAGAAATGAATGCGTTTGCAAACGATGTTTTCGGCTATGAACAAATATTGGAATCGAATGAAAAAGGAAAGAAACGCGAAATGATAAAAAAAATTCTTGGAAAATTTAAAATGAATGGTGCTTCATTGGAAAAATTCAAAGGTTATAAGAACATACACAAGATAAAGTTAGAATTCGAATTTTTAGATTTATTTTGTTTATTTCTCATTTTTTCAGAAGTACACCACACAACAACTCATTCCAACTCTGATTTTGAAATCCTGTTGGAATTGGTGATCGATAATTTTGTCACTATAATGGTCAATGGAAATTTGCGTGTATCAGACCCTGCATATTATTTACCATATTAACTTTTTATGGAACATATGGACCAAATGAACACAAAAAAATAATTTAGTTTTGTTTTGATTTTTTGCAACATTTTGGTTTTCAGTTAATACAATAAAAACAATACTGTTTTTTCGTGAACACAAAATTCTAAATTTATTACGTTGTTTGTTTAGAATTTTTGTAGAAAAAAAGTAAATTGTTTGGTTTTGAGGAAATTTGTTTATTGTTGATATTTGTGAAAGCGTAGATATTTGTAAGTATTTGACTATAATCCTAAAAGTTAATGGAATACCACTATGACACATAGAAAACATTTTTTCAAAGGGGTGTTTTTCGAAAATTATAAAAAAAATTGTTTTCAAAAATTTTGAAGAAATAAAGTAAAATAAAAAAAATTCGAAAGCATGAAATTTTTTCAAAACCAAATTTTCCTCAAAAATATAAAAGAAATTTCTTCGAAGAGGTGTTTTTCTAAAATTACAAAAAAAAAATTTCAAAAATTTTAAACAAATAAAATAAAATAAAACTTTTTCAAGGGTATGAAATTTTTTCAAAACAAAATTTTCTGAAAACCAAACAAAATTAAAAAAAAAATGGTGTTTTCAAAGCATTTCATATTCCACTATTAATAGAGAATACATTTTTTCGAGGGAGTGTTTTTCAAAGCGGAAAAAAATCTTTTTTAACAAATCAATTTAAACTTTTACAAAAGTATGAAATTTTTTCAAGAACAAAATTTTCTCAAAAACGTTAAATTAAAAAAAATAGTTTTTTCAAAATATTTAATTTTCAGCAATTATCTGAGAAGAAATTTGTTAGAGCGAAGTGTTTTTCAAAACTTCAAAAAACACTTTTTAACCAAAAAAAATAAACCTTTTTTCAAAAACAAGAGGAATGATAACATTGCCTATTAATTACTATTGTAAAGTCGTTTAATTTATTGTAAAATTGTTATTTCGTTATTTGAGTTCGAACAAGTTTATACCAGAAATTCAGTATTCATATATCCGTGATATAAAATGGATCGCTTTACTTTTGAGCAACCTTTCAAAATCGAAACTTCGAAAATCGAAACTTCAAAAATCGAAAGCTTTAAAAGTGTATGCTTTGTTGCTGAAACAGTACGAATTTAGAAAGAAATTTCATTTCACTTGACCTCACCTTGTATAAGTAAATTTTTGAAACCAGTGTGAGATATTGTCCATAATGTGCGCATGAATCCGATAACATCAATTCGACGTAGATCTCAGCGACCCTTCTGCATGAAGACGTCGGTTTACTTGTTTATAAAATTCAATTAACTCATACTTTTAAGGCGAACTACCACCCGCTGCGGCTATCACTTCCCTGTAGGGCCGTCGGATCAATCGGAAAGCAACGAGGACTCTGCTTAAAAAACCACATTTTCGAATTAGTCGCAGCGACTACATTAACACTAACCGTACCGGTGTATCACGTATACCTATTCTTACCGCAACCGGTTATGAAATAATTCTTTTTTCAACACAAATTTTTAATTTTTTCTAATCTATATATATAAAAATGAAATGATGTTCGTTCGTCCGCATTTTTTTGGGCCGATACGAGGCCAATTTTATTCGTTCTTTTTTCATATTATAGGGATCCACTAGGGGAAGGTTTTTAGCAAAAAAAAATTTCTTTTAAATATTTTCTTCATATAAAAAAAAGAAAAAGTCAAAATATTGTCCAAAACAAAACTTGCTCGATTGTTAGATTAAAGTAAGTTTCGAATCGACATTCATTTTATGTGTACAACTTTTTTTGAATTTTTTGTATTTGTATTGTGATACAGAAATGTATTGTATACAGAAATTTCAAATGATTCGAATGAAATTTTTTTTTTTTTTTTTATTTCTTCCATAAAATATTACACCTGTCGTTAGACAATAAGTAATTTGATTTACAAAAAGATGGAATGAGAGTGATATTGAAGGGCCAATGCCCCCAAGCTCATTTAGAAGAAATATATACATATTATTTAAAAACAAGTGGTTAACAAACAATGACATATACGATTAGTTGACAATTGATTACAAGTATTTTGCAAGATCTGTTGGTGTTTGACGGTTAAGCCGACTTTTGGGTAGATTTTTCTTTATTTGGTAGTCTTCTCATCATAGGATTTGTGTGCGTTAATAATCTATTTATGTGTCTTCTGCTAGCGCTTTGTATTGTTTCATCAATAGTATCGATGTCAAGGTCGCGATGAATATCTGCGTTAGGTATGTACCAAGGTGCATTAGTTAAGGTCCTAAGTATTTATGAAAATAATGTTTCAATTCAATTGAGCAATGCTTTCTTTGGCCAATTCTATATAGAAATGAATGCGTTTGCAAACGATGTTTTCGGCTATGAACAAATATTGGAATCGAATGAAAAAGGAAAGAAACGCGAAATGATAAAAAAAATTCTTGGAAAATTTAAAATGAATGGTGCTTCATTGGAAAAATTCAAAGGTTATAAGAACATACACAAGATAAAGTTAGAATTCGAATTTTTAGATTTATTTTGTTTATTTCTCATTTTTTCAGAAGTACACCACACAACAACTCATTCCAACTCTGATTTTGAAATCCTGTTGGAATTGGTGATCGATAATTTTGTCACTATAATGGTCAATGGAAATTTGCGTGTATCAGACCCTGCATATTATTTACCATATTAACTTTTTATGGAACATATGGACCAAATGAACACAAAAAAATAATTTAGTTTTGTTTTGATTTTTTGCAACATTTTGGTTTTCAGTTAATACAATAAAAACAATACTGTTTTTTCGTGAACACAAAATTCTAAATTTATTACGTTGTTTGTTTAGAATTTTTGTAGAAAAAAAGTAAATTGTTTGGTTTTGAGGAAATTTGTTTATTGTTGATATTTGTGAAAGCGTAGATATTTGTAAGTATTTGACTATAATCCTAAAAGTTAATGGAATACCACTATGACACATAGAAAACATTTTTTCAAAGGGGTGTTTTTCGAAAATTATAAAAAAAATTGTTTTCAAAAATTTTGAAGAAATAAAGTAAAATAAAAAAAATTCGAAAGCATGAAATTTTTTCAAAACCAAATTTTCCTCAAAAATATAAAAGAAATTTCTTCGAAGAGGTGTTTTTCTAAAATTACAAAAAAAAATTTCAAAAATTTTAAACAAATAAAATAAAATAAAACTTTTTCAAGGGTATGAAATTTTTTCAAAACAAAATTTTCTGAAAACCAAACAAAATTAAAAAAAAAATGGTGTTTTCAAAGCATTTCATATTCCACTATTAATAGAGAATACATTTTTTCGAGGGAGTGTTTTTCAAAGCGGAAAAAAATCTTTTTTAACAAATCAATTTAAACTTTTACAAAAGTATGAAATTTTTTCAAGAACAAAATTTTCTCAAAAACGTTAAATTAAAAAAAATAGTTTTTTCAAAATATTTAATTTTCAGCAATTATCTGAGAAGAAATTTGTTAGAGCGAAGTGTTTTTCAAAACTTCAAAAAACACTTTTTAACCAAAAAAAATAAACCTTTTTTCAAAAACAAGAGGAATGATAACATTGCCTAACAATTTCTGCACTTTTGCACAGTCTAAAGAGGCATTGATACAGAGTGTATTTCCAAACATAGTTCAACATTACAAAAACCATGATTGACTCAGCGAAAGAGCAATTTTAGCTGGGGAAAAATAAGGACGTCAATGATATACATTCAGCTATTTTAGATCAAATACCTGGTGACATAGTTGCGTATAAGTCAATGGACACTATTACTGATCAAGATGAGGTCGTAAATTATCCAACTGAATTCTTAAACTCACTCGATTTGCCAGGCTTACCACCTCATAATTTACGATTAAAAATTGGAGCACCGATTATTATGCTGCGCAATAGTAATGTGCCCCGACTTTGCAACGGTACCAGACTCGCTGTAAAGAAGCTAATGGGTAACGTCATCGAAGCAACAATTTTGAAAGGGAAGTACAAAAGAGAAGACATTTTGATACCCTGAATTCCACTGATTCCGGCGGTTTTACCATTCGATTTCAGACGTTTGCAGTTCCCTATTCGCCTTGCCTTCGCTATGAGAATTAATAAGGCGCAAGGACAGTCTCTACAAATGTGCGGTATTAATTTAGAATACCCAATTTTTTCTCATGGACAATTGTATGTAGCTTGCTCACGAGTTGGCAAACCATCGTCATTATTCACGCGAAAGATGAAAAATTAAAAACGTTGTCTACCAAAAAGTGTTACAATAAAGTTCGAATGAAATTGTATCAAAGAATTTGCTTTGTTTCGTATTAATTTTATTCTCTTTCAGCAAATCATTGAATTTATCGTCTAGCGAAGCGGGCGAGGGTACGCTAGTACTTAATAAAATTTTCAAATAACAATAAAATAATAAATCATACAATTTCATTTTTTTGTGTTATACAAGTATATGAATTTATATAAATTTCAATTAACCAAGGAACAAATAGTCAGTTTATATTTTTTCAATTCAATTTTGTAACCGGTCATTTGACCGGGCGCGGTACGGTTAGTGTTAACAATCAAGATTACCGTATGTGAAGATTATAAATCTTCCGCCATATTGATAGATAAACCAATACACACATCTTTCCCACGGCAGTCGGTTTTACGTTACCGGAACGACCCGAATTTATATTTGGCTAAGGACTGTCACTCAAGGAACTTTACCCGGAGAAGGTTTATGCTGCTACAA